>CM068581.1:74644139-75244139 GCA_035048485.1 Pteria penguin | reverse complement strand
GGGTAAACAAATAAATTAAATCAATCAAGAAAACTGAAAGTGGTTTATCATTCGAAAATTGAAGGTTTATTTTTGTAAATCTGAACTTGCTTGTCAAAATAGTTGGTGTTCTATAATTACTAAAACTATTAGCTTGTCAAAATAGTTGGTATTCTGTAATTACTAAAGCTGTTAACAATGCTTAACGACTACAGTGCCATTCGACTTCGAAAAATGATTTCAGCCTTGATATAATAGTTATAAGCTCATTATTTTATGTATTTAAGTGTGCATCACATTTCAACAATCACATAAACATTAGGCAAACAAAATTTTACTGCATTTCAGAACTCTATGTTACCAACAATGCCCCAAGATGATGTGCTGGAAATTAAAGAAGCTCTGCTAGCTGCAAGGGAAACAAATCCTAACGAAAATCCCGTATTCTATAGTTAGTATTTATTTTGTTGATGTAGCAAAATCAAAGAAATCAATCTTCAATTGTAATTCGATTCAAGGTGTCCTATGGAATTGTGTAGGGTCCTGTGTTCCAGTCCCATAAGTTTCATCAGATTCTTGTCCTTTTGAAGAGACTGCAAAATCCAATGACCAAACTCATAGGTATATAAAACAACTCTTGCTGCTTTAGGCTTAAAAATAACAACGAAATCATCATGTAGTCTTTTGCCATTTTGTCATTCGTAATTACCATTCTAGTGTATTGAGTGCGGGTGTGCTTCAATAGGTTAGATGCTTAGCTATTGACGGAGGGGTTTGGTGGGGTTTAGTTCCCACTATCCTATTTTTTATTTTTACAGATATCATAAACATAGGAAAAAATGTAAAATTTTACAGATCATTTTCAAAACTTATACCTAAATTTGGAAATACAAGTTTTCAGCAACCTGTGTCTAGCGGAATTTCTCATCTCAATTTCGACAGTGATCTGGCTTACAAGTTTAGGAGGGTCAGATATTTTGATAACTTAATTTTTTTCCGGATCTAAAATTGTCAAACTTTTTCTACATCGACAATATGACCCTAAGGTCGTCGCTAAGAATATTAGTCTTGTATGGGGCCTTATACAGCCTTATGCAAAGTTTTCCTTCACAGTGGCACACTGACTAACAGGGCGGTTGGGACTCCATGACGGTCCTTGTCTAAACCTTTTCAGAGAAGACATGGTCCTGAACCTCGTCCCCTCTGACTGTTAGTCGGGACTCCTACAGATCAAGGTTCTGAGCTCGCTTCCAGACCAGCAGAGCACTGTTACCTCGTGTTGATTTTCCTCTATTTATTTTTCATATCATTATTTTACTCTACCTAACTATTAGTGTTTATATGTTTTATTACCTCTAAACCTGAGAAACTCGTTGATCCTTTTTCTCTGTATGGAGGATTATTTATAAATTTTTAATGTGTGTCTTGATTTTACTGTATTTGCGATGAGTAGGAAGGTGGGCCGTAAACCAGTTAACTACACCAATTGAGTACCGCCTGTTACTCAATTGACCGTCCTAAGTCGGTATTGCATCTGTCATACAATAAATATTGTTGTAATGTCATTTCATATATTTCATTACTTGTTACCAAGCTTTCATGTACATGTCCTTGATGACTTCTGCGCTATAGCTAAGTTTAGAAGAACCCATCTGATGTGACACGTTGGTACGTAAAAGATTCACAACTGCTACTGATGATTCGTTCATTAGGTCTAAATTTAATGTCTGTGCATTGCATGTGGCAGATGCCGTCCACATATGAGTGCAGTAGTCTATGTGACGTAAACAAAAATCAAACAAACAGGCATAGCATTTAAAACATTTAACTGAAAATTACATGAATACACTGATGATTACCCCACCATTGCATCGATGTTATGCATATGTATACATGCATATAACTTATGTAAATGTCGACAAATGCATATGACTACACAACAACACTTTATAATTGTTAAAATTTACAATCGAAAATATGAAATAACGCAGAACTCAATAAGCGGAAAATACATAACTGTGCTGTTCAATGAAATGTTGTATAAAATTCACGGTCTGTTGTACATAGGATTACTTTCCAAGATTGTCATTATTTTTCAATGAAATCTTCCGTCGTCTCAGAACAATTTCTTCATCTTTGTTTCATTTTCTGAATCCCTACAAAATAGAACACAGCATTCTGGTCCCGTAAGTACATATACAGCATCTATGACACCTTAATGCTTCAAATTCAAAAATTCTTCTACTTAGGTAAGATTTGTTTTCGGGAACAGATAGAAGTCAAGTGTAGCTAAATCTTGAAAATATGGGGAAGGCGGAAGAACTTCGAAACTGTATTCAGTCGCAGCCGTGATTGCAACTTGGGAAGTGTAAGCGGGCGAATTATCCTACATGAGTAAATCGTCTCTGGTTAGCTTTCCTCCTCTTTCTCACAACCAACACAGTCTCGTTAACTCACTTCCATAATATTCACCATCTATCATGCAGCCTTTCCCTAGAAAATCAAGCATGATTATTCCCAGATTATCCAAAAAGAGAGAGGTCATGGCTTTTACTTCGTATTTAGATATAATGTTGTCTTTCGACACTAATGGCCTATTGAACACCTCACTCTATAACAAACGTGACGATTTCAATTTCGCTATCACAAACTTTCCTTTCATAACTAGCAACATTTCATCATCGCCCGCATACAGCGTATTCATATCTCAGTTAATACGTTATTTCAGAGCATCTTCAAATTACAATGACTTTGTTCTGAGGGCTAGGCGACTTTCAGATAAGCTACTTAACCAGGGTTATATATGTGCTAGACTAATAACGTCATTTAGGAATTTCTATGGTCGTTACGAGATATGTCGTTATCCAGACTTTTAAAAATGATATTCTGGATTGAGACCGACTCCGATCATTTGACACATATTTGACAACTTCTGTACTAGAAGGTTACCTACTTTGACCTCTCCATATATAAATATATATGGAATTTACACGATTTGACTCTTTCTGCTGGGTATATGACGGGTGTTGCTAGCAAGCAGGAGATGCTCACTCTTTCCGGATGCCTGATCTCACTCCATCAAGAGGGTTCACATATGCTCTTTAAGTAGACATTTTTCGTTGTTTTCTATTTTGGTTTTCATTTTCCCTGATGATGTATGTCCTTTGGATTCATGATTTTCGGACTTATGGTTTGGATTTATCCATCACCTTTGCATTTCACAGTCGCGGAGACTCATTTGAATTTCTATGGAGGTGATGAGTCAGGGTGAATACATTGCATGCTTTGATTCAGGATCAATATAGTGAACCCAAGTTTCATCCTGATTAACAATTCGACTTAATCATCAGTATCATCGTCATAACGAGACAAATTTGTAAAAAACATTCCTATTTCTCTTTTGATTTTCTGTTAAAAGATTCTAAGGACCAATCTAGCGGAGACATTGAACATGCCTAACATGTCGGTCAACAGCCCCACAATTTAAACTTCTCTGGTTACATCTTGAATGTTACGCTTTCTGTCACACATAGCAAGATTGTGAACAATATCAATTTCGTCTGTAGTAGCATCCTTTGGGACATCCAGATAGTTTAACCTCTTTAATTCCCTCTCTACCCCTTCTAACTTCAGAAGCCCATTTTAACCGTGCTTAAAATCACTCCTTTCTAAGTGTTTCATGATGTACCCATGAATTTCCTAGATAGTCATTCCCTTCTTACATAGATACTTAATCACTTTCCTAACTCAAATTCTCTTCATTTATGCAGTTTTACTTCAAAGGTATATCGGCCCGTGAATATTTTTCGGACTTCGTATTCTCATTCTTTTCTCCACACAAGTTTTTGAATTTGGATAGACATCTGTTAGCCTACAGATCTTCAAAGGGTTACTTAACATGCTACTTTATTTACTATTTACTATTTAAGAATTGTTTCAAGAGGTCTGATCCCCAATTTCATAATTCTAAAAAATGACATTTTAGCAAAAGTTGAACAGCAGAATATTAAATTCCTATTTCTTACATTTCAGAAATATATGTCTAGCGGAATCTCTTATCCCTATTTCTATGGTAACCTACTACACAAACTAAGGGGTCAATTGTTCTAATTGTTTTATCTCACTGGGTTCAAAAATACTTCAAAACCTTAGACATCATCGCAAAGAATACTTTTCTTTCGGCGTTGCACTCTGACTGACTTACAGAGTGGAGGGAACTCTAACACAGACTTAGGCTTCAGAGGAGATAAGACTCTAAACCCCGTCTCCTGTGACTGTTAGTTGGGACCTTTACAGATTAGGGATTTTGACCCCCTTTTAGACGAGCAGGGTTCAGTTGGCTCATGTTGATTTCACTTAAAATTTGTTACATTTTTGTTTGTTTTACAATATTACTAATGTTAATATTTAATGACCACTCAACTTGAATACCCTGTTGATCCGTTTAAATATACATGTATGTATTCTTTGATTTTGCTGCTTTTATTTGGTAAAGTGGACATGTAAAGTAGTTACCGATTGAGTGTTTCCCATACAACTAAATCAGACGTGTTCTTTCCTTCATTCATCTCTGTTAAACAGCATTTCTATAATTAAATAAACGTTAGATTATTAAATTATTTAATTCTCTTGCTGAACTTAGTTTTAACCTCTGATGTTTCGAAGTTTACTTAATATCTATTAGTCTAATGTGAAGAACAAGCAAAGTGATGATCTGGATCATCTAGGTAACACTTGGAAAATATTTATGCGAACGACAATAATCACTGGGGAGCAATTATGATAAAACACTTCAATGGTAACAACTGATTATGGGTTTGTTTATGTCTAACCAGAACAATCTATTGTTCTGTGACGAGTAGGTACCTGTTCCAAAATACATCTCTAGTATTCGAGCTAAAATAGATAAATGTAAAGTTCTGTTTTATTTCAGTTTTAATTCGAATACAGGGAGACATCAAGAGAGTTTTGAAATGGGTTTTGTTTTTTTTTTTTTTTTTTACCTGTCCATTTCCTTAATGTAACAATTTATTTATTATATTACAGAATGTCCGAATGGTCATTTGTATGTTATAGGAGATGTAAGTTGATTTTGTAGTATGCTCTCTCTCTCTCTCTCTGTCTCTCTCTCTGTCTCTCTCTCTCTCACTCTCTCTCTCTCTCTTATTTTAAAATTCATATTACTTAATAAGGAATTTAAATTCAATGTGAACATGTTTTAAATGTAACTTTGTTTCAAAAATATGATCATGCACATATTTTCTGTTTAAAGTGCGGACGGCCTTATTATACTGAGAAATGCAAGGAATGCGGTGACCAAATAGGCGGACTAGGTCATAAACTTTTAGGAGACAATAAGAAAATTGAAGAGTTGTAAGTGCAAGTAAAATCATTCATAAATACATGTATTTATTACTTCTAAGTTATATTTTCTATCATGAATAAAAAGTAAAATTATAGTACTCCCTGAGGAACTAGTTCACGCGCGATGCTGAAACACATATACACACATTTGTCATTTGTTGAATATAAGTACTTGATTTAAAGTTGACGCTTATATGTTACAGAGTATCAGTAAATTGTACATTGATATGGTCTAAAAATGTTTATTTGTTAATTTTGTATTTTAGAGTTGTATCATAAATAAAACGAGCTTTACTTTGTTTATGATAATCATTATTATTGTTGGTTGTTCTTGTTTTAATTTTAACCTTTTCAGTCAGTATTATAATTTACGCCAAAATATGATAATTACATCTGGAATGTTATGAAATCTGAAATAAGATAAAATAACTTTTTATTCTAGACAAGAAGCGCTTGAAATTAATTTCTCTAGAAGGTTTTGCATTTGAAATAAAAAAGTAATTTTTTTTTCAATTTCACACATGAAAACAAGTTCGGTCATGACTTTTCCAATTGGGAGCTGTAATCCAATGATTTGTCCAATATTCTCGGTCTTCAAAAGCTCAGGGTTCAACCGCTTTTGACAGCAAACGATGATTTCATAATATAAAAAATTGGACACTATAATTTTAAATGATCATTTATTATCTAGTAAATTAACAACACCACTAAGGAAGTCAGGGTCTATACAAATTCTATAATACAATTTAATATCTCGATGTCCAGAATGTTGAATAGGTAGTTTTCAATAGGGCAGAATCCATTGGAGTTACTTCCAGCAATATTGTTTGTGAAACCATAGTTTTCCCTCTAACCATACAGAGTGTGACTCACAAGATGGCCACCAACGGGAGAAAACTCCCATCAATTCTGGCCTATTGCAAACTATCTATATTGTACTAGGTGAAGACCTATCCCAATCATTTAATACTCCGAATTTGACACCTATACATGGTATTTCAAAACTTCGACAATTTCTACTATACTTAAGTGATGCTTACTCTCTCTGTCTCTCTCTCTCTAGACACATGATCTCACTCCTTTTGGGGTTCACATATACACCTTAATAGATGTTTCAGTTTGTTTGCTTTTCGTTATATTTACTGATTTTTATGTCTTTTGATTTAACAACTGATTTGTTTTTTTCCACCATCTTAAAGTGCTTTTAGAATACTGGGGGAATTTGCATTTTCCTAAAACATTGATTGAATCATTACAAAATTCATAAAACAAATACCGCTCCTTCTACTTCATTATTTCTCTGAGAGATCTAAAATACCCATTTGTGCGATTTTACGGAAAACCCCTAGGGAAGTAAAGGCTCCAAGTTCAACTTGTACAACTTTTAACGTCACAATACTAACATTAACGTCATAATTAAAACCTAGAGAAAAGTAGCATTTGTACAATTTCTGGGGTCACATACTCAGGAGATTAACGACTGAAAAAAGAGATATTATTGGATAATTGTAAATATCTTGTGATTATAGTCACACTGAAGCGTAATTTTTTTGTCAGCGACTCGTGTCTGTAGGTATGCACATTATATAGTAAAATTGTTAATATTCTTATAGTACATTAGCGTATTTATCTCAGAGCTTAAAGGCCTGTGATACGACTTGACATTTTTTTCAATAAAATTGTTTTTTATAAAAATATTGCTTTTTTTAAAGTAGAACTTGAATACGTTCAGATTCGCACATTGGATTCATTTTACAAGAATGCCGTGTTTGATCTTCTAAACAAATGTTTTGGGAGATTTAGATATTAGAAAGCATCCATTTGGTTTACACCACGTAACAATATTTGTAACTAGGACGTCCTTAAAATCATAATATGTATATTTTTTCTATATCTATTATAACCCCTAGGCCGGTGTCACTGCTGGTGGACTGATAGTCCCCGAGGGCATTATAAGTCTAGTTTTCAGTGCTTTTGTACTGACTTAAAATATATACTTAAAATTTGCCGTCATGAAATTATGTAAATTACTCTAAAACTAAGGAGTATCTCCCTCAGGCATAGCTCTGTCCTTAGATTGAATCTTTGGTTCACTTTTTCGGTCATTTTGGTTTAAATGCTGCTCTTCAAATATTTACATAATATGAGAATTCAAACCATTCGGCTACGAGCATCACTGAAGAAACATAAGTTGTCGAAATGCGCATCTGGTGCACAAAATTAAAATGTATATATTTTCTATATCTATATGAAACATCACATAGATTCAATTGCATTCTATTCAAACCTCTAAACGTTTCGACCTTATTGATAAGTTCAATGACACCTCTAGGTATCTTGTTGATATTTTAGTTATCGATAGCCCTGAGTTTGAAAACTATATTACTGACATTTATCTATCTGAACTTCAACTAAACAAAGCCAATACTTCCGACCAGGAAACACCTTTTTCAACTTAAATATTAAAATATTAACAACAAAATTCATGCCAACGTATATGACAAACGTGACGACTAAGGATTTCTTATTGTAAATTTCCCTTATCTAGATGGTGATCTCCCCAGACTCCCATCATAGGGTATTATATTATTCAATTGGTTCGGTTCGCTAGAAACTGCACTTACGTTTAAGATTTTCACGCAAAAAAATTCTCAGATTACTTTTACACTTCTTACTCAGAGTTATAGATATCATAAAATTCGAAAAACTTTTGGTAAATTTTAAATATCTTATTCAGATATTTTATCTTAATTCGAAAATATGACTTTTCAATAATACGTATCCAGTGGAATTTTCCATTCCAATTTTCAAGTGTACAAACTAAGGAGGATCAAAGGTTCCGATAATTTCATATCGGCGTGTTCTAGAATTATTAGACACCTTCGACATTGACAGTATGACCCCGAAATCATCACTTAGATCATAGGTCTTTAATTGGGTCCTTATACAACCCATTGCAGACTTTTACTTGAGCGTTGGAAGCTGACTAACAGGGCGGTAGGGACGGGCCTTGTCCAAAAATTTTCAGAGGAGAAAAGGCCCTGATCCTCACCCCGTCTGACCGTTAGTCGGGATTCCTATTGATCAAGCATCTGAGCTCGCTTACAGACGGGCAGAGCACGATTTACTTATGTTGATGTCGTCTTTCATATTTTTGATAGAAATATATTATTCGATAAACGTTTCGTGTGTAATAAATTTTTATTACCTCTCTTCTTGAGAAACCTGTTGATCCTTGTTCTTTATATGGAGGATTATTTATAAATTTTGAAATGTGTGACCTTTGATTGTGCTGCTTTTACGGTGAGTGGGAATAGATACCCGTAAACCGGTTAAGCACACCAATTGAGTGACGTTTGTTACTTTAATTGACCGTCCTAAGTCGTTATCGTAACTGCGTACATTCTTATATTTTTGTTATGTTTTCTACTATTATCATGCTAACGTGTATGTCCTTGGTGAATTGTGTTATACAGATTGGTCAGATGTCTTTCTTTTTCTCTTTTATATTGATTCAGTATTTGTTTTTATCTTTTTATACACCTCAGTATGTTGCTCTAATATTTACGGCGGGTATTAGCTTTTTTAATTACAAACATATATTTTTATTAACACGACAAATATCTCAATAAATCATAATTGGGTTTAAATGCATTGTTCATTTACGAATATTTGTATGATATTATGAGTTGTCTGACCTTCAGATGATTTATAAAACTTTAGAATGTATGGACTTACCCAAAACATTTTGAAATATTATATATTTTCATTTTGAATTTTATAAATTAGAATTACTTGCTAAGAATCTAATTACTACTGTTCTCCCTTTGTTTCGTTAGATTTGTTGTTCCCATTTTTAATTTGAAGGCTTGACAAGACATCTCCCGGACATATACTAGGACAAGCTTCTGACAGGAAACCACAGACGTTACCAGAAAGAAAATTAACATCAATTCAATGTGGAGTGCTTCGCTTGTTTACTCATTTTGCCATGTTCCTGGGAGCTAATGAAAATAAACCAGTATGTTGTTTATTACAAATGCACACCAGTTAGAATAAGATGCGTTTGTAAAAAGAAATTGTTGCCTCCGAGTTGAGTTAAAATTTTTAAAAAGTATGTCATAATTTACATTCGATGCCCGAACGTTTGGTGGTTAATGCAATACATACCTCTTATTTTAAACAATATTAAAGTTGTATACCCTATATCATTCGGTATAATTATAATTACATAATTAGAGCATTTTTCGTATGGCTGAAGTTATTAACTTTGCGTTGATAACATTTCTTGTTGCTTCAATCCCTCAGAGATATCAAAAAAAAAGAAAATATTTCGTGAATAAAGCGGGTATTCCATAAATACAAACAATAACCTGACTTCGCACATCCGCAGTTTAATCAAAACATATTAGATGAAGGGAGACTCCAAAGGAAAACAATTTATGTAAATACTAACTTTAGCAGACTTGAATGCAGATTTTTAAAATTTATTCGTCATGTTTACTTACCTTGTCCTCCATAATGCGGCTTCCGTATTAGCTCCCGTGATAACCAGAATATCCCTTCTCATTAATATGCATAAGTTGGTTGTAAACAATCTGTTTACAAACATCGCGTGTTAGACAGCCATATCTAACTTAATACGACAAATTTGATCGCAAAATTTGCAAGGGCCTTTTTTTAAACATTTTAGGCTTATATATAATCAAAACCAGTTAGAATAAATTTACCTACAATATGCATTGTACTATCGAACATAGGGTATACAGTTTTCATGTTTAATCATGACAGTAAAACAGACAAGCAAAACTCTATGCTCCTAAGTCTCGGATGTTTTAATGTCAAATGCAACATCTTTGTCACTTTAAATATCAAGGCTTTGCGTTTAGTGGGAAAGAGTGCCCGGAAACCAGTATATCGCACCATCGAGTCGCTGTTGTCATTTGAATCGTAAGTCGGTGCCTCAACTACAGTGTAGTCAAATATGTGTGGTGTCATATAATTGTACTTTTTTACTTAACTGCATGTCCATGGCTGAGTTTGACATGCAGTTAAGTAAGATCTATTTTCCTTCCTTTTGTGTAATATTTGCAATAACAAATTTGATAACACAAAGAAAAATCATGAAAGTGGTATTATATATATATATTCATCTTTTCAGGCTGTGTTGGAAATAATCAAACCAGATATTCCTCCTGCTCAATTATTCAACTTTTTATGGGACCACATACAGGTGGATTTAGATTCACTGAAGAACTCGCTTGGGCGGTCTATTGATGACGTTTTCCTCCTTATGCACCATATTTGCCATGTAATCACCAACCAAAACAACCCAAGTAAACACATATCATTGTTCTTCTCGCCTTGTTGATACAATGAGGTTTTTCCATCAAGAAAATATAATGTTGCAATGCATCATTATTTTCAACAGTAGAAAAAGCATAATTAAATTTGGGGGTAGCAAAATTGTCTTTAAAACAGAAAAATACATTTCCCGACTCACCATTCACGCATGCTAACAAGTGGAGACGGTTACTCCTCCTGGACATATGTTATCACTTCTGATTTTCAAGGATCCAGGACTGTCCGCCGTATTCAATTGTATAAGTGCCACAGTTGCATTGTATTGCACTAAGTGTTCCTTCTATTTAATCTCTGATATTGATAAAATTATCTGTCCTACCCCTACTATGGTCATTCTGACACCATGATAAAAAAGAAGGAATATGATGTATAATCTTACTCTGCATTTATTTATGATTGCTTGATTGTTGTTTTACGACACTCCACGGTTATTTCACTTATATGGTGACGGCATCTGCCTGATGCATTGCATAGAAATTTCTACCATTGCAACGGACCAAACCGAGTCAGTTAGGGATCTTTTACGTGCATGCCTACCGTGATACAGGACCTCTGTTTTACTGTCTCGTTCGAAGGACAGAACAACGGTGTGCCCAGGGCGGGCATTTAACCCGGGACCTCTAGGTCAGGAGTCGAGCACTTCATCCACTAGGCCACACCTCCTTCATTTATTGTATGGAATAAACTGATTTGTACCATTCAAAAAACAAAAGAAAAGAACAATAAGTTGAATGTTGCCATATATGCAAATGTACTTGTTGTCCCGTGGACTGATAATTCATGAGAATAATCATTATTCTAAAATTAAGAAGGATACTGTCCGTAGATTTTTTAATATGCTCTTACTTTAAGGGCAATTTCGTTATAAGTTTGCCCTTCAGGTAATTACACTGTAAAATTTAATACTGAAGAGACTGTCTTCGAAATGGTTCACTAAATCCATACTTGTTTATTATTGTCATCATCAATCTGTCAGTTTGGCTATAGGGATTTTTTTCAAATCTGGTTAAGGTAACGCTAACCTTAAATTGAAATACAAATTTACTGTCCTCAAATGACATATTTTTGCAAAGAACTATATGGTGTTCTTTATCAATACTTCAAAAAAAAAAGCTCACCGCTTCTTTAAAAAAAGTAATGAAATGATATATCTTTCTAGTGCAAGCGAGATGCGAATGTCAACAGTTTGCTTTTTAAAAGTAGCTTTCAACAAATTATGATCATTCGTGGTAATTATGAATGTATAAATGAAGTTGTTTATTCAGCATTTTGTTGGAAACCTAATAAATCCTCGTGAAACAAAATTCTGTATCTTGCTTGCACTTTATGGATGTTCAATGAAGCTAAATAAGAAATTTGCTTCATTATAATCCATCTGTGAAAGTACTGAACTGTTTTGAATTAAATCCATGTTTTTCCCTATTTTAAAGAAAATGCAGAGCATTGAAATTTCGTTTTTATAAATGATATAATGTTGAGACCTTCAGGTGATTACCTTTTTATAAGAATTTTTTAGATCTCAAAATATTGTAGCCTGAAAGTTTTATATTTAAACAGAATAGAATTCCTTATCATGATAATTTTGTTAATCATTTTGTAATTTTAAATTCATAGGAGAGTGGAGGGATATGTCTGAAAACGCCTGTATGTTGATGAACAAAGACGAAAGAAGTTCCTGGGAAGACGAGTTTAGTCAGAGATATCTTGCAAAACCGATACAGGTATCATAGATAATAAGTCAGCATCACCTTCATGAATACACGTTTTTTTTTTTTTCATCACAGCTGCATAGATCAATAAACTAAATGAACCATAGCTATCTAAACAGGTGTCTTAAGTGTTCTATTCAGTTTTGATCTCTCTCTCTCTCTCTCTCTCTCTCTCTCTCTCTCTCTCTCTCTCTCTCTCTCTCTCTCTCTCTCTCTCTCTCTCTCTCTCTTGTTTCTTAAGAAGTTGCCTATAACGTATTGATACACTGTACTTTATTTGATTTTAATTGTAATTAATGTGCAAAACTACCTTTTGGACTCTTAAGATTTACAATCGATAAAATGGCACATAACTATGTATTCTAGCTGTATAAAGTTTTGATGGATAACTTACTCTCATTAGAGAACTTTCTGGTACTTTTTAAGTTTACCATCTATTCAAAGTGGTCATATGACCTATGTAAAATTATTTGATCCTCTTACTACCTTGAGCATATTTGGTGCATTGTGCATCTAGTACAAAATATTGATATTAAGTTCAGTTTAATGTTTGCATTTGTTGTACGTCATTTTTTGAAAATTTTTAAAGAACCAATGCCATAGCATGAATGTTTATGTTTCATAGCTGCCAATAGGGAGAGAAATAATTACTAATGATTCATGTGATTTGTGACATTTATTTTGTTTTATTCTGAATCAGAACATAGAAGAGATCCTGAAGGAACTGAACAAAGACATTGTCAAAGACCAGAGGCTAGGTGATGTCTACGTTGTATTTACAAAGAGCATTTCAAGTTATCACAAATCCTTCTCTCAATGTCAGTTATTAATATTAAGCACTGAATTTGAATATAATATCGTTAGCCCTGTTTCGATTAAATAATAAGCCTTCCTTATATGAATTGATATTACAGGTTCAGATCCTCTGCTTCGTTTGCTGTTTGAAACAGACAAATCAAATGACCAGGCTTCAGAACATTGTCTACATGGCAATCCAGCAGTCTGGCGGTATCGTTCCCAGATTAATATGAAACATTTTTCAAACACCTTTATGGCCCAGGTGTCTATGGAATATCCAACATTAAGAATGTTCTTGAAAGAGGTGTGTTACTTTTTCCAGTTTAAAAAGATAATTTTACAATTGTATAGATATTACAAACTTGCTTATGAATTAACCTTTGCTGTTAGACGGTTTAAAAGTTCGAATAATGCAATATAAAAAGACATATAACGTTACATTGATGTAAATTGTAGTCAAACAAATTTATTTGGTGTGTAGCAGCATGCTTAAAACCTTCTTACAATATTAGCTCTTCTTCCACCCAAGGGACTAGATATAAAATACGAGAATGCCTAATACTATACATGTTATTTGGCAATATACCAAATGAATGGAGGCGACAAGGAACATAAATGTATTTAATTATACAGGAAGTGTAAAACCACCGAACACAGCAGTCACATTCTCTGTTGGGAACAGTTTACGAGTTCACTCTTTTTAATTCATATTTTGTCTCTTGTATAAAATATAATATAGTTAATACTGGGAAGGTCCTCCTAGTATTTGGTCCAACCCCATGATCTGCGTGAAGTTTTGTATCATTATCAAGGCAAAATCTGGCATATTAATTATTTCATTCTAGAATCATGATACTCTACCGATTGTGATGACGGTATTACATTCATAATACAGTCATGATACCCTTAATATCATGACATTTTATCGATTGTGACTACGGTAATAATGTTACCACCTCATATACTTACGAGTTATAGTGACTCAAATAATACTATGGTTTCGCGGCGAGTATGGCTGGTCAGCAGACGTTCTTACTCATACATGGCAGCAGATCTCATCACAGGTTCTTCCAGGTGTCCGTCATAGCTAATATCTCTATTTTGACTAATAATAATGGATGTTGCTTATTGCCTTCCGATCGGTATCTTAGCACTTTAATTCGTGTATTGATTACGCATGAACATAGTAAACGTTGAAGAATTTCTATTATTAGGATACAAAGTTTAAGGTTGAATTCAAAGGATTTAGTTCTTTCATTGATGTTTATGCCATAGTCATTTGACATCAGTTACTTTCGTATTTTACATTTCAAAAACGTTTGTGAACTATAACTAGATGCCTATTCAGTCAAGAACCAGGATGTTTATCACAAAAATAATATTTAGAGGGTTCAAAGATTTAAATTTCTAGATCATTGGTTTTTTGCTTGAGACGATTTCCGATTGTAATTAGATTTGTAATTCAGTTCTTCACACATAGAATATCCCTTTATAATCTATTATACAAATTCAAACCTGTAAAACTGTAATAAATTCCTTATTTTACGACTTTGCTACCATAGGAGTATTTGTCCAGTGAGGATTGTTACATTTATTTGTCTGTTTTGTAGGAGCATCACTTGCAAGCCATACGACTTGTCCCTAGTATTATAAAGTTGCAGGGGTTTTTGATGAAGAAGTATCAAAGAAAGCTCTCTAAAGTAGAAGCAAACAAACTTACAATTTCACAAGTAATAGAACAAGTCATTTCACAAGGTGAGTAACAATGTAAAATATTCATAAGTAGCTCAAATGTTATTTATTTATTTCTCTCTCGGCCAAATTCATGCAGGGGTAGGTCAACATATAAAAAGAGGACAGTTTTAGATACGTTTTGTCCGATCGACTCAATGAATTGAAAAAGGGTGATGTTATATATTTCACTTTACTATATTTTGATACGCATAAAAGAAGTAGTGGGCTAAAACACCTCGACTACATCACAAAATAGTTTATTTTACTGCAATTACGGTTTAAGATTGGCAACTGGCAAAGGATCAATGGGCATGTTAAACCGATTATCCTATTGTTGAAGAGAATTTCAGAATGTTGTTATTATAGTTTCAGTTTGAAATCTTTCTCCTTTTTTATTCTTTTTCTTTCTTGCTTTTATGCTTTTTTTCATCTCAAATATTTATATATTATGATAATTCCAACCATTCGGCCACGAGCATTACTGAAGAGACATAATTTGTCGAATTGCGCATATGGTGCACAAAATTAAAAGGTGTATATGATCTATATTTATTATAACCACTACGCCGGTGTCACTGCTGGTGGACTGATATTTCCCGAGGTCATCATAAGTTTAGTTTTCTGTGCTTTTGTACTGAAATGAAATATAAACTTCAAATTTTCAGTCATCAAATTAAGTAAATCACTCTAAAACCAAGTTGTATCTCCCTAATGCATAGCTCTGTCCTTAGATAGATTCTTTGGTTCCCTTTTCGGTCATTTTGGTTTCAACACTGCTCTTCAAATATTTATATATAATTCCAATCATTCGGCCTCAAGCATCACTGAAGAGACATAATTTGTCGAAATGCGCATCTGGTGTACAAAATTAAAAGGTATATATGATCTATATTTTTTAGTTAAAAGGTATGTAGTAGAGCGTAAGTTATATCAGTATAGGTATAAATATAGAAGGTGTAATTGTTTGATTCAACTCAGACATTAAATAAAATGTCTTAAGAAGGACTTGTTTGCTTCTGTGCCTGTAAAGGCCCTTAATGCCTTTTATTCAAACATATCTTAAATTCAGTAGTTTTATTATTTTCTTATATGTGTTATATCTATATTGAAATAATTGTTGAATTAGATGGCAATGCAGATCATCTTGAAAAGCTAATTCAGGATTTTACCGAGGCCTGGGAGTGTTGCAGAGAGGAACTTCTCAAATATCGTAAGCACGAATTTAAATTTAACATGAACAAGTACTAGATATCTATCGTCATTAGGAATATATTAAACTTTGAACATTTGACTATATATCTTATTTCCAGTGTTGTTTATCATTATGTTCTGTGCTTATGTATGCATTGATAAAAGCACAAAGGAAAAATGTTACAAGACGTTTGCTATTCCATAGAGTCGGATAGACCATAGATCAATACAAGTAACTTATATTAGTCCTTGACATGGGTAGGATTTGATTGCAACACCTACGTTATTTTAGCCACTATTATTTTCTGGTATTTTTTCCACCGTGTTTAGAATGGGGCGGGTCCAGGTCATAATAAGACTCATTAAAAATGCAACGTTTTAAAGTACGCCGCCGCGTACGTTTTACCGAAGGATATTTACAAATTTAAAATTAGAATGTTTGAAAAGATACTTTTGATTAAAAGAGAAAACAGAAGACATCTGACCAAGTTGTATGACACAAATCACCAAGGACATGCACCGAAAATGACACTACAAAATTACTGCAATTTCGATATCGACTTAGGACGGGCAATTAAAGTAACAAACGTCACTCAATTGATGAGGTTAACTGGTTTACAGGCGCCCACATTCACACTCACGACAAAAGCAGCATAATCAATGGACACACATCTAAAGATTTGATAAGACGAGAGGTCATACAAATATATTCACACGAAACGTTCAAAAGAATAATATGTTGGAATCAAAAATATGTAAGGCGACATCAACATGAGTAAACCGTGCTCTGCTCGTGTATAAGTGAGATTAGATCCTTTATGTGCAGTATCCCTACTAATAGTCCAATTGGACGAGGTTTATGACCTTGTTTCCTCTGAATAGGTATGGACAAGGCCCGTCAAAGAGTTCCCTGCGCCTGTTAGCGTGCAACGCCCAAGTAAAAGTCTGTACCGGAACTTAATACTACACCTATGGTATTAGCGATGATCTCGTGGTCATGCTGTCGATGTCATAAAGAATAATAGTACATTTCTTGTCTTTTTTCATCAATTTGCAGATTAATGAAATAAGACAAATCTAGAAACCTAAATGAAATCTAGAAATAATCTACTTATTTTTTTTTTTTTTTACAGATTTTCATTGCATCAGGTTCCAACATAATCTGATTTATTTTTATAAAACCAGGCAATAAGATTCAATTTCATTTCATAAACAGCATGCCATTACCCATTTTGGTTTTTCTGAATATCTATCTATATTCAAATATATATTATTATTGCATGAGATCAATGAATATAAAATACATTTTTAGAAGTATAAATTCCATTTGCAAGTTAAGTAATCCGGTACATAAAATTCAAAGCAGTTATTGTTACTACAGTATATGTCATGTCGAAATTCGCATATGGTGCACAAAAATAAAAGGTATATATGTCCTATATTTATTACAATAAAAATCTTAGTTTTAGATATTGTATATATCTATCATTGACATTATTTTTATCATAGATTTGATGGGGGAGGCTTAACCATGAACAAAATCGGTTATAATATGTTTGAAGCACTTGTAAGCAATAAAGATTTCACGGGAAAATGTGATTTGAAAACTTTTAAGTATCATACAAACTTTTTAACAATTATAAAGACCGATGCATTTCTATTGATTTCTCTAAAGTATTCCACAAAGTATCCCGCGAACGACTGCTAGTCAAGCTGCACTATTATTGAGTGAGACAATGCTATAGTATTCTAATAAATAAAATACTACTCACCTCGCAGTAGTGGAAAGTCTGGTTGGGTTGAAAGCCAGACTGAGAGAGACAGATTTCCTTTTTTCACCGCGTGTCCTTGACGTCACCTGGATCAATCCATTTGTCCTCAATAGACATTAATATTGCTAGTTAAGGAGGGAAAACTAAAGTATGTATTCCGTCAGTCATTCAGATAAGATCGAAGAAAAAATAATAAATAATTTAATTTAATAGATTGTAAACTGAATTTAGGAAATTGATACAATTAATAAAAGAAACAATTTACTTAAAAGGAGAAGAAAAGAAATATTGTTGGATTAAAAAGCCAAGTTGCGTTGAATACGAAAACAATATTCTGTTAGAAGGTCGATAAAAAGAGAATGAATTATCAGAAAGTTGGTATTGGATTTGAAATAATATAACGTGCTTTTGTCATCTTCAAAATATATTGAACAGGAAGAAAAACTGACCAAATAGGCATATTGATAATCTGACTATCAGGCAAGAAAAAAACCCAAATCCAAACATAAAAGTTTAAAGAAAGTATAGTAAATAAATGACAAATTAAACCATTGAGTACCCGGCTAAAATTCGTAATTAATGGTAAAGCAAAAGAAAAAGAAAACAATTCTGAAGATATACTGCGTAAAAGTTATTAGTAAAGTAAAATATATTAAACTGTATTATTGATAAATCATATAAGAGATACAAGTTACTGACACACGACCTCGGTTTTTACGTCCATATCCAAAAGTCATGACACCAGGATTCGAGTCGTCAACCTCTCTGTAATGAGAAGAGCGCCATAACCACTGAGTCTCATATGCTTATCCCTTTTCGACTCCGCTTATATTTATATAAAAATTTTCTTTGAAAACTTAATACTTAACAGCCATAAGCCACAATGTCTTCATGTTTTAAAATACGAAAGTAACTGGTGTCATATGACTATGGCACTAACAACAGTGTTCCACAGAGGGCATTCACGAACCATGGAATTCAGAGATGAGACCAGGTGCCCGGGAGGAGTGAGCGTCTCCTGTTTGGCTAGCCACACCTGCCGTGAATGTCCTTACATACAGAAGAAACATATATAATTCAGCACTGTATATATACATGAATGTGAACAAACACTGTGTAGAAAGTGTCACAGTCACATAACATCAGGAAAAAGGGTATAATAACACTTAAGTCAAACCCTCCGCGGGGAACTTTTTACGAGCTCCACACTTCAAAGGGAATAAGTGTGACGTTATTAAGCAACATTATGGCTAACTTATATCACTTTTTAATAACCCCTGTGGTTGTATTTGACTCTAAAACAGAGGCTTGCATTTTCTGAAATTGCGGCAGAATATCTGTAAGAACAATCTCCTAAAACCTATCAATCAACCTTTCGACGGATCTTTTTAACAACAAATTACCATTTCATAAACAAATGTCGTCTGATTTGAAAGGCTAATGCCGCTCATCAACTAGAAATTTAAAGTATATACTCAATTTGGCAGATTTTTACCAGGGTATGTGTATTTCATGTTATGGATTCGTGTTACCCATTTTTATTATGTCATTGGTAACACCTTCGCCACATTGTGGTAGTTCTTCATGTAGGTGGGAATTATGCTAAATGTGGGAACATTTAACCTCCGGAGATTCTTGTCAGACTTGGAATATTTTGGAGGTTACACGAGCTTCTCTTTGAAGCGCGTTATTCATTTTCAAGTTCAGTTTACTGCGTATTCATATCTCATTTAATACATTATTTTAGAGCATGTTCAAATTACAATGCCTTTGTTCAGAGGGCTAGACGACTTCAGATAAGCTACTCAACCAAGGTTATGTATGTGCTAGACTAACAACTTACTTAGGAAGTTCTATGGTCGTTACGAGACTCTTATGACACAGTATGTTATCTCGTTATCCAGACTTTTAAATGATATTCTGGACTGAAACCGATTCCGATCATTTTACACAGATTTGACACCTTCCATACTAGACTGTTACCTAGTTTGGCTTCTCCATATATAGATATATATGGTATTTACACGACTTGACTCTTTTTATTCGGTTTGTTGGGAGTTGCTAGCAAGCAGGAGATGCTTACTCTCCCCGGGCACCTGATTTCACTCTATCAAGGGGGTTCACATATGCTCTTCAAGTAGACATTTTTCGTTGTTTTCTATTTGGTTTTCATTTTCACTGATTTTGCATGTTCTTTGATTTCATGATTTTCGGGCTTATGGTTTAGATTTATCCATCATCTTTACATTACTGACAATTTAATCTCTTTCATCGATTTAAAAATCGCTTATGTATCTCACATAGCTGAGCTTCTTACAGTGGCCTTTTTTCTTATCCAATATCTCTCTCTCTCTCTCCCTCCCCCCCCCCTCTCTCTCTCTCTCTCTTCCGAATGACGGCTTATATCTCCTTTCGGACATCATTTTATCTTTTAAAGTTCCATGCGTATCAGAATAACAAATTTCCTACCCCTGATCTCGATACAAATTTGCGACACGAATTTCGGTCTTAGTTCTGTCTATAGATGTATCTATTTTCTCTACAATACAGAAAGAAACTAGATCTTATACGCCCGTCATATGACAGGAAGTATTATGTTATGGCGTTGTCCGTCCGTGCCTCCGTCCGTCCGGGTCATGTTTTCCGGATTTTTTCTGCAATCTTTCAAGATATTGGATTGAAACTTGATATATAACTTTATATCAATGAGGGTCAGTACCATTTCGTATTTGGGTATGATTGCTTTCGTTTTGCCAGAGTTACGGCCCTTCAGAGATTTTACAGTTTCCCGGACTTTTTTTGCACTCTTTAAAGGTATTGGATTAAAACTTTGTATATAAATTTATATCAACAAGGGTCAGTACCAGTTTGCATTTCGGTATGATTGCTTTGTTTCTGCCGGAGTTGTTTAATTTACCTTATGTGTATTATATAACTGTTGTTTTACTTACTTTAGGAGTATTGTATATATGTATGTATATTTGTATATATGTTGCTAACCTATGAGTCGCATGGCTCAAGGTAATAAAGAACTTGTTACAGCCCTTGAACTTAGAAATTTTCAAGGATTTTACAGTTTTCCAGACTTTTTTCTGCAGTCTTTATAGGTATTGGATTTAAACTTCGTATATAACTATAACAATGAGGGTCAGTGCCAGTTCGCATTTGGGTATGATTGCATTGGTTTTCCCAAAGTTATGGCCCTTGAACGTAGAAATTTTCAAAGATTTTATAGGTTTCCTCAAGGTATTGGATTGTAATTTGGCCATTCATTCAAATTTATCCCCTTTAAGCTAAGCGATGGGCATATTATGCCACGCTAGGCGTTACTCTTGTTCTGTAATGAATGACAGATTATGACATTGTTCGATGATAATGTCCAATACAGGGTAAGAAGTATAAACGGTAATTTGTTTCATAGTTCGGACTTTACAGGGCGGTGGGGACTATATGACGGGCCTTGTCCAAACCTCTTTCAGAGGAGACATGGTCCTGAACCTCGTTCCCTCTGACTGTTAGTCGGGACTCCTACAGATCTAGGGTATTAGCTCGCTTTCAGACTGGCAAAGCACGGTTTATCATGTTGATGTCGCTTATATTTTTATACCATTATGTGTTTTACAATACCTTACGTGTTTATATTTTTATGATCTCTCAATATGCGATACCTGTTGACCCTTGTTCTTTACATGGAGGATTATTTATAAATTTTTAAATGTACGTCCTTTGATTGTTCTGCTGTTACGGTGAGTGGGAAGATGGGCCCGTAAATCGCTTAACCACACCATTTGTTTGGCTTTTGTCAAATTAAATGACCGTCCTAAGTCGGTATCGTAATTGCACTACAATCAAATATTTTTGTAATGTGTTATATGTTCTAGTATTTTATTTATATTCATGTATTGTATAGCTCCATGGTGACTTCTGCCACATAACTGAGCCAGTAACTCCTCTTTTTTCTTTTACTTCAAGTTCGACGAATTTCGACACGTAAAATTTGCCATTATCTGACAGAAAACATCTTCTCTTCTCTTTTGTTTGTCTTTTTTTTCTTTAGAATTCGGCACACAGATATTGTCATTTAACAAATAACACTTTAAAACTCGGATTTTTATATGGAATGATAGAGTTCATTCAAATATCAAAAAAGAAAATATGCCGTAAATCCTTTCCGAGTTCGGCAGAAGTTCGATGTTTAGTCGTTGCAATGTGAGAGTAATAAGAGTAATTGCCATTTGTGATTTTGCACATGTTCATATTTTCAAAGACTGCAATTTGTATGCAGCAGAAATTTGTCTTTTAATGGTGCCATCTCATGCAAAGTTTATCAAGTCCTTTGATAATAGTACAAAGTATCAAACTACTGACGCATTAGTTTATGTATTTTTCAGCTTTACCCACAGACCAGAGTGTGAAGACGATACCAAAACAATATTGCCGACTACCAGTTACATATGATTCCCCTGTGTCACTCCTGCTACCAACATTCACTGAAGCGGGACTCTGCTCTTATGGACTACTCTACTTCCTGCTCAAAAAGCAGAACACATTTCTTGAGAGTTATTGCCGATTGAATTCTATTACGTAGGTCATGCATTTGATGTAAACTATCCATATCGATATCAATAAAATTATTTGAAGGGTATACGCAGAGTAATTCTGAAATAATGTTTTGGTTGATAGCTGTGCTTGTAATCAAAGAATGTTCCTGTAGTGATGTAAAATTCCAGAAACTGAAAGCCTGTAACTGATTCAAACAATATATATTATTATTATTATTATTATTATTATTATTATTATTATTATTATTATTATTATTATTATTATTAAACACTTCTTGTGTATATGTTAAACACCTTTCAAATGGGGTAGCCTCTTGGTTTGCGATATATATTTACTTTATTCATACGGCTGAGTCAGATGTCTTTATGCTTTCTTTAATACAGAGATGGGATTCATTGACGCTAGAAACATATTTCTGATTGATTTTAATAAAGATAGCTACTTTCATAAATTTCTAAAGCTGTTAAATATCTTTCTTTCACAGGGCATTGTCTCTGCAAAAAGTCTCTATATGTGAGTTGGCAGCTGCCCATCTAATCAGTTATCACCCTGATCAGGACATCTTACCTATGGTTCTGGCAAACTGTTTTTATTCCTTCGAAGTCGGCAAAGGGACAAAAATTGAGTACAACTTCAAGGACTTTGAGAGACAGCTCACAAACAGATTTTTGTTTTCAAAATGCCTTATTGACATCACTATTCAACAGGTATACTTCTTATGTAATGATGTATTAAGGTGACTCATTCTTCAGTAATAACATCGTTTTAAGCGATTGTCACATTGAATTATTTTCTCCTGACGATAGGTGCCGCACGACACATTAAGTTAAATGTAACTGTATCTCATTATTTATCAGTCATCACAATAGTTCTTTTGTACTTATATATGCGATATATATGTATTTCAATTAGCCTGTACCTGTACAAGTCCAAGTTTCCAATCCAAACCTTCCTTTGTGTATTTGCTCATACGTGTATTTGCTCATATATATATACAGGCAAAAATATACCTTGTTTACGCACATATTGCAATGTAAAGATGATGGATAAATCCAAACCATTACTCTAAAAATCATGAAACCAGAGGACATGCAAAATCAATGAAAATGAAAAACAAGTGGAAAATAACAAAATATGTCTACATGAGCATATGTGAACCCCTGTGATGGAGTGAGATCGGGGAGTGCCCGGGGAGAGTAAGCATCTCCTGCTTACTAGAAACACCCGTCACATATACCCAGTAGAAAGAGTCAAATCGTGTAAATTCCATATGTATTTATATATGGAGAAGTCAAAGTAGGTAACCTTCTAGTATAGAAGGTGTCAAATCTGTGTAAAATGATCGGAATCGGTCTCAGTCCAAAATATCATTTAAAAGTCTGGATAACGAGATATCATATGGAGTAATAAGAGTCTCGTAACGACCGTAGAACCACCTCAGTGACGTTGGTAGTCTAGCACATATATAACCCTGGTTGAGCAGCTTAACTGAAAGTCGCCTAGCCCTCAGAACAAAGTCATTGTAATTTCAACATGCTATAGAATAACGTATTAACTGAGATATGAATACGCCGTATGCGGGCGATGATGGAATGTTGCTACCTATGAAAGGAAAGTTTGTGATAGCGAAATAGAAATCGTCACGTTTGTCATAGTGTGAGGTGTTCAATTGACCATTAATGTCGAAAGACAAGATAATATCTAGCGGAAATTACTACTTCCTTTGGTTTCTTTGACCTCCAGTTCACTTGGATAGATGATGCTAAGGTAATCCGAGAATGAAGGATTATTAATTGAAAGCAAGTCATATATATATATCTGTATATATCTGTAAGTAAAATTGAAGCCAAGAGCCAATTATTTTTTCCTTGCTTTGAAAGCAAAGACTGAATGAATTCAGCTTCGTATGACTAAAGAATATATCAGCCAGAAACGGAGCACAATTAGTGCCCATTGGAATGCCGACAATTTATTGAAAAACCTTTCCTCCAAACACCACAAAAATATGTCATTGTTGGTTGTATACAATATAATTAAAACATGGATATATGAATAGGAACACACAAATGAGTAGCAGCAATAAAGAATAAAATCAATGGCATCTCTAGATATCTTTATGATATTTTAGTAATCGATAACCCTGAGTTTGACAAATATATATCTGACATTTATTCAACTGACCTTCAATTAAACAAAACCAATACTTCTGATAAGGGAGCATCTTTCTTAGGCTTAAATATTAAAATTATCAACAACAATATCCATTCAAGCATATATGAGAAACGTGACAACTTTGGACTACCTATCGTTAATTTCCCTTATTTAGATGGTGATGGCGCTAGACTCTTATTATATGGCATTTATATCAAACAACTGGTTCGGTTTGCTAGAGCCTGCACTAGCGTTTTGGATTTTCAAGCAAAAATTTCAAACCACTTTCAATCTTCTGACTCAGGGTTATAGATACTATAAGCTTCAAAAACTAAAAGTAAATTAGATATCTTATTCAGACATTTTTTCTTCTAAATTAGAAGTTGTCACTTGTGGCTAGCCAAACAGTGGACAGTATTCCCCTTCCAGTAAGCACATCTTCATATGGTGTTCTATCTTTGTAATGCGTTTCATTAAAATCCCTTAAAGGTTGTAAAGGGAGAATTTGCAAAGAAAAGGAATTTTTAAGAAAAGTTATGACAAAAGGGCCATAACACATGTAACGTTGAAAAGGGTTGATATATTGATGTGATGTTAGTATTGATAGTAATTGAACAATATTAGAATGCCAATGTGAATGTGCAGTTGGAAATCGATCCCTCAGCAAGTTACAAGCACGCGTGTGTTACTTTTCTTGCTCTTCAAAAGTTTTCGGGTAATTCCGAATTATCAACATAGAAAACATGCACGCAAAACTACAATATTCCACCATACAGATCCATTCTATCGCAGTCCAATCAAGGTTTCTGATCTGCCTCTTTCTAGTGATAAAGAAGTAAATTATAACCCCGGACCAGAAAAATGTAGAAAGATGATAGGTTATGCCGAGTATTTTAAAAGTGTTTGGATGAATCATCCAAAAGTGAAAACATATCCTATTTCTCAACTATATGCACTTGCTAATTCTTTTGTCATAGATTTAGATCATGACTATGAAATGAAAAAATCTACTGCAATGTGGTCAGATGACTTGAAAATCACTTCAATTAGTACCAATGATATAAAAGAATAAGAAGTCAGAGAAATAATGTATAATGGAAAGATGAGAAAATGAAAAGTTTGCATTCTTCACATTTTGTTATGATATGTAAAGTAACCGAAAGAACTGACCAAATAAAGTTTGCTTTTGATTACTAAATTACCTCAGGAATTTAAGACTGCACCCATTTTGCATGGGAAAGCATATTAGATACGAAGATGGAAGTAATAGTCTAGTTAATCTACCTCAAAATGTGGCCAAACCTAGAACTAATTTCAACAGAAATTATTTTTCTTGCAAATTGTTTCTTATACTTATATTGTTTAACAGTTCATTTTCGCCGAAAATCGGAGGTGGGGAAATATGTTATTTTGGGGTTAAAAATGTCGAATTTTTGCAAAAAGTTGTAGATTAAATAGAATACGCAAACAATTCTGTTCTGTAATGTCCATGTCATTTTCAAACATACATAATTCATTTCATGAGGTAGTGTGACATTGCTAAAATAGGAAAGGAAACAAACCCAAATTTTTTTACGCATTTTTAGGGCAAAATTGACCAAAATAGTTGAAAATTCGCAGAAAATTGTTGAATTTACATGTATATTCATTGATAATTTTAGTGAAGTTGAGAATCACTTTGTTTTGCAATGCATACTGTCAGGGTCCAATCCCAAGGATTTCATTACTAAGATTTATAGGATAGGGACTCAATCCATTCGCTTCCATTTCGGGATACTACGCAGCCTCTTATCACTTATAACATGGAATCGATGGGTTCACAATGTAAAATACAAATGTCACTGACAACGAATCACTATGACACTGTCAACAATGTATCAAAGTGGATATAGATGAATTTCCGAAAATCAGAGTGAAATCAGGTGCCATGGAGTAGTAAACATCTCTTGTTTGTCTAGCCACATCCGCCATTACAGCAGGTATTTTTGTTAGATTTCGAGTGATTTCTCATATGAGCAGTATCTGACGCCAAACCGGAGTGACGTGAACCATTTCTATGGAAACTTGATAAAATCACAGGAAATGATATAGACATTCTATGATGTCACAACGATTTGATATCAGATAACTGCTCATATGGGAAAATATTTAGATAACAAAAAGATCCAATATGTTTGGATACGGACGAATACACAATATTCAGTTTAAGGATTCATGTACACACCTGTACTTTAATATAATTCAACATGCAGCCATGTCCTCTACATTCCCGACAAATCGTAAAACGTCTATCCCTTCATTTGGTTTTCCTCTGTATAAGTGAGATATAATTTTTCCCCGGCTTTGATAACTTCTTCCTTGGAGGAAGCCCTCATTAACACATCTGCGGAGTCTCTAAGAAGGGCCTTTGATCGGAACTCCTTCATAGCGGTGCCTTTCCCAACTCTAAACAGCCTTGACGTGGTATCACAACCTGTAATGGCGTGGACAGCCGGTAAGATATGGCAAACCTCTCGTGTGAAAGAGGTTGCAACTTTCTCGATGTTCCATATCTTCGTTGCATTACCGGAGGCAGAGAACCGCATGAAAATTTGGTGCTGTGTAGCATAGGCGCTATGAATCAAAAGGACAAGAATAGCAGTATCTTCTCCTACGACAACAACAGATACAGATTCAGCTTTCTTTATAGCTGTTTCAACAATAAGCAGATCAGCATCCCCTGTTGCGTGACGTATATTGATATGTCGTTGTTCTAAGTGATGGCCGAGCATTTTATGAAATTTTTGCTTGTTTTCCTTATTGTTAAGCAAAGCTTCTTTTTTCCCTCTGAATGGTGTTCTTTCTGTAAACTGCACAACATTTCCAATAATCCCTTTTGATCTACGAAGATGAGTGGGATCTTTTGTTGAGAGATTTTCTTCATAACCATCAAAAACAACAGTACATTGGCCAAAATTCTTTAAGATGTAGTCACCGTAAGACGAACATATATATTCATATGTAGAACCGTTGAACCATGGGATTCTGTGCACAAGGCCTGCAATTTCATTTTCACTGGAGGAAGCATCTACAGAATTCCAAATCATTTCTCCAAGCTGCGACTTTTGAGACTGTCGCATTAGTCCCTGTTGATCGAAAAGGGCAGGTGGGATGCTAGTCAGTTCGTATTTCAAGATCTCAGCTTTGTCTTCCACTATAATATTGGATGCTGCCAATAAACGTGGAAACAAAAGCTGGGGATCCACAAATTCATGTTCTCCGTTGAATGTAATTGAACACCTGGAGTTCATTGGCACAGCTCTATTACTTTTCTTGGATGAATAATTCGCGACATCCTGTTCTTTCATTGAATATATTATCCGTTCCCCTATTTCCTTTGCCTTTTCAATCGTCACATGTTACTCCTGTGTCGATGTTCTTTAAAGTTGTTCCGTCAAGAAAAGAGTTTCTATCCCGAATGAAGTACAGAAGCTTTACTTTATCTTGCATATCCCTTTTCGTTCTTTCTTCACCACATTCTTTATGTTGTTCACTAGAATGAAATTTTGTATCAGTGAGGTCCTGCATGGCGAAGTTCATGGCTGCACAGTCTGGTGTAGACAGTAGTCACTGGGCTCTCTGCACCTCGGTCATGCCTTTTCCTCTTGTCAAGCCACCAGTGGATTTGATACTTCTCATGAGAATCTGTTCGATGATGAGGTCTGTGGATAGACCTGCCCAAAAGCGATCTTTTCTCCTAACGACATGATATCCTTCAGTAAAAGCTCTATGAACATCAGGATTTGTTGCAGAGTTGACATTTGTTACAAATACAGATACGTAGATTTTGCATACTGATTGTGTCCTGCAGCAGCATCATACGGTAACATTTCCTCTACAGTGGACAGATGAAGTTTCCAGTTTCCTGTGCGTTCGGCTGTGATAAAGTCTCTAAGAATTCCAACGATCTTCATGTACTGAAGCCAAACCAACACGGTCCGATTCCCATTAAGTGCTGCTGTCTTTGTAAATGTTTCCATGTCGCTTTGTATCTCAGTGATTGCACTCCACTCTAATGCAGATTCATCCTCTGTCCTAGTTAACCCGGAAAACTGTTCATAAACTCTGAGAACGTTTAACAGTTTTTCGTTCTCAGACAAAATGCTTAAAAAGTTTTCCTCTTCAATGGATAGCTGGAGATCTACTGTGTTAATTTTGCAGAACAGCAAAACTGTTAATACCGAGTCTAAAAGAAAATGGGCGCGCATAGCCCGTGATACCGCCTTGCCGGTCAACATATGATCTACAGAACAAGGTGCATAAACAGTCTCAAGAACTTCCTTTAAACCCGAACACTGCATGAATTAGCCAATGCATCCCAGGAAACTCATTTGCATATGGAATGGTCCGAGGCGAAGAACCATAGATTTAAAGAAACATCCTTCTTCTGCACTCGAAATAATTGCTAACGCTTTCCAGTAGAAAGGTTGATCAAAAGTCAACACAGGTTGCCTGTTCCATCGTGTAGCTTCTGAGTGTACAAATTTCAGAGTTGAAAAAATGCAGTTAGGGTCACTAGGATTTAAGTCGATCATGGGTAAAAACATTATTGATGACTTGCCGGGATAATCACCTTGTTGAAATGTCTGCATAAATCCATTCCACTGACTTAGGTTTTATTGGCCATATAAGCTTTGACAGAAGATGGAGTTTTCCGGGATCGCAATTAGCATGTTCATTCGAATCTGTCAATGCAGTTATGCCTGCATATTTCAGAGCACTCATCGCTTTGTCGGGAAGTTTGTGGACACCATTGGATATTTTGTTTATGGCTGCTATCGCTGTTATATTGACACTAATCCTTGGAACACGGCGCGTTGATTTCTGCATCGGTGTCACACACATGATGATTACCATACTATGAAAAGTACCATGCCCATCTATGATATTGATGTTGTGATCTACGTTGTCGGCTACAAATTGCAGATTGCAACCCATTGGCAGTTGGTCCTCATCTTTGCCATGACATGCAGCAGCATTTATTTCAAACCTTTGTACTTCAGAATACGAACTACAGAAACCAAGACTATTAAATGTATCCACGAGAAATTTAGAAGCAAATTGATGATGCATTTGCACAACCAGCCCAATCTGTAAAGGAGCAATGGTCATCCTTGGAAATGCAAACTAGACAATTGCTTGCCCAATAGCTGCAATTTTTAGGTCCGGTTTCTTGGTGGATGTTAATTGACCGAGGAAAAATGCCAAGCACTCTGGTAAGAAATCAAGATTTGATTTTACAGAAGCTACATCGGTTGTAGAGGGATATGATAACTCTTTCGATAGCAAGTTCCTAATATCTTGTCTTAAAAGCTTTGCAGCAGTAGCGATCATATCCTTTTTCTCATCTTCTGTAGCGTTGTTGCTCTGTTCGTTGAAGAAATCATGGAGGATTTCAGCACGTGTCCTTTTAAATGTCACCAAATTTGGTTTTCCATTTAAGTTTGTCACATGGATTGAGGATCCAAAATGCTCTACAATTCTATTTTTCATGTGTTTCGTGGAATATGACGCATTCTGTTGACTAACTCCGAAATCATGATAGATTCGTCCTCATTTTCTTTCAAGTGATCTGTTTTCCGCTGGAAGGCTTCGTCAAGTGTCTTCTGGTGTGGACGCCCCTTTGGGATGTTTGGACTTTTTTCACAAACAAATGCTTGGGGTAATGCCTTTCTTGTCCGGAAATTTACGCTGCATACCTGATGATAAACTGCGTCTGCAGCTGGGAGATCGTTGCAGTATTCTATTCTAGCAATGACCTCTCTTCCCCATGCATCATCCCTGTTTCTACACTCGGTAATGACTTTTTCTTTCATCTCGATAGTACGGACAGGGTATACGTCGTGACCACGCTTCCTTCCATAAACTTTGGCAGGTTGTGTGCAATAGAAACAGTGTGTTTGGAACTGAAACTCTGTTTTGGAACGTAATTTAACTTCTTCGGGGGAAGTTGTAGACACTGTGTGATTTTTACACTTGATAGCACTTTGTATTTCCCTCGGATGGACATAGTTTCTGCGACAGTCTATATGGACTACATCTCCTGGGGATGGCAAAACACCTTCTCCCCTGAGTGAGCTGGCTTTCGCTATGCTTTGGCATCCCTTCACTGTCAATATTGAGTACTGATTACTTGTCCTGCGGTCTTTTTTACACAATATACACGCCTACGATAAAGGAAAAAATAAAGCTGTATATATTCATTTTAATGTCTTAAAATATTTGCTTTCTTCAATAAAAGACATCACATTTATATAACTATTATCATATGTCTAACTTAAAGATGTCGATGTATATGTATCATATATTCTACATTTTATAAGACCTTATAGACGTTATAAGACCTCAAATCTAAAAACTCCTGTTTATTTTACGATATTTTGTTTACAAATGCAGACACAGACAGACAGACAGACAGACAGACAGACAGACAGACCGATAAAAGGTGGCAAATTTATTATCAAATTTACGCAGGTCAATTAAAACTTGCAGCAAACAATGAATAATTAGTTTAGTTTTTATAGTCTGATGTTTCAGACTATATTCCTTCGTCGTTCTTGTGAAAATTCTAAATATGTTTATAAACCGGCAGGTCATGTTATTACTGGTGACCTAAACTGTATTTCGGACAAGAAATTGCGCACCCTTTTTGGAAAAGGACCTAAATATAGGTTACCGTCCAAGATAGATTTCAATAAATGCCGTGACGTTATAGAAGATGCTTTAACTACATATTGTAAATCTGTAAAAAAGAACAGGTAAAGGTTCATGCTCTTAATGATTGGAAATACGAGATTTTAAGAATTGTCGATATCCGTATTAAGAACTTTACGGAAAATCCGCATTTATTTCAACAACCTAGTACATTGACGGCAAATTCTATTAAAAAGAAGATAGCTGACTTACATGCTAAATATGTCTTTGTTCCTGCTGATAAAGCAGGTAATAACATAATAGTTGTTTGAAAACTATATTATATTGAAGTACTTAAAAACGAATTAAACTCCACTCATACATATTTGGAAAGCCCTACCTCAAAAGACAGCACCTTGCACGATCTCCTCATGACCATGTCCGACTTCAAAATTAAAACTGATAAATGTGATCTACCAACCATATATTATCTCCCAAAACTACATAAAGGTCCATATAAATCACGTTTCATATCTAATTCTAGCCACTGCTCTACTACGGTACTATCGAAGCATATTACGTCTGCTGTAACTGCTATAAAAGATCATATTATCAAATATTGTGATGTCGCATTTCATAATAGTAACATCAATTAATTTTGGTCGATTAAAAATTCTCATGAAGTTATAGACAAACTTCTTTCGCTAAATTTCAAAGCGACTCAAATTTCTACATTTGATTTTTCTACACTTTATACATCTCTGCCTCATGATTTGATTAAAAGCAAGTTGCTGTCTCTTATACAATGGTGTTTTCACAGAGAATCTAAAACGTACATATGTACTTCCAATAACTCCGGATTCTTTTCCAACAAACAATATACTTCATATAAATACTGGACTTGCAAGGAATTATGTAAAGCACTAAATTTTCTCATGAATAATATTTTTGTGCAATTTGATGGCAAGATATATCAACAAATAGTTGGGATTCCTATGGGTACTAACTGCGCTCCTCTGATAGCAGATTTATTTCTTTATTGTTATGAGAGGGATTTTGTGGTTTCTATTCAAAAATCAAAACGTTTTGACCTCATTGACAAATTTAATAATACTTGCAGATATCTGGATGACATTTTGGTTATCGACAACCCTGAATTCGAACAATTTGTATCAGAAATATATACACCAGAGCTCACATTGAATAAAGCTAATACTTGAGATAAATCTATACCTTTCTTAGATTTAAACATCAAAATTATCAACCACCTAATATATACTAATATTTATGATAAACGTGAGGATTTTGGATTTCCTATTGTAAATTTCCCTTACTTGATGGCGATGTCCCTCGACTCCCATCATATGGTATCTATATATCTCAGTTAGTTCGATTTGTCAGAGGCTGCACCGATGTTTTGGACTTTCATAAACGAAATTTACAAATTACTACTAAACTTTTAACTCAGGGTTACAGATATCACAAGCTAAGAAAAACATTCAGCAAATTCTTCAGATCTTATTCAGAACTTCTATCTAAATTTGGAAATATTTCTTTTCAACAGTATGTATCCAATGGAATTTCCCATCCTAATTTTTACGGTGATCTCGTATATAAATTAAGGAAAGGAAAAGGCTCCGATAACGTTATTTTATCATGTAATAAAATAGTCAAACGTCTTCTAAATAGACAATATGATATTGAGATCATCAAAAAGACTATAGGTCTTGTATTTGGCCCCACTACAGCCTTATGCAGCCTTTTACTTGAACGTTGCACGCTGACTAACATTTTTTATATATTTCCCCCATGCCGATTTTTGGCGAAATTTACGAATAACATATATCAATGATATACTATCGCACAGATGTGAGAGAATTTCTGTTGCAATTAGTTCTAGGTCAAACGTTAGAATGACTGGACTATAATGTTTTAACTACTCTCTGTGTCACGTGTGTCAGCAAATCCCACCCTTACTTAGCTGCGAACACTGATGTGTTTACTGCCACTGATGCTGTTGTTAAAGTGCACTTATTCGGACAAGGACTCTGAAATCAGTGATCTTACCGTGTTTTATCTTCAAAAGGAAAATGAAAAGTTTCAACTAAATAAATCCCTTGATTAATACTATCAGATTTAAGGCTAGTTATTTTGCATTGAAAGAGTGTGCTGTGTCTTATTAATATACACTTTAAAATTTCTGAGTGACATATTTTATTACAAAAACTACTACAACTTCAACTGATTTTTGAATAATGATACTTAAGAAACCTTGTGCACTATAGCAGAATGTATATTTTCTTTGACTGAAAGTTATAAAGTATTCTTAAGACGATTGTGTCTACACTTCTTGGGACTTGGTAAAAATCTAGATTGTATATACAATAAAATTTCTGGAAAGCAATGAAAAATGGTGTCAAGTGACTAACAACTTGACTTGGCACTAACAACAATGTACCACAGTGGACATTCATGAACCCCTAAAATTCAGAGGCGAGATCAAGTGTCTGAGGAGTAAGCGTCTCCTGAAAGGCTAGTCACACCCGCCATGAATGCCTTTACGTACAGGAGTGTAGAAAGTGTCATCTCGACATAACATCAGGAAAAAGTATAATAACACTTAAGTCAAGCCCTACGTAAATAAAAAAGTTAACAGGAAACTTCGGGTGGGTCAGTTACAAACGTCTAAATTCTAAATTTGTGAACTATGCATCAAGTAAATGCTGTCACTATATACATGAAATAATCGTGCTGTGAAGTAAAACAAGACTCAATCAACCATTTAACGTGCCCATAGCATCTCTTCATTAAGCACTCTTTGATACAGTTTCTGTACTTCACATAAGATTTTTTAGAATTTTTTTTTATGTTTTAGCAAAGAGAAGACAGAAGACATTTGACAAGGCTGCATCACAAATCACAAAAGGACATGCACATAAAACATGCAAATAAAAAATAGTCAAACAAACATAGAAAACGACATTACAAATGTATTCAATTGTACTGCAGTTACGATAACGACTTAGGACGGTCATTTAAAGTAACAAACGTCACCCAATTGGTGTCATTACACACTATTTCCAATATGGCGGCGGCGTCTATGGAAACGCCAGTAAAAAGTAAATTGCGTTAATTGTTGTCTTATTTGTGCATCTTCCTCTCGGCGACCACACAGGGTCTTTTTTATTACTTGCTTTGAAATAATAAAATGAACACTGTAAATATCTCTTTACACTGTGTATTATATTTATTTTTGCACTACGTTACCAGGTAAAAATTACTACGTCGACCGAAAAATCAATTTCACTCGTGGCGGTTAATGCATTACATCCGACATAGTTGTTGAGCGTGCGAAACACCCGAGGAGTTCCGATTGCTACGAGCATTACTCCTCTGTCAACGCTTATTTTCAAAAATCTTGAAAATTTAAAACTACATATTTGATCATATTATGATATAATTTGAATAAAGTATAGTTTCTTTTACTGTAATGCATCTTAAATCATTGTTTTCATTAACTTGAATTCAGAATTATTTTATGTTTTTGTGTGTATTAATCTAGTGTATGAGGTTCAATATTAATGTAAGCATGGAATTGAAAGTATAATCAAGCATTGAAAAATATGATAGTTCTTTATAATTAAGAGAACAATAGTTGGAGGCTTTGAAGATTCTTTTGAATCGCAAAGATGTGCATCTAGATTTGTCATGCAACATCGAACGATTTCTCAAGCGTTGACAAAGATATAAGCGAGAGTAATGAATGATAACTCTTGGTTGAGAATGTTTCAATGTGTCTTTTGTTACCTATATCAACGCTAGGGGAGATAATTAGCGAAAATAGGCCATTCCGATCTGTATATCCGTCCGTCTGTCTGTCTGTCTGTGCGTCAACATTTTGGTTAAGCTTCTAGTTAAAGCAAACTCTGCATCAGAAATATAAACATAATGCTTCACACATAGGTTTCTTATGACTAGAGCTTTCAAATTATGCCATGACTTTTGACCTATTGACATAGACCTTGGACTTTGACTTACTTTTAAAAATAAAAGCAGAATTCTAGAAAATTGCAAAAATATCGAGAATTCATATAGTAAATGAAATAATTTTATATTTCAATAAACGTAATAAGCATTTCTACCTACAAATACAACACAGTACCATCCAGTAAACATCAAATTTAATTTTTATTTAGATTGATGTCATGATATATCGATCTGAAATCACCAATGCTGTCGTTTTCAAAGAGTTACGAGAGAAAATCAAACAGGTATGTATGTAAGTACGTACGAACGCACACACTAACAAACACATGCACACATGTATGTATGTATGTATGTGTGTATGTATGTATGCATGGATGGATGGATGGATGGATGGATGGATGGATGGATGGATGGATGGATGGATGGATGGATAGATGGATGGATGCAAGTTTGTTGTTGTTGTTGTTGTACGAATTTGCTGTCGCAAGAGTTATTAGCCCCTATGGACGGTATTTCGATGATACAGAAGTTTGTTTTTGGTAACGATTAGTCAAATTATCATGATAAGGGTTTTCATCAATAATATATAGTTTATGGTGTCTAACATAATAGCCCAATAAGTAAAGAAATTTTATCTGTTTAACGCCATAGCATAGGGCAAAATAAAGTTTTTAATGATAATATATGTTATATGTGTGTAGTGCAGCGTATCTACAGATAACAATTTATTAAATTTAATTACGTCACAGATTCACAGTCATTCCATGATAAAATAAAAGGCAAGTAATACAAACAATGATTGGTTGATTATCTCGAGGTAACGAATTAATAAGTCGTTCCTTCGAGATAAAAAAAGTCGTTCCATCGAGATAAAAAGTCGTTCCCTCGAGATAAAAAGTCGTTCCCTCGAGATAAAAAAGATTAGTGTATGTCACCTCTGTGTCACCGTATGTTCACGTATATTGATTGATTGATTAATTGATTGATTTTTGTTTTACGTCACACCACGAATATTTCACGTATATGTTGACGGCATCTGCCTGATGCGGGGCATACAAATTTTGACCTTTGCAACGGACCCACCCGATGCAGTGAGGGACCTTTAACGTGCCATGCATACCACGACACGGGGCCTCGGTTTTTACTGTCTCATCCGAAAGAAAGGACACCGGTGTTATATAGTAGTTTTTCCCCCATAGTAGTATTTCCCCCCGGAAAAATGGCTATATAGTAGTTTTTCCCCATGGCGGAAAAACTACTATATAGTAGTCTTTCCCTCATAATAGTTTTTTCCCCTTACGTAACGGTTTGGAATTTATACACGTTCGTTCTGTATCAGTCAGATAACATTTGAAATACAAATGTACTATAGTAATAACCTGAGGATCAAACCGATGGTGTTATGGTTAACGGGTTTCTATATACTGTTAAGTGGTTTTGTGTGTGTGTGTGTGTGTGTGTGTGTGTGTGTGTGTGTGTGTGTGTGTGTGTGTGTGTGTGTGTGTGTGTGTGTGTGTGTGTGTGTGTGTGTGTGTGTGTGTGTGTGTGTGTGTGTGTGTGTGTGTGTGTGTGTGTGTGTGTGTGTGTGTGTGTGTGTGTCTGTGTGTCTGTGTGTGTGTTTATTTTTTGTCTTATTTATTTATTTACAAGTATTTTTTTATATATTTACCATAGTATGCTATTTTCTATTATTTCATTGTAAAAATTGTCGTTTACTTGCGTATAGATGTCAATCATGACATCAGACTGTGACTCAAGATTCGATCCCAGGCAACTTTTCATAATACATCATAAGTAAAATAGGAATTTATAAATCAAAAATGTTCCAATGATAATTATAAGAATTGAACGTGCAAGAATTCTTTGAATATTCAATTCCTAAATAAATTAAGACTGATGCATTATATATATCACAATATCGCTCATCATGTACAGAGTGCATGATGATCATGAAAATAACAGAAGGGAATTCCACCCAGGTGTCCACGATTTGCAATCTACGACAAGGGTTGTCTAGTCGCAGATGTTGTAAATCGTGAACACAAGAATGTAATTTCCTTGTCCCTAACGCAAAGTATGACAGGTTTCATCTTAAATTATCTATATGCTAAGTTCCATAGCTCTACACCTTTTTGTGTAGAAGATATAGTCAAGGTTAAAGTTTTTGAAAAGTAGGACACACTTCAAAGTCAAGGATATTAGATCAAAAGTCATGGTCCCAAATTAAGGATCTTATCACAAGTAATCTATATATGAAGTTCAAAACCCCTTTTTCTTTTGGTACAAAAGATACAGCCAAAGTTAAGTTTTTGAAAACGTAGAGCACCAAAGTCAAAGTCACTAGTTAAAAAAATCATGGTCCTAAATAAAAGGTCTTATCACAAGAAAACTATATGTGGAGTTTCAAAGCCTTGTACCTCTTGGTACAAACGATATAGTCAAGGTTTTTGCCACAGGGTAAGAGTCACAGACAGGTAAAAAACTAGATGCCCCCGAATTTCATTCCGGGGGCATAAAAATGAACTTGTTTTTCTTTTTTCCATTTGTATATATAGAGATTTCTCGGATTAGATAACGATATCTCGAATGAAATTCTAGTAGTTTAATCTCTGTTCTAAATATATGCATTTGTATTTGGAAAAGAGATTAAAATGAAAGACATTTCTACTTCAGAAAATGAGATATCTCTAAATTAATTGGATATATCTCCGGCAAAGAGATTAAAATTGAAGACATTTTTACTTCAGAAAATAAGATATTTCTAAATCAATTAGATATATCTCCGTTTCAAAAGTTGAAATATCTCTATTTTAAATAGAAATCTATCTATTGTTAACAAGGTAACAAGCTGGATTTGCTTATGTGTGAAAAGAAAATCCGGAATTTCACTGGGGGGGGGGGGGGGGGAATCCACTATATAGTAGTTTTTCCCCTGGGGAAAATGGCTATAAGAGGGGGGGGGGGGGGAATGGCTATACAGCCAAATTTCCCCCGGGGGAAAAACTGCTATATAGCCATTTTTCCGAGGGGGGGGGGAACTACTATATAGCCATTTTCCGGGGGGGATAAATGGCTTGGGGGAAAAACTACTATATAACACCGGCATGACCAGAGCGGGACCCGAACCCCGGCCTCCCGATCAAAAGTCCGACGCGATACCACTAGGCCACGCCGGTTTATATGTTCACGTATAAATATCAGTTCAAATAAGAAAGAATGGAATGTAAGGTGGCATCTGCAAGAATCAATGATGATGATAGCTGTATGCATAAACATCGATTTGACATGACAGTGATTAAAAGTGTTTAAAAGATATAATAATCGGTCGTGCACGTTTGGGGGAGGGTTGTCTAAAAAGTATATTTTCTAATTCTATGAAAATGAAGAGGTGTTAGACCCTGTCAGAGATCTGAATAGTAACCTACTACAATAGCTTGTGGAAGAGCCTATATTTCGCTGATTTGAAGTATGCACAGGAAAACAGCTAAAGGGAGAAATATCGATCAGATTGCGTGCAAAACTATCGTTCTTTTTATGTAGTTCGTTTCAAAAGTAATTGTTTTACTTGCTTAGTCTGTAACAATTAGGACCGTCACCATATACGTGAAATCATCGTGGAGTGACGTAAAACAATAATCAATGAATCAATCTTTAACAATAGGTAATTCATCTCAGTGAAATACAATATAAATGACCGTACATTCTAAATTTTCATGCAACGATATAGCGTTTCGATACATTGCCTCTAATAGAAGTATGCCGAGTAATTATTTCTGAAGTATAACTATAATAAAGACCATACATTCTTCATACTGGCAGGAGTCAGGTTGTTTTCAAAATGCGTCTCATTATTGATTATTGAGTTAATCCCTTTTTATCACATGTTTTGAAGCAGAAGTTGTTTTTATAAAAACTTTTATATAATCTAATGATGGCTATCTATGAAAATGAGTTTCGGGTGCACTTATGAGTAGAAAAACACGGTTAGAACAAAATAATTTTAGTTGTGAATGTTACGTATTGTAAATTTAATAAATCAATATCGAAGAAGTACCAAACCGTTAATCATTCTCAAAGTCCAAAGACAGATACAAAATCGTGTAAGTTTCAAAAAGGAACTGCTGTGAAGCCCGATATACTGAAAAATTCCGAGGTGAATCCAGGTGCCCGGGGAGAGTAAGCGCCTCCTGTTTGCATGCATCACCCGTCACAGCAGTTCTTAAGAAACATGTCAAAATCAAGAGTTTTGGTTTCCTAATTGTACATACGATAGTACAAACTGGTATACAAAGTCATATTTGGTGTTCACTGAACAGGTCATTTAGTCGCATTCCAGAATATTATCAATCATTCTAGAAAGAAGCACATCATATTTTCGTACAAGATCCCCATAGCGACCGTAGAACTTCCTCAGTGACGATTTCAGACGTTCTTTAACATATCCCTGCACGAGCAACTTAGTGGCCAGTCGTTTGGCCCTTGGAATAAAACCGTCGTACAGAGAACATGCTATAAAAACTCCATAGGTGAGGACGGAATATTGCTGCAAAGAAACGGAAAGTTAGTTATTTGGAAGTTAAAATCGTCACGTTTGTCATACAGAAAGGTGTTCAAATGACCATTATTTCGAAAGTTAAAAATATATCCAGATACGAAGCGGAATTATTACTCTCGGTTGTCTCTTTTATCTCAAGTTCATGGGGATAGATTTCATGTATGTAATCCTTAAAGTTAGGATTACTGATTGACAATACGTTGTCTATATATCTATACGTAAAATCAAACTGAGATGCAAGGCTTTTTCTGCCTGTGGAGAGCATGTTTTGAATAAATTCTACCTCATACGAATATCAGAAAATGTCAGCAAGAAGAGGTACGCAGTTAGTTCCCATGGGAATGCCAATGATTTGCTGAAAAATATTCCCTTCAAACACCATGAAAATATTGTCTATTAAAAATTCCAGCATTTTGATGATTTGATCTTCGGTATACAGTGATGTTCCGTTTATCCGTACACGTTTGTTCCCGGCCTATATGTCCGGATAAACGGATTTTCCGGATTACCGGATCATAGTACCGGTACATTAGATGTTAAAGAATCTTATTTCTTGATAAAAGAAGGGTGTATACAGTACATGATAAAACACAAGTAATAATCCTTATGTGCGTTTAATTTGTATACGAAGAAATACATATATATATATATACATATATATATTACGTATTTTATGTATTAACATCTTTAGTAAACTGTACATTAATTGCAGCCAAATTTCTGAAACCTGGATGATTTTTCAACTCACTGTTCTCTATTTAAATGTTGACAGCCGCCTTTGTATATACCTAGCGCTTGACTAATTAATTTCACTTCTATTGCGATCGGAGTGTTTATCTAACGTGCCGCTGTGTCATACAAATTTAGAAATGAAAAGCATTTATGTCTGGATAAATTTATACAGTGTTAATGTTTTAAATATAAAAATTTTCTATAGATATAAAACAGAGGAATAACTGAAAGTTAAAACTTCTATACAAAATAATGTAATGAGCACTAGGTAAGGATACGTTATCAATTATCGATCTAAGATAGAAGAGTGACGATAGTTAAAGTTTGGTTACAATCTAAAGCCCCAATATAAGCTGCAAAGTCAGCAATTTACTTTAATTTAGCATGTACTGACTAATTAAAAAGCAATCATCAATGACCGCTAACATGATGTTTGACTACACCACTAGCGGTCAGTTCGAAATTGAATGGGTAATTAACATACCATAGGTAGGGGACCAGGTAAACGCGTCGTTTAACTGTTATTCAAACAATCGGCGCAGAGAGGAGATAAGCAGTGTATCAATTAAACTGCAGTTATGTGCTACAGTTACGCCCGAAAAGCAAAATTTTGTCCGGATTATCGGAGCTTTTGGAATTCCGTACCCGTATTTCTATGTCTGGATTCGGAACACGTATTTCCGGATTATCGGATCAAAATATCATTTGGGAAATCCGTTCCCGCACTTTCTTGTCCGGAAAGTGGATTTTCCGGATAAACGGAGCCCGGATTAATGGAGCATCACTGTACTTGTGTTTTGCATCAGAATGTTCTTTTACAAAATATGTATCTTCCCGCCCAGTGACAAGATATTTATATCAACGATTTCCATTTTTATGGAAAAAAGAATTTCGAATAATTGTAGCAAGTCTGTTTTTGAGCTTTTGATGCGCTATAACTATTAAATGTGATTGTAATTTAATACTTGTATATAAATCAAAATTAGTGCAATCGTGTTTACAGTAAATATAGAATGCATGTGTTATACTATAGCTTCTTAACTAAATTAATTCATTCTAAAGGAGCAACTCTCACCCCCTGTACGGCACCAGATTGCTAAGGAGTGCTGCTCTTTAACAGACCTTTGTGATAGTTTAGACAAATTGGACATCGCAATCAGCTTCCTGAAATCAATAGGAGGAAATAAAGACCTAAGCATTGATAGCTTCATGACCGAGACACTGAAGATGGAAAGCACTGTTCTAAGCAAAAAGGTAATGGAGCACGGAACCCGTATCAAAATATGTAATTTAATTTTATTGTCTCCGAATAAATTATTTTGGGAGCTAAAGATGTACATGTTTTTCTGACTATTGCATGTTAACATTAAACTCAGTCGTTTTAAAGATAAATATGGACGTACACTTAATAGAAAGAACAGCAGTGACTCATTATAAGGATAGTGGTATTATTATATTTCAATCATACCAATCATAACTTTTAGCGAGTTCCACATTACAAAGAAAATAAATGAAACACTAATTTGAAATACGACCAACGTTTCCCGATAATTACAAGGTCTTAAGTTTTCAATTGAAATTAAAAACAATCTACGTCTGTTTCTAAATATTTCTTTATTCAAAATATTTAACATTTCTTGCCCCTTGATCCTATTTTATTTCTTTCATAGGCTTGTCAGTCAAGTAAATTTCAACATGCGCAATCGCTGTGGCTCACACTTGCTATTCAGAAAACAAAATATCAAGCATCTAAAACTTACGTAAGTTGAGGTTTTACTTTTTTATCTGTATGTTAATATGTTGATCGTAAATCTTTTAAATTACACAACGATTGACTTTTCCTTTTCTTAGTGTCACTTTTCAATGATTCCTTACTTTCTTATGATAGAGAAAACAGAAGACATCTGACAACTTTTTATCATGATATATATAAGTCTCTTTACATTTGTACCACATGGTAGTGTCCTGTTGGTGGACATGATGTTCCCGATGCAGTTGAAGGCTAGAACTTCTGTCTTTGCCTCTAAAATTCAAAAGCTTTATAAACTTTCTAATACCGAAGTAGATTTGAAATTTTTAAAGATGTTGGTCTTTTATACAACATATGTTCCTATTCTTCTTGAAAACCGACTTTAACTCCTTTGCATACCCATTGCTTGGTTCGAGCATTATTGATGATAATTTATTACCCGAAATATGCATTCATGATGTTTGTTGTAATTGGCAGATATATAGATTCTTTCATATCTGACGGTAATCCGTCACTTTTAATAAAATTAGGTTTTTATCTATACATATATGGGACTGATAATAAGAGCATGAAGAAAAATATATATCAATCTTTCAGAATACATTTGAGGGTGTAGGAAAGGAGCTCCGTGTGGCTTTGACGGATGACCAGCGTGATATTGTACATTCCATCTGTGAAGATCTTCCACCTGAAAAACTTGATATTTTACTAGAGACTTTGTTCGAATGTATCATTCTACGAATATCTATGCCCCAAAATCCAGATGATGATGACTTTGTTGATACAACAAAATGGAGGTATTAAATCTAAAATCAAAGTTCAAAGAAAATATATATATATTAATGAAAACCATACACTAAGATATTTAAATGAGAATCAGGGTGTCTCATTCGTTAAAGAACGTTTTACGAGAATGGCAGATCGCATAACTGAGTAATTGAGTAGCATTAGGTCTGTCACAGAGATCGATTACAGTTACAAATGCAGTCTGAGTATGTGTATATATATGTGAGTATATATATATATATATATATATATATATATATATATATATATATATATATATATATATATATATATATATATATATATATTGATTACACATTTTTTTCCATGTTTCCAACAGCCTACATGATGTGATGGAAGTGTACGTAGGTATGCCAGCATATGATGTTGATATTGACGTCCCTAAGTGGCTGAAGGAGCTAATAGGAAGGATGCCCAAAGGAGGAAATGATCACAATATCCTGGCCAATCAAGCTGTTGATTTATGGCTTCTTCTGTATTCTATCTCCAACCAGAGGAAATCGCAAAGGCATTGATTAATGAGGAAATCTAGAAAACATGCATAAAATGTGAAATATTTTGTTTGTAAGAACACTGTTGCATGCGTTAATGAATTAATAATTTGCTCACTTTATTGAACTCTAATTTTATAACTACTGCTATGATTTGTGACAAAGCAACTATGTGCTTCCTTTACTTGATTTAATTATTTCGTTTTCTTCAGGATGCACATATAAAAGTAGATGTATACATGTTTCATACCATACGTTTAAGAAGTCTTTTTATGTGTAAAAATTATTTAAGAAAAATCATTCCTATATTGAAATATAAAATATTTAACCGTACCTTGAGCATTTTCTTTTATTATTAGGTTCAGTTTATTTGATATCTGTTAATTCCATGTGTGTAAGCATGTTGCTACAAGTATATTGATGCAAATTTCATATTTAATGATAGATCAAGATTATTTTAGCACTTGAGCTGGTGGCTTAAATGCATTGATATGTTTGGAAAATATAGTAACCAAAGCTTACTTAAAATAATGTCGTGATATTAATATTATTGAAACCTTTAAACATATCTTAATGTTAATATCAGTAATATTTCTTTAATTTCAAATGTTTAAAGTATGTTCTGAGTTTTGATTTTCTTTGCTTTAATAATGGATCGTTCTTTTTATAAGATGTGTTTTTATGTTTTATGATTCATGAATATTATTCATCTTGTTTGATAAGTGTAATGCTTTTTTATTTACTGGAAAGTTTTATATAAATTACATACCATAAAACAAATTTTGATTTATCTTATAGGCAAAAAGATGTTAAAATGACAGTTAACATAAGCATTTTTCATAAAGAGTACTTTTATATAATATGCTTGTTCGGAGATATATAAACGGAATATTTAACTTCATAATCAATTTTAATTCAGATTTTGGTGAAATGAATAAATGAAATGAACATAGAAAATGTACATGTACATATACGCTCAAAGGTGTATAAATGAAACCAAATGTTTTTTTTTTTTTAATTTTGCCACAACTTAGAACATGGGATTCAGCTTGTGACCAGTGTGACCCTTTTATGTATTTTTGTATAATTTCATATAATATAAATTTCTTTAAAATTAAATTATGTCTTTGTGTATCTATTTTCCATTTTTCTTTCTGAATGTTACAAAGTTATAGCATTATATATGACTATTTGCTTTTCTATAGTTCTATAAGTTTTTACTAAATATCAATTTGAAATTAATAAATATATATATAGCAGTTGTGAAATATTATTCTGTTGTTCTTTCCAGGTAATGAATATGTTCGATTATAATTCCCATGGTTTTGTCTTTAAATTGATGTATTATATTCATTTTTCTATTTCCATCCGAACAATATATGATTTTCGTTTTTATTCTTAAACACCTCGAATGAATTAAATTGTTCATTTCATATATATATCATTTTTTACATTTTCGTATTGGTTTTCATTCTTTTTTTTTTTATTTTTGACAACGTAATTTGAGTTGATGATACCTTACTCTTGAAAAAGTTCATTATTTCATTTTCATTTATATCCGCAGTATGCATTGTATTCTAAAAATTTATTTTTGCTCCATAGTGAAAACTTTCTTTCAACTCTTCATATGTAATAGCATATATCATGAAATGTAGAGAGTTGGGTTATTAATTTTTATTGTAAGTAGTGGTATTTTCTGTTTGTGCATCTTGTTTTATGACTCACTGATTATCCCACTATAATTAAGATTACTATTCCTTAACAAATGTAGAAATATCACTGGTTTCATTTATACATAGTGTCAATACCTGACTTTGACATATGTATGCATTTCCTCTGATATTTTCATGTCTGCTAGATTCAATGCTTTTTGGCATTTGGCTTGACTGCTAGTTAATATTCTAGTATAGTATACCTGCCCTGCAGTCATTGTATATACATTAAGTCTCAAAATCTGACAAATATTTTCAAACTTCTTGAGAGACGATCCTTTCATTACAATCATCTTCCAAGGATGATTAACTTGAGAAACACTGATACTGACACAGCAGAAGTTGTCAGTACATTTTAGGTGGACCATCTCTTCTAACGTCTAATCTCCCTTTTTGCTGTATTGTATTGGTGTCTATATATTTAATTAGTATTTGTTGGTTAGTTGGTTGATTAGTGTTTTACGTTGCTTTCAACAATTTTTCAATTATACCGTGACATAGAAGCAGGGGTTACCAACCTCTTAAACATAATGGCGCAATCGGAAATCGAACCCGGATCATCGGCACCGCTTAACCACTACACCAAGCCTGCCCCTAGTTAGTATTTGTAACCATTTACTAGTTAGTATGTGTAACCCTTTACTTATGTACATCCAAGTAATATGAAAACAAATATTCTTATTTACTGTATATACATGTATGTAAATACATTTTCCATATGTATGTATTTGTTCTTCAGATTGTCGAAACTTTCCTTTTCAATTCAAATTAAATTTTAATATATCTATCAACAATTTATCCCTATAGAGCATTGTGAAAGATTATTGACTAGCGCTATATTATACTTTGCGTGTACTATGCTTGCTGTTTTTGAAAAAAAATATAGTTTCGTACAAAACGTAATGATATTGTTGAACAATGATGAATTAGTCAGATCGTGATATTTATACCTTAGTCTCCAATGGTTTGTACGTACGCAAGTTGGCTTTTTCAATCCTGTTTTTACAATGTATTTTGAATAAATGATGTTTAAAGATTTTTTAGAAATTACATTATTCATTTTGATGTATTATCGTTGTATTCAGATATCCATATTTTTGATCGTGTGATGAAGAAATAGTTTAACTGTTCATATCTAAATATGATTAATGTATTATTATCATTATTTGTTTTATATCATAAATTTTGTATCTTTAGAAGTGGTGTGATTTTATCATATTATACATTTATAAATCCTCTGACGTTTTCATTCATTTGTAATTGTTTGCCTAGCTACACACTTTGTCAAAAGCTATAATGACAGGCAAAATGTTTGTAGATTTTGAAAAATTAATGAAAAGAACTTTGAGTGAAGATGAAAGTAACATAACAATTTCATAATTACATAGTCATTATATTAGTTCCATATTGTTTCCTATGCTTGTGCATTCTATAACGTACATGTAAATATGGTATGTTTTTTGTCTGATGAATTATTTCTCTGAGACTAAGAGGTTATTTAATGTTGTCCCTTGCGTGTATAAAGATAAAATGGGATACATATATCGATTAGTCTCTCAGTTTAGCCAATACTTTCATGAAAATCAATTTATACTTTTCCATATCTTTGGTGATTTGTGTCATACAGCTTTGTCAGATGTCTTCTGTTTTCTCTTTTGAAATCATGTTTGAATTGATGATAGATTGACGTACATATTTGTTGACATAATAGATGTTGTATATACAGATGTTAATATCTCCTCGTATACTTAAGATTACCTGTTACTTTGTCATGTTAATTTATGGTAAGTTTTAATTATATTGCGTCATGGAAGCAGGAGTTAGCATCCGTTGATAATTTAGTGACACAACGCGGACGTCAAAACTGTGTTTATATATATAATTTCTTGTTTTGTATTATTTGTTTCTTACTGTTGGCAATGATAATTTCGAATATTGTGTATGGGGCTTTTATTAGTAGTAGTAGTATTTTATGTACGCATTCGCTATCCTATTCATTCATTATTTTATTCACGCATTCATTGTCCAGTTACAAATTTAGTAACATCTTTATTCTTATAACTAAGGAACTATGTACAATTTTCAAAGTACATACTGATAAAAGAATTTGAGAATTTTTACCTAAAAATATCCATGTCCTTATATATATATTTATATATATATATATATATATATATATATATATATATATATATATATATATATATATATATATATATATATATATATATATATATATATATATATATTATCCATATGCGTCGTTTATGTGACAATATGGTATATAAAGTCATTTATTAAAGATAAATAATACCTAGCATTATTGGACTGAGCTCAGAAATATGTTATGCTTTCCTTAATTAATCTTGCATTATTTGCTTCTAATAAAGAGTTTTGATTGAACATCATTTGTTATAATTTAATTTAAGGTATCTTTTACAAAGACTTAGAAGGGTACAAAACAGAAACATACGAAATATACACTGTAAAGATGATGGATAAATCCAAACCATTAGTTTAAAAATCATGAAACTAGAGGACATACAAAATCAGTAAAAATGAAAAACAAGTGGAAAATAACAAAATATATCTACTTGAAGAGCATATGTGAACCCCTGTGATGGAGTGAGATCAGGTGCCCGAGGAGAGTGAGCATCTACTGCTTGCTAGCAACACCCGTCACATATACTCAGTAGAAAGAGTCAAATCGTGTAAATTCCATATGTATTTATATATGGAGAGGTCGGAGTAGGTAACCTTCTAGTATAGAAGATGTCAAATCTGAGTAAAATACTCGGAATCGGTCTCAGTCCAGAATATCATTTAAAAGTCTGGATAACGAGATATCATATGGAGTAATAAGAGTCTCGTAACGACCGTAGAACTTCCTCAGTGACGTTGCTAGTCTAGCACATAAATAACCTTGCTTGAGCAGCTTAACTGAAAGTCGCCTAGCCCTCAGAACAAAGTCATTGTGATTAGACGATGTATTAGACGATGTCACTTCTTACACATATAGATACCTTTGGGACCGATAAGTGATACCCCGAAATCGGAAACGGGTACAGGTATTTCCCAGTTTGTTTTGCACTAACTAATACCAACTTTCCAATACCATGGTGATTTAGTGTCATGTGAAGTAGTATACTTAGATAAGACATTTGACTCAACCGTATGAGAAAAGTCAACACGGACATGCGGATAATGAAAGAATAAGGACACAAAAAGACATTACAAAAATACATGTATTGATTGTACTGTAGTTGTGTGTAGTTGATCAGCATTTAAGTCCTTTTGCTGCTTTGGATGGGATTCTGGGTTTTTTTTAATCGGTTCTTGTACAGTAAATCGAGTAATTGCTGCTAACAAACACTAAAGATATAATTGACGATTTTATTTCGCAGAACTGAAGTAAGGTTTAATAATGTATTCTCCTTGACCTCCGGTGAACTCAGCCTATTTTAAATACGAGATCTCGCGAGATCTTCCTTCTTCCTTTCGGCTTTCAAGTAGACAGCGGCATATTTTTCGAATCTGTTTCAATCGGCGTATATATACTTATCATAGAAGAATATTTGGACATTTTAAGATAAAATCATGGCCAGCAACACACATGAGAGGCCAGATTTTGTAGATATAGGCCCGATGGGCACGGAGAGAGGCCAAAGTGGCAAGAAAATTCATGCCAGAGTGGCAAATCGAGAACACAATGGGATGGGTATAAAATTCCCAAAGTCAAGAGATCGACTAAAAGCAGGATTCTCGTTAGTGACTCTAGCGATGAAAGTGAATGTGATCCTTATGAGACCGACGAGGACGAGCTTTCCGACGAGGAACCGTCCGCGGCCACGTGGGTTTGTGACGAAGATGACCCCCACGTCGGCAACGTTTCTGATAACAGTGGTTATGAAAACGATGGCCACAAGAGATTTGATCCTGATGACATGGATCTTGATTATAAACTTGAGATACGCTCAAAAATTCTTTCATAAGCACCTTTCGGACAAGAAAATCAGTACAGCTGTGCTCGAAAGTTCACCAGTGCCAACAAACACTTTTTTAATTACTGACAAGAAATCTTTCAAATTTTTGAGGATGCTTCCGATTGTTCGACGTCAACAATGAGCATCGAAACGGTGACGGAACTAGTGGGAAAAACATTTTATTAATTGGACAAGTTAACACTACATGTCTGTATGAGAGACGAATAAATTTTCTCGCCAAATTAATGAAAAGTGTGAAGATGGCGAAAAAGACAGTAAAAGAGTACGAAAGTAATTTCGACGGATTGAACCGCCTATTCGGTTCTGAATTCTACAAGACTTGACCGCAAAAGCAAAAGTAAGAAGAGGGCACGAGAAATGTCAAGGGACATGTCAGAGACCGGATTCGCAGCAAAACGGCCCTTTCGTAGGGGACCCTCGAGATCCTGGAGACCGAGCTCACAATATCGGGGGTCGTACAGGAGCACCACTAATTTCAATTCCACAAATCGAGGGAAGGCCTTTCCAGCCAAGAATAGCAGAGTCAGAGGAAACTCTAGTCAGTCTGGAAAAATTGCACGGTACGTATGCAAATTTAACATACCATGCTCAATCAAGTCAAAATGGAATACCCATGGTGGTAGATCAAGTAGACAAAATGGAAAAGGTTTTTACTTAATTCTAGAGTTAGATATGGTCAAAATCAATCAAAACAACATTCCCCTAGGGGGTCGCATAGAGATATTCACTCAAAATTGGGAAAAGATAACTTCAGATCCATTCATACTAAGCAATGTAAACGGACACAAGATAGAGTTCATAAACAAACCCATTCAAGACGGGGAACCGAGGCAAAATTGTTTATCTCAGGAAGATTCCTGACATATTCAACCAGATAACAAATGTAAGGGGACCAATAAAACTGGACCTGTTTGCAGACCGACAGAATGCTTAGACGCCAGCATACATCAGCTGGAAACCAGACCCAAAAGCAGTAGGGACGGATGCTTTCATGACGAATTGGGTAGGGAGAGATGTGTATGCATTTCCCCCATTCTGTTTGATTCCCAGATGCCTTGCCAAATTGCAGAGAGAGGGGGGAGATCTAATAATAATAACTCCAACATGGCAAAGTCAGGCATATTACCCAATATTACTAGAAATGTCAATAGATTACCCAATATTACTTCCTCCCCAGGGGGATCTACTACAGTCACCGGAGGGGCACTGTCATCCTCTCATTCTGAACAAGACCCTAAAACTAGCGGTATGGAAAATTTCCGCAAATCACAAGAAATGCTGGGATTTTCAGAGAAAGCTTCAGATTTACTCTCCGCAGCATGGAGGAAAGGGACACAATCAGCTTACAACAGCTGCTGAAAGCAGTGGTGTAACTGGTGTAATAAACAACAAGTTAATCCCTTTCATGCCTCTTTGGAAAATATAGCAAATTTCCTTGCTGAATTGTATGAGTTAGGATATGAATATAGATCTATTAATAATTTTAGATCTGCCATTTCTGCTTTGCGCCCTGAAATTGGGGGAACTAAAGTAGGTCAAGCTAATGTTATCAGACAAGTTATGACAGGGATTTTTAATTCAAAACCCCCTTTGCCCAGATATAATGAGACCTGGGACGTAGACCAAGTGCTCAAGTACTTAAACACATTAGATCACAATAAATCCTTAACTCTCAAGGTGTTGTCTCACAAATTAGTAACTTTGATGGCCTTGACGTCAGCCTCAAGATCATCAGAACTTCACAAACTTGACATTAAATACATGCAAGTAGTTCCTGGGCAAATCACAGTTACTGTGACAGGATTAACTAAATCAAGGAAAGTGAATGATAATCCATTAGTCATCACATTTATTGATTGTGAAAATGAAAAGCTTAATGCAGAAAAATGCATACTTGACTATATGGACAGGACTAAAGAAATAAGGGGGGGGGGGGGGAGTCCCAGTTTCTTATAAGTCATGTTAAACCACATAAAGGTATCAAACCTTGTACCATTGAATCATGGCTGAAGAGCATGTTATTTAGTGCAGGAATAAACACTCCTTTTTATAAAGCACACTCTACAAGAGGAGCGAGCACATCAAAGGTCAACAAATTTGGACTTTCTATAAGTCAAATAATGAAGCAAGCTAGTTGGAAATCTGCAAATACTTTCCAAAGATTTTATAACAAACCCATTCAGGATAAGGACAATGAATATGCACAGACTATTTTGAAATTACATTTACGTGACGAAAAATAATAGTAATAAATATAAACGACAATAAAAAAAAACCACAAAAAAAACCCAAACAAATTGTATTTATACATTTTATCAAATTTGTGACTCATTACAGGAAAGAAACCACATATATTAGTTACTTTGAACATACATTATTAAACCTTACTTCAGTTCTGCGAAATAAAATTAGAAATTTTATAAGTGCGCAAAGCTCACGCAATGAAATTAAGATTTTATGAGCAGAACTGAAGTAAGGTACTTCTTTCCCGGCCACCTCTCCCATGTAAAGAAGTCTAAATTGCATATGTGTTTCTTTTATGTAGGAGTGCCAAGTGAGAGGTGACTGGTGTATCTACCATCTGGACATAATGGGATAGAAAATGGCCAACGGAGACAGTGACAGCTTAATACTTTGTTTATACATGTACTTGCCCAGACAGGGCACATTTCACAGTTACAGTAAAGACAGAGGTGCAAGTCAGAGGTGTTGTGACAAACAAAAAAAAAAACAAAAAACAAAAAACAAAAACAAAACAAAAAAAAAACAAAAACAAAAACAAAAAAATGTAATTTTAGATGAAAATAAAAGTCTTGAATGAATATTTTGTTTTATAGCATTTTTTCAGGGAAAGACATGGTGGGAAATTGGAATATAATGTTCCATTGGACAGTTGGAGCTTATGATTCTATCATTGTTTTAGAAAATTATAATGTAAAATACGGGAGTAAGTAACTGAAGTCATGTGATGTAAATCAGAGGGTGTTCTTGGGAAATTGAATGACAATTACTCCACAATGCTCAGCAGACGAGCAGTATTACATGTATACATTGTTGAAATGTCTGCACCCTAGTGTTGTTGTAAGAGGAAGTTAATATACATAATTCACAGTGGTTTAAAAAAAAAAGAAAGAAAGAAATAAAATGCCGCATATTACGTTTGTCAGCCTCAAGCAAGAAGGAAGATCTCGCGAGATCTCGTATTTGAAATAGGCTGAGTTCACCGGAGGTCAGGGAGAATACATTATTAAACCTTACTTCAGTTCTGCTCATAAAATCGTAATGTCATTGCGTGCGCTTTGCGCACTTATAAAATTTCTAATTATTTATTATTTTATGATACAAAACAGCCTTGAACATTATTATTTGAAATCTTCAAAAAGTTAGTGTATATCATGAATCATGAATGAATTTAAATAGTTTACATCAAAGAATGTAATTTTTGTTTGATTGTTCAGAGTTTTGTATGTAAAAATAATCATTTCTACGTACTTACCATCTTAAAAGTAATATATATATATATATATATATACAAGTATTGGGTAGATATTCATAAATATGTATGGACATTGATGATCACTGCTTTTATCAGAAACAAATTACGGAACATTATAGAAGATTTTATTCTTTTTTCTTAAAGATACAGTACATGGATGTATTTGATACATCTCATTTGGTAACTATATTCATGTATTGTATAGCTCCATGGTGACTTCTGCCACATAATTGAGCCAGTCACTCCTCTTTTTTCTACTTACTTTCGGTTTACTTCGACATCTTGTGAGAAACGACACTATGTTTCTTGGACCTGCATAAAAAATCGTGGACATTGAATGGATACTTCAAACATCTGTAAAAGAATAAATTTCAATGGTTTTTTTAAATGGTTGTCATCACCTAAATGTAGACTTAAATCTAGAAAAAAAATTAAAGTTCAAGTAAGGATTGCTGATTCAAATCATTTATCCTTTGTTCGTCAAGTCCGGCATAATCTTTTCGCATGTTCAACATTTGTGAAAAACATGGAAATGTTTTGACGAAATTAATGACCGAGTACCAATGATTAGACTGGTACACGTTAAGTAGATACAGTTTTCTCCCATATTCACCGAGATATCCTTGCAAGAGGTGTGAAATTATCAGCCTGTCACAAACAAGGGGAAAGGAGGGAGGGGTGGATAACAAACCATAAGACATATTTCGCGCTTAATTCTATTATGATATTGTAAGCAAACACGATATACGTTAGGTCTGTCGACCTAATTTTTGTTCATTTTCCAACATGACGCAAGGGAAATCGCCTAATGTCCGGTGATGCATGAGAAATCCGCAAACAATCGTGTCAAATTATTTAATCCCTGCCTCGGCAAACATTGGCATAAAGAACTTGACACTCGAGTTTGTGGATTGTTTATTCATTTACTAGACAGTAGATATAGTTTCTATTAGTCGTGGCTTAACCTAGTATATTAAAATTCCTAAGCTAGTAGCTGAGAAATGTGTTAATCTGCCATCGGTAATACTGAAACAAAGTTAGTGAATAAACTTGAAAATGAAATAAAACAACAATCCAAACATAATCGTTTGTATCAAAATTGTACTTGAAACAATCTATTCACTTTTTCTTTTTCGTTAGCATTTCCATTTTAAATTCGGTACAATTGTCATTTACCATCAATTATGAATTTTAAAAAAGCATATGACAATTAAATTTCACAAGCTCACTGATTGGATACCTTAAAGAATACGAAAGTAGCAAAACACCAACTGACTTTATTTTTTGGATTACATTTGTGTAAAACTAAAGTAGCGAACATCAGATTCACCTTACCATTCCAGTGTCTTTGACGGTAATCTCTCCCGATAAATCCTCCTAACATTTCCCGAATGTGTGGTAATAAAGACGATTATTTTACGGCAGATTGTTGCAAATGTCTTATTTATTGCAAATTTAACTGTGTTTTCATTAAACACCGTTTCATCGACTTACAGCTTTTTGATCGATACTATTTTTCTCTTGTAGTTGTTGCTCTTCTAAAATAATCAAGGTATATGATATAAAATAGACCATCTGTACATAGAGTAATTTGGCGTAGTCCAATCTCATTAATTTATGATATTGCGTTACCATTGGCGACAAATACCTCTGGTTAAACACCTCGAGTTATTTTGATTGTTGATTATTTTTCAAATAAATGTAATGTACCCTGCATGAGTAATACCAAGTATGATTCTGATACCCGAAATAATATGGAAGTTTGTATTCATGCAAATGTAAGGAAAATATATCACCAAGGTATATTTCACATTTTTTCATTCATTATAGTCAAATAGGTAGTCAAATATAGTATGAGATATAACCGCCTCGCAAGAGCTTCTTTTATGTGTCATTCCCAAGAGAAAATTCAGCACTTAATCGACTCTATCGCGAGGGAAAATAACTAAAATACGAAAAATATGTCCGTCAAACTCACCAAAATTTCCATTGAATAAATATGTATTTTCATTGAAATAATCCTCTTCCCGGAAATATGTAGCATGTAATATGACCATAGTCACTAAGTGCTAAATAGATGTTTGAACTTAATGTTATTTGGAATTCTGATATGACGAGATTTTCTCCGTATATGTTCCATAGAACTCGTCCGGTGATTATTCTCCAACACATTACCCATAAGATACACCATCACAGTTCTTAATGTTCCTTCAATTTATTTTCTGAAAACTGAATTATTGATTTTTTCGTAAGTTAACTTGTCGTCTGCAGAAATATATCAGAATAGAAAAATCAACTACGCAACCGTGGTTTATTGTTCAGTAATTTCCCTTGTCGCATGAACCATTCAATTTTATTGGTTGATGCAACTCGGAGAATTACTGGATAATAAACCACGGCTAGGTAGTTGTTATTTCTTTTGAAAATATATCCGCAAAATAATTAATAGTTTGTAAACAATTTATTTTCAAAATGTCGTTACAAAATAAAACGAGGAAATCTAAATAAGGTGTAAATGTATATTTGAAATATCTTCCTGTTGGAAGTAAAGCGGAAATATTAAAAAGCTTATTTTATACACGATAGTATAAGATTTTCATCTCCCATCAGACATATTAATTAATTGTGCAAGTCAGATTCGCATACCTGCTCATCAGCTTTAATGATAATGAAAAGGTACCCGTTTTATACTTCGTATGATGTTCTCCTCTTTGTGAAACCCCAACAGATGAAATCAAATTTTGAATCTTTAATAACTTGAGGTGCCACATTCACATAATGCTCAACAATACAATTACTATAACTATACGCGATACGGAAGAGTGGGCTGAGGAGAAGTCTCAAGTTATGGAGGACATCCTAATTTTTAAAGCGGATCAGGTTCCGGAATTTCGTGCCAAGCTCGGTTCTGTTAGTGTAATTGCTGTATTTGCCGAGGCCACGTTAGATCCTTATTGGGGTACTGGTCTTGATATCAATGGTACTCTACACACAGACCCAGTCAAATGGCCTGGTAAAATTGTTAAAAAGGTGAGCAACAGATTTGCAAAGAAAGTCCGGAGATTGTCAGTACCGGGTAAGAAAACCATGCACTTCACAGCATAGCATGGAACATTTCGTTCACAACCTAAGACGCGGTCGCGGATCCAAGCAGCGAAAATCATCAGAGTCTGGAGAGTCAGACATTTCCGCGCACGAGTAATGTAACAGTAAATTAATATATTTCCAATGACTCATGAAACATTGAAATGTTACTCTTTAAATGTAATAGGTCTTCACACATATTAAAAGAGAACTATACTATTTGACTGGTTAAGGGATACTGAAAATGTCATAATTTTTCTACAAGAGAATCATTTTGTGCAGGAAAATGAAAATATGTATACATGTGTTTCACGTTGGTTTGGTGAAAAATACACCTGTTTTCTGATTCAGTTCATAGTCGTGGAGTAACGATATCGTTTAAACAGAAATTAAACATCGACATTGTTAACTTACATTTTTCTAAAGATGGTCGAAAAGTTTTAGTTAATGTAAAGTATCTAGATAAAGTACTGACAGTTGTAAATTTCTATACACCAAAATATGAGAAATGTAGAGTAGATTTCTTCAAAAGATTGCAATCATCGATTAGAGAGTTTACTTTATATACTGATGGAATCATATTGTGTGGCTATTTTAATTGTCAAATTTATTCAAAAAGTAACAGTGATAAAATTGCAAATGCACTGAAGAATGTACTTAAAGAATTATCTGTTTGATAAATATAGAACATAAATACCTTTTAATTTTGAGCACCAGATGCGCATTTCGACAAATTATGTCTCTTCAGTGATGCTCTTGGCGGAATGTTTGGAATTCTCAAAATATATAAATATTTGAAGAGCAGTGTTGAAACCAAAATGACCGAAAATTGAACCAAAGAATCAATCTAAGGACAGAGCTATGCATGAGGGAGATACTCCTTAGTTTTAGAGTGATTTACTAAATTTTATGACTGAAAATTTGAAGTATATTGTTGGAAATCGAGTGGTAAATTATGTAGTAAAGTTTTATCTTGATACGATGGACATAACAATCCCAAAAGTCGCATTGACTATGTTTTCATATCTGAAAAAATTGTTTTTCCTTTGTGTGATATTTTCTTAAGAAAAGCACCAAATGTTCAAAATACTCGTTTCAGTGATCACCTGGGTTTACGTTTGGATCTGAATGTTGTTTTGAATAAAAGAGGAAGTGGTTATTGGAAACTAAATACATCTTTTTTGATTGACGAAATGTATTGTGCATAGTTAAGATCTTTTTTGAATGAAAACATTCCAAAAATACAAGAAATATTAGATGATAGGGTAAAATGGGAGTATGTTAAAAATCTGATAAAATGTAAAGATGATGGATAAATCCAAACCACAAGTCCAAAAACCATGAAACCATAGGACATACAAAATCAGTAAAATGAAAAACAAATGGAAAATAACAAAATATGTCTACTTGAAGAGCATATGTGAACCCCTGTGATGGAGTGAGATCAGGTGCCCGGGGAGAGTGAGCATCTCCTGCTTGCTAGCAACACGCGTCACATATACCCCTTAGAAAGAGTCAAATCGTGTGAATTCCATATGTATCTATATATGGAGAAGTCGAAGTAGGTAACCTTCTAGTATATAAGGTGTCAAATCTGTGTAAAGTGATCGGAATCGGTCTCAGTCCAGAATATCATTTAAAAGTCTGGATAACGAGATATCATATGGAGTAATAAGAGTCTCGTAACGACCGTAGAACTTCCTCAGTGACGATGCTAGTCTAGCACATATATAACCCTGGTTGAGCAGCTTAACTGAAAGTCGCCTAGCCCTCAGAACAAATTCATAGTAATTTGAACATGCTCTGGAATAACGTATTAACTGAGATATGAATACGCCGTATGCGGGCGATGATGGAATGTTGCTACTTATGAAAGGAAAGTTTGTGATAGCGAAATTGAAATCGTCACGTTTGTCATAGAGTGAGGTGTTCAATTGACCATTAATGTCGAAAGACAACATAATATCTAAATACGAAGTAGAATTACTACTTTCTGTGGTTTCTTTGACCTCAAGTTCACTTGGATAGATGATGCTAAGGTAATCCGCGAATGAAGGATTATTAATTGAAAGCAAGTCATCTATATATCTGTAAGTAAAATTGAAGCCAAGAGCCAATTGCTTTTTTCCCTTGCGAAAGCAAAGACTGAATGAACTCAGCTTCGTATGAATAAAGGAATATGTCAGCCAGAAGCGGAGCACAGTTAGTGCCCATTGGAATGCCGACAATTTGTTGAAAAACCTTACCTCCAAATACCACAAAAATGTTATCGATAAGAAAGTTCAACATCTGGATGACAGCTGTTTCAGTGTATTTATTTTTGGAATCAGAATTTTCCCTGACAAAGTAAGTTTTATCGTGGCCTATTACTATATATTTGAATTTGCGGCTTCCGTTTTTACTAGTAAATGCATTTTGAATAATTTCCGCTAATCTGTCTTTTAATTTCTGATGAGCGATCGTTGTGTACAGAGTCGAAAACTCAAAAGACTTGATGGAGTGAATTTTAGTACAACTTTTTGATTTTAGATGTTCTAACAACTCTTTTGAATTTTTAAGGATCCACATGTGATTAATTCCACTTCTGGAATATACTGTTTCGCAATATCTATGAAGGCCAGATTTAATTTCTGATAATATTTTTGTGAGTAGCATCGATACAGATTTTGTGGAACACTTCGAGGAACCAGCGATAAAGCGTTGTTTGTAAGGATTTTTGTGCATTTTTGGAATGCAGTACAAATATGGAAGTTCTAAGTTTAATTTATTTGAGTCAATACTAAACGTATTGAGGACAGATTTATCATTCTCGAGTACTTCCGAAACCGAAAAGTTCGTAAGAGTATAAGTAGGATTTCCTGGAGCTGAATTTAATCCTAATTCTTTCACTAGTCTGTCAAAGTAATAATTCTTACAAGTAAATGTATAATAATTGGATGCTTTATCTGCTGGTGTAATGATATAATGTGTTTGGAGGAAGGTAAGTTCTCTGACAACATCAGGATCTTTAAAAATAGATTCGAATCTGGTGTTTACAGAACATTGTAATTTTTTAATTTTTGATCTTAGCAGTACTGCAATAGATTTTATCCATTCCGAAAGAGTGTCGATCTGTACTTCCTCTCTTTTTGCCCATCGTGTGGCATATTCCTCGCAGCAGTTCATAATATTCTCAAAATTTTGGCTCCATGTGAATGATCTGGGTTCTCTGTATTTTGGACCTTTAAGTAAAAGTTCTCTTAATTTAGTGTTTTTAATAATATCGAGATCACCAGTAACGACATGGCCACAAGGAGAATATACAAAATTAGATGAGGAACATGCACACGATTGAGGATGGCATGCAGAGTTGCTAAAATCAAGACACTGTAGAAACCCTTTGTAATTATAAATTTTGGATGCAACTGATGGCGTGTAGCTATAGGAAATACGTGGCGGATCTTTGTTTTTGAAATATGGAGGTATTTTCTCTAAAACAGACTTATGATTTAAAATTTGGCCAAAATTTAAATAATCAATGCCTTTATTTGCAAATTTAATTTTGATGACAGGGCGATTAGATTTTTCCATAGAAATATCTGACTTGACGGGACGAAAAAGTCTAGCGGTCGATATGTCTATAATAATGCCATCTAGTCTATACTCTGCAGAGCTTATATCAGTAAATATACGGTGTCTGGACGATACGTACAACTCGTGTAATTTTCTCAGTGAAATAGAATAAAGTTTTGTACGAATGTGATGAAGGCCCAAAGGGTTATTTATAAATGGCAAAAGAGCATCAAAGGAAATATTATGTATTTCAGGTCTTTTGTATTTGCGTGTACCATGACTTCGATGCCTCCTCTGGCTTTTGTTGAATAAACCGAGTACGTTAACTGATTGACACGCAGGTCTAGTGAGGTTACCAATACTACTAATATTGTCATTACATCCATAGGGCGAAGCAGTGCCGAGACGTCTTATCCAGTATTCTTCTCTTTTCCGACGAAAAGGAGTGCTCAAATTGGCATTGTTTGTGGGGTGATATATTTTTTCTATAATTCTAATTTTCATTGAGAGAATAGAGTGGTCAGGCTGGTTGAAGTGGCGATAGAGTAATTGGTTTCCGCCACAATTTATTTTGGACCTGTGACCTGATACTCTTGTACGGAGTTGTCCCTTTGTTTCTCCAACATATATTAACCCACAGAGTGAACACTCAATACCGTATACAATATTTGAACTCTTACAATTCAAATGGTCAAAACTATGCGTATGAAAGGTATGTTTAGTTAAATTACTCGTAAAAGAATTGTCTGTAATTAAAATGTTGCAAGTTTTGCAATTTTTGGTCCCGCATTTAGATATTTCACAATCATAAGGGGAGAATTGGTAATCTTTAATTACGTCAACTAGTTTAACCTTACAGGGCTTGATGTTTATGAAGCTATCCGCATGTTGATACCAGAATTCATTATTAGTGCTTACCACAAATGTTTGATTTCTAACGTCATTTAAGATAATATTGGGGACACCTAAGTTAACTGCTATGCACGTGTCCTTGCACATTGCAGTTTGAGGCCTTTTTATAGTGGGCGACGCCTCAGCCACTATGGTTTTCTTATTAACATTATCCATATATATAGTCCTTTATATATATATATATATATATATATATATATATATATATATATATATATATATATATATATATATATATATATATATATATATATATATATATATATATATATATATATATATATATATATATATATATATATATATATATATATCAAGGACTGCCCGACAAGTGTCCTCGGGAACAAATTGTCCACCAGCAGTGACACATGGAAAGTTGTTGAAATGTAAAGATGATGGATAAATCCAAAGCACTAGTCCAAAAATCATAAAACCAGAGGACATACAAAATCAGTGAAAATGAAAAACAAATGGAAAATAACAAAATATGTCTACTTGAAGAGCATATGTGAACCCCTGTGATGGAGTGAGATCAGGTGCCCGGGGAGAGTGAGCATCTCCTGCTTGCTAGCAACACCCGTCACATATACCCAGCAGAAAGAGTCAGATCGTGTAAATTTCATATGTATTTATATATGGAGAAGTCGAAGTAGGTAACCTTCTAGTTTAGAAGGTGTCAAATCTGTGTAAAATGATCGGAATCGGTCTCAGTCCAGAATATCATTTAAAAGTCTGGATAACGAGATATCATATGGAGTGATAAGAGTCTCGTAACGACCATAGAATGTCCTGAGTGACGTTGCTAGTCTAGCACATATATAACCCTGGTTGAGCAGCTTAACTGAAAGTCGCCTAGCCCTCAGAACAAAGTCACTATAATTTGAGCATGCTCTGGAATAACGTATTAACTGAGATATGAATACGCCGTATGCGGGCGATGATGGAATGTTGCTACTTATGAAAGGAAAGTTTGTGATAGCGAAATTGAAATTGTCACGTCTGTAGGTTTGGTGAACAAGTCAAAAGTGATGTTTCCGTTGCACAGAGTGGATCTGGTGTCCAGGAAGACATTGGTGGTTTCTGAGATATCGGCAGTGAACTTTATGGAAGGATGAAAGTTGTTGGCAAAATTAATGAATTCATCAAGTTTTTCTCTACCTGCTGTCCATTTCATTTCAATATCATCAATAAAACGGAGCCAGCTCATGGGTTTGGTTGGAGCTTGGCTGAGGAGTCTTTTTTCTAACTCACCCATGAAAATGTTAGTATAGGAGGGCGCCATCTTTGTTCCCATGGATGTACCATTGACTTGCAGGTAATGCTCTCCGTTGAACATAAAGTTGTTAAGTTTGAGTGTATGTTCCAGGAGCTTCACCAGGGATTCAGTGGAGGGCGTTTTGGTTTTCCTGGAATCCCATACCTTTCTCAGAAACCACCAATGTCTTCCTGGACACCAGATCCACTCTGTGCAACGGAAACATCACTTTTGACTTGTTCACCAAACCTACAGATGCACACCTCTACCTTAGACCGGAAAACTGTCATCCGCCCCATGTCTTCAAAGGTATTCCTAAAAGTTTGTCCACCAGATTACGACGAATATGCTCTACTTATGACTTGTATAAGACGAGGAGTTCAGAACTCAAACAGAGACTTTGCCACAGAGGGTATAATAAGAACTCCGTTGACAAAGCTATCTCCAATGCCATGTCAACCAGTATAGCAGATTTACTGAAATACAAAACTAAGGACACTGCCCCCAGAATACCTTTAGTCATCACCTTCCACCCAGCTTTGCAAGGCCTATCTACAATCCTACGCAAGCACCTGCCTACCCTCCACAATTCCAAACGTATGGCGAAGGCCATCCCATCACCTCCTATGGTTGCCTACAGAAAGCCTAAAAGTATTAAAGATCATGTAGTCAGATCAAGGCTTGACAATCCACGACCAATTGGTTCGTTCACAACATGCAATGACAAACGCTGCAAGCTGTGCCCCCACTCAGACACTACATCCACCTTCAAAAGTTCTGTAACTGGTAAGGAGTACAAGATTTTGGATAAACTCTCCTGTAAATCCAAAAATGTGGTTTACCTTATCACATGCAAGGTGTGTAAAAAACAGTATGTTGGGGAAACAGAAGATGCTTTGAACATGCGAGTGAACAACCATAGGTCGTCCATCAAAACCAAGAAAATGCATCTGCCAGTAGCCAAGCATTTTAACATGGACAGCCATTCTTGGGAGGACATGATTGTTGTGGCCATTGACCATAGTGCGATGTGGACAGTAGATGACCGAGTGGCGAAAGAGGGCTTTTGGCAACATAGGCTTCACACTATAGAACCAAGCGGTCTAAACAAAGTGTCAGATGTCCTTTTGATGAACAAGAAGTATTGACACCAGCATCCTATATTATGAAATAGAGCAGTCTGCGTCTGTTTGTCCCAAACACCGTATCTTTTGTGGAGATGCCCATTTTTGGGTAGGGTTTGGTATGGACAGACGATAGGAATCCGTGTCTTTATACTTGTCATGTAACTCGCCATCCAATATTACCACTTGTCTTGACAGTTTTTTGGTTTTTTTTTTTTGTGTTTTTTTTTTTTTTTTTTTTTCGTTTTTGTACTTACTTATTTTATCACTTATTTGTTTTTCACTCCCATTTATTTCTGTTATTTATTTTCTTTGTCCTTCTATCTATAACTTCTTATCACCTAGTCTAATTACCTTCAGTAGGTCAATGCAAATACATTTTAGGGGGCGCCACTTGACCTGTAAGCAAGCTGTCGGCTTGTGTTTGGCTCATTTCCTATTAGATAGCGCATAGAGAAACGCTCAATATGTAGCCAATTGAAGAAACCAGTTTTTATTAGACTAGTGCTTTGTATATATTTTCTATCTTTCTTTTCGTGTTTTTATATTTGTGTGAGTGTTTGTGTGTGTCCTGAAGAAGAAGCAGATTGCTTCGAAAATTTGGCAATTTTTAATTGTTTTAGTATCGTTGTCGCTTACCTGTGCTTTTATATTGACCCCTTTTTCTCGAGCGATTTGCATTAACCTTCATTGAGGTTGATCCGATACTTATGAATAGTGAATGTTGTTACAATTTCCTTTTTTGTGCTTTTATATATATATATATATATATATATATATATATATATATATATATATATATATATATATATATATATATATATATATATGACATGTTTATTATTTTCTAATTGGTTTTCATTTTTACAGATTTTGTATGTACTCTGATTTCATGATTTTCGGACTTGTGGTTTGGATTTATCCATCATCTTTACATATAATGCTTTTATTTTACCAAGTCCTGGAAACGATTTCTTTAAAAAGATTTCCAAATCAATATACAATTTTCTTTGGAGAAAAGGGGGTAGAATAAAGATAAATATATTGATTGGTAGTATTGAACAAGGGGGAATAGGCATCATTGATGTGAAAAGTAAATTCAAAGCTGCAAAGGTTTCATGGGTTTCAAAACTTTTAAATAAAAAGAGTATGCTGTATAATTTTCTTTCACAGGTACTGAAAAAAATTTACATGAAAGTGTATGATATATTGAAATCTTCATATTGTCATAATGAAAGCAATTTTTTTTATGCTTGGAATACCTAACTTTTACAAGGGAGTATTTGATTCTTTCATTAAATGTAAAAAAAGTGTAAATTTTGAAAGAATATAATACTGATGACTTTTTGCAAGAAATAATTTAGAACAACTATCTTTTCATATATAAATCAAAGCCTTTATGTTTACAAAATTGGATGATTTGTGGTATAAAATATGTAAAAGACTTATTTGATGAGCATGGTAATCTGTATGATATAACATATTTTTCCAATATTATTAGGAAGAAACGCAATATTCTTTGTATATTGATAATAAGAAGAGCATTCAAAAGGTATCAGTAAAAAAAACGAAAAACCGAGGGGTAAACCACATCTCATAGTCCATGGAACATAGAGGACATAATCGTGTTTAGTGCCATATTCAGACAAATGCGAACCCCAATAAAATCGAGGTGAGACCAGGTGCCCGGGAGGAGTAAGCGTCCCCTGGTTGCATGCAACACCCGTTGCAAAAGTCCTGCAACAACCGACAACTAAGATCGAGGAGGTAAATGCATAAATATACACCCATGAACATACGAAGGAGACAGGAACACGAAGTCAAATTTCCCATTCAAGGCAAGAAATGCTGTCTGCCTGAAATTTCGGTGTCGGAAACGCAGGTGAACAAATATCTGTATATATATATATACGCATTATGTCAAATCAAGTATAGTCAAAAAGTTGAGATGCTTATTTTGTATGGTCAGGTCCCAAAATATCGGTTAACATTCTTGAAAGAGGAATCAGAACATGTTTGATTGTTCCAAGGCACAATATGTAAATATTCAATATCACAATGCCTTTTTGTTTAAGAATAATAGACACCTATCAGTGTATAATTTAAAATTTAATTTTTATTACTCATATTTTGGTAAATATCAAATTTGAGAAACCTTTGTATGAAATTTTGTCAAAATTATTTTGTATAAATAAACAACTATCATGGAAAAATATTTATAGATCAAATATTGGACAAATGTTCGAAAAAGGTATTTCGGAATTTAATTATAAACTTTTACATGGTATATTGAATACCATTTAAATGTAAGCAAGTGGAATAAACATGTATTTCCGTTATGTGAGAAATGTGTTGAAGATATCAAGCATCTGTTATTTGATTGTGAATTAGCAACACGCATATGGGAAAAAAATTAGTGGGTATCTAAATTTTGATATATCATAGAAGAACAAAGAGGAGTTACTGGCTCAGTTATGTGGCAGAGGTCACCATGGAGCTATAACGGAAAATCTTAGTATTGGGATTTTATAACGAAATGAATGAAAAAATTCTAATCTTGAATAATCTTATTTCTTGTGTATGATACAAAATTTATAAATACAAAATGAAATGCAGACTGTTACAAAATGAAATGACAAATATTAATCTGACTAGATCATTGAGATATGAGTTGCGGAAGTTCTATCCCTTCTTATTATATTGGTATAGATGAGGGGGGACTAACGAGTCAAAAGCCCTATGGTTGATTAAAGTATCAACCTAAAATTTGGACCGAAAACTGCATCAGTGCGCGAAGTGAAGGATTCATTTCTTATCATTTTATTTAGACTATATCCGGTCTGTTCGTTATACAGAGGTACTTGCCATTCGGGACGGTATCTGACGTAAGACACATATGACGTCTTCAGTTCTATGGAAACTGATCTAATACTCCGGGAAATGATAGTCCACAAATGACGTTTCCATAGGAAATTGGTGACGTCATAATTGTTTTACGTCAGAGACCGTCCCAAATGGAAAATAACTGTTTAACGAAGAGACTCAATCTGGAAATAAAGTATTTTAGTAAAAATAGTAATACAATGACAAAGTAAACAACATTTTAAGTCAATAATAGCGGCTAACAGGAAGTCAAAAATTTTATCCTAGTGTCTGTTGAAAGGAGTAGGAGTGAAATAAAACGAACAATTATTAAAAACATGATATAATGAAACATGCATATGAGAATGACAATCTGTTACATAAGATATTTGTATTTTGAATGTTATTATTACTATATTATAAATGCGGTGCACGTTGACTGGTGGGTAACTGGTGAAATCGGACCGTGGAACACTCGGCCCGTAATAGGTCCACTCGGCCGTACAAATAGGGTAACTGGGCCCGTATGTATATTATATAGGTAAAGGAAATATTTATTTTTGATATATGTTTTAGATTTATGTGTAAACAGTTATATTTTTACCTCCAGTGTACGCCTACTACAGTGGACATATATTAGTTGAACAACGGAGAAGTTTGAAGAAATTCAGTATATAAATAATAATTTCGATAATTATAACTATCATGCACGGAGGAAACTAAATGAAACTTGTACATTTGATATCGATTCTAAAGTCATTTGTATAAATTTTATTCATATATTTTTCAGAAAAAAAAGGTCATATGAAAAACAAAATTCAAAGCTATTTTTTTTTCTATTTCTGATAATTAATTCTTACTAGTGTTTTGTAACAATCGATTGTCATGTAGATTAAACACATTTTAATAGTTCAATGTAATCGGGAACAAAATTTGATATATAGAAATAAAAAAATTTTAAAAAGATAATATCACGTTTTTAGAACTAAACGCACAGACAATTTTTGTTTAAAATTTTGTTTTAAAGTCTATAAAACTTATACAACGGTTAAGACTAATAAATAATTTGAAAATATTTGTATTTTATTTTCTTCAAAATTCAACAAATAAACATGGTATAAAACTTGTTTGATAATACGATGAGAAATATTCTGCTAATATGTATGTTTGTATCAGTAACTGTAATCGCAATTAACTTGATTCAACTAATTGTATATTACGCATCTTAAACTGATAATTGTAATTTTTCTAATATGGTATTATTATCTTAAATACATTAATTAGTCGGGAACATCATAGGTCAGTAATCTATATCAGCTTGCCATAAGCTTGGATTTCGAACGATGTTATATCCATATTTATCATAGATGTTTGGTCATATGTTTTCGATCATCATGGCTAGAGAGTGTACCCAGTGCGAGCTTGAGATACGACCCTGCCAGGAGTTTGTACCATATCACTTCTACGAGCGACAAACCCACCGTACCCGTACCGGAGTGACCCGCGAAGACTACAGGCGAGACCACACCGACCTCCACTACTGCTGCAGACCCTGCGCTAAGCTGGTTGCTGAGAGCACACGACTGTCCAACGCCGAAGCAACTCTACCCTATGCAGAACAATCCACTACCTAACTCACCAACCCATCCCACGACACTACGATTCCCTACCAACAAGCAGACCAATCATCATTTGACCTAACTAACAGAGAGTCCTTCTAACTCGACCCAGAACCCAACGACGTGTCCATGAAGGATGATTCGATCGATCCCACCCGAGTCTGAAGTCACCTACCAGATAATCGAGTCAGCTACTTAAAGGTCCAAACGTCAACAGGTATCAAGCGACGGTTACACATTCAGGGAGAATTCAAGTCAGCTACCCAATGGCGGTGCGCTGTACGCAACAACACAGTCACCTGTTCAGTGACCGTCCTACGGACCGGCGATATCTTCACAGTCAACAACAGATCCCATCTCCATCAAGCGCAACCAGGAGTTGATACCAGAGTTAAAATCGTACGTCATGTAAGTATTTTATAAAAGCAATAAAGATTTAAGTTATCGCTAAAAATCAAACAAACAAACAAAACAAAACTAGGCCCCACACGTCCCAACAGAATTTCCTCACCTGGTACATCGATAGTATGTTCAAGATAGTCGCCAAACCATTCACGCAACTACTGAGTATCCGTGAGCTCATCAAAGCCGAAAAATGAAGCAACTACCACTACTATTCGTATTAATGTCTGACAAGCACAAGAAAGATTACAAGAAGGTCTTTCAAACCGTTTTAATAATTAACACTCCTACCAAGCCAACTCAAGAGTAACAGAGTTCGTCGTTGATTTCGAATCAGCGATATGGTCAACACTCCGATTCAGCTTCGACAACTTCAACATCAAGGGATTCGCTTTCCATTGGGACCAGGCACTTTGGCGAAGAATTCAAGAACTGGGACTGATGACCGCATACATCAACAGCGACAAGATCTACAAGTTACTTCGCAAGGTCTACATCCTACCGTTCCTTCCATCTGATGACATACCAGACACCGTCGCCAAGCTCACCAGAAAGGCTACTACACAGCAACTTCACGACCTACGTAGACACCACTTGGATCCAGAATTCCGTTTGGCCTGTTGACTCCTGGAGCGTCTTTTAACCGAAGCATAAGTACCAACAATGATTGCGAAGGCTGGCACAACAGAATTAACAAAAGAGCAAAGAAAGTTACTTTTCGACGAGACTAAGCAAATCCCACTCCAAGTCAAGATGGTGAGAGAAGGCAAGCTCCAACGACATCAGAAGTCTCACCAGATTCAGGGACAGCTGTTCGCCGCAAGAAAAAAGTACTCGGAGAAGACTATCACCGTCAGCCGTCTCCTCAAGAAGTGTGCTAGTATCTATGGACCTGTTCTGTGACTTATGAAAATATGTAGTGCTTTTTCGTTCAAAGAACTCTTTGTTAGTGCTTATCCTAAGTTATCCATGTTGTATTAATTCAATTGATTTCATTTTGTGATTTAAATCATTTTATGTAAGTGCTATTGCTCATGTTACTAAATGATTATTATTATAACTTGCCGAATTGTTTGATTGTCTACAGTCTACAATGTTATTAAAATAAATAAATTTAATGCATATTACCTTTACCATATCCTTCTTGATCTTAATTTATCTATGACTTGACTTGCAGTACGTATCATGGTAATATTTGATTTAGGATTTTAGTTCCTTAGACATTGAAAAATCCAGTTTTGTATGTATCTAACAAGACGCAGAAGACATAACTCGCCGGTGGGGACAATTTGTAAATAGCAGGGTAAAGTTTTTTGAAAATTGGTCGAGGTTGAATGTCAATGTCACCAGGTCAAAAACTTTGGTACCAAATGAAAGGTCTTGTCACAAGTAATACACATGTGAAATATGAAAGCAGTACATATTGAATGGTTGATAAGTTATGGCCAAGGTTAAAGTTTTTGTACACATTGTACATAATAATGTTATGAGCTCTCTATATTAAATAACCCAACACGTTTTCAAATGAATGCTACATGTTTTATACAACATGTTACTATGTAGAAAGCACGTGCGTGCAGCAAGGTGGAAAAAGTAGGTTTAGGGAGTTGGATCGGTGGCAGCACCTGCTCTGGTGGAAGTTCCTATTGTGTTTGCATAGTCCGACATGATACCGTAGAAATTAGTTATCAGAGTCCATTGTCGAGCGATCGGCTAGCAGTAGACAGTGCTGTATTGTATTTGACTATTTAAACAGTACTGTAGACTAGATAATCATGATAGATCTAGTTATATTTTACTTTTTTATTGAATAATAGTAGGAGGTTGCATCTTTTATCTAATAATTTCTAAGTGAAGTTTGATTTCTGCAGTACCTTGAATTCGTTATATATAACGAAACAATGTTATGTAATCGATTAACAACACACAAATCATTATATTATTTTTTTTCTATCATGTTTACAGTGGTCCAGATTGTATTTGTTTTTCTTGCTAATTCTTTGGCTATTGTATCCGATATATATTGAAATTTACATGTACCTGGAGCGAGCTTTATATTACATTGTACTTGTTGCTCAATTCAAAATTATTTATATATGCTTTATTTATAATCTTTTAATCTTGAAAATTACCAATAAATACTGTTTAAACCAACAACAAGGGAATCAATGTTCCATAAATGGAACGGGGGTTTCGCATTTCAGACAAAATTGGTTCCAGTAATTGTGACGTATCTGCACTCAAAATTTTGTTGATGCTGAAATCAACTCAATTTTTTAACCAATCAGATTCACCGCAAGACCATCAACGCAAAGAAAATTAAATGATTTAGTGATCAGGTGACATTTCGAAATACAAACATTCTTAATACATCTTGTGATCTGGGCATTTTCCCATTTCGAGGGGAAATTATTTTTAGTGAAATTCCCGATCATAATTCACACAATGTTGTTAGAGAGAATTATTTCAATTTCATGCCTGTCTCTTTGATTACAATGCTTTCACAAGTGGGAAGGTAGGTTCCATAAACCAATTTCCCATACTGAATGTACAATCATGAATGAGCTGGCAAATGCCTACAATTCTGAAGTATCCTTTCAACTAGTATACTACAAGAAGCATATGAGACCCGGATAAATGACCCTCTCTTCTTTCAATGATACATTGACACTAATTTAAAATATTTATTAAATTTAGGTCAGTATTGTGTACATGGTAAAGATATACACATATGAGTAATAAGTGTTAAGAAATTACTTTAATTGTACAAAGATAAATAATATTCATCATAAACTATATTGAACACTATACAACCGCTACCAATGCTTGCATTGTTGAACTGAGAATGTATCAACAACTACAAGCATTTGTACCTTGCATAATACAACCTTCATTTTCCTAAAACACCATTTTTATATCACTGTCCGAGACACACAAACAGCAGCATATCAAAAGTGAAATGAAGGCCACTAATTTTAATGGTAAAGTGACATAGGATAGTAATTCCATTTCTTTTTTAACAATGAAAATGATGGTAAATATACTTACATGACAGATTACTATAAAACATGTATTAAGATTTATCTAATCTGATTGAAATTTGTGAATGCTGAATGAAAGGCGTGAGTAAGGGTTTGTATTCCCCTGATTACATTGCACAAATGTCCTAACAAAATGAAGCTGAAATACAACATTATATAATACAGTAAGAAAAATTCACAACATAGACGCTAAGTACTATAACAAAATTATCCTGTATAAAATACTTCAGGAAATCATAATTACTACAAGCCATAAAAAAAGTTTCACCATCAAAATACAACTATGTTGCTAGACAAAACAATGCCATATACATTTATCAAATACAAAAGCAATATCCTAAACCAAAATGGTCTTAAAATGATACTTTCAATTCAAGTTTTTTTCAAATGTGAAGTTAGTTCTCTTCTATATCATATAATATGTAATGATGCCTCTGCAATTTAATTTTCTTTCATGACACATTATTTCAATACAAAAATATGAACATGACATGGAGATGTTAAATATAAAGGCACAAGCTTTAATATACAACATCAAGTTCAAGCTTCACTTCATAGACATGCATACTAAGAATTCTGTAATAGACTGAATGAGGTTTTCATTCTGTTCCCACATGCGATAAAGGTTTAAGGTATGTGCTTGAAATTCATATATATATGTAAGTTTTTGATTTATATATACCTTTGTATTTGAATATTTCTTGGATAAAATTACATTTTAACATGAAAATAAAAGAACTACTTAATCTTCTTACTTAATTTTAATCACATAACTATTTCTAGCCCATGTTTTACAATTTCACATCAGGCAAGCTCAGGACCACAGCCAGGAAATCCTGACTTTGAGGTATATTGTTATTTCATATAAAACTACTAGCATACAACTAATACAAAATTAATACAATGGTACAAAATATAACAGGAAATGATACATATTCACAACAAACAAAAAAGAGGACACAACATTGGTTTGATAATAAAAGAGAGAAAATATCTGTCAAGGTTTTAGTATATTGATTCATATGGATGAATGAAAACTGTTAAGTACTCATATATGAACAACAAGACAAGATATATTGACAAAATTACATACAAGGGTAAAAGATATAATGTGAGATTCTTCAATGTATCAACATCATCTAGCACCTGAATATCAGAAAACTGAGAAAATGAAAGTAGAAACATATGATAACATTTGTTGCATTCAATAAAGTAAAATAACAAGACATTTCTAAATGATGAATTTATTTATATAAATATACCCAAAACAATCATCTGGGTTTGTGGAGTTAAACTTGTTCTGTTATTCTTTCAATGTTCTTTATAAGTAAGACTTAGTTCTATGTAAATGTTATCAAATACTGATTACACACAAACCAGAGAAAACTCTATATTCATAGGCCTAATCTCCTCAATGAGTATATCCACTAAACAATGTGAAAAGATTATATCTATACAAACACAGGTAGAATATAAATGAGTAACACATGACTAATCAAAATAAGGAAATAGGAGTTTTAATAATGAACAGACATAAATATCAGGATTTAAAAAGTAGAAATGCAGGATATGGGTTGTTAAATGCATTATACCTTTACAAATATCAATACACATGTATATGAAAATACATTAAACACATAATTGTTTATATTTTTCTATAACAATATTATTGCATTTCTAAAAAGATCTATACACTCCATGGAAATTGATAACAGGGAAAGAGAATGGTTTTTACAAATCTAATAAGAATTAGAAAAATATGTGTATGATTTGTATTAAGGCTTGTATCTATCAGACTATGTGATCTGGTGATTTGTCTAGTGTCATACTCCCCGTGGCAGAAGACCTGTATCGTAGAGCACCTCCTTCCTCTGTGTTACCTTCCTGTACAGTGAATTTCTTATTTTCGTTCTCAACTATTGCCCTCAGGGTGTCATCTTTAATTTCCTCCCCTTGGGCACGCAGCAGCTCTGTTTTAATGATGATTTCGTTTGTGATGTATGCTTCACGACGTACATGCAGTTTGAGCTCGGCTGGTACATCTGGTATCAACCATGAAATAAAACCCGTCGTAATCACAATCAGGTTCTGAAATGTAAGACATATCATAAGAATAAATGTAACTTTAGGACAGGAATATAACTGACTCCTTAACCAATAATTAATATGAGTACTTCACATCACACCAGGCCGGATTATCACTGTGTTACCTAGATGTTGGTGTGTAGTCATAGATACCAAGAGAGAACCACCAATCAATAGTTGATATAAAAGTAGACATCCACTCTGTACTGACCAGGTTATGAATGTTGAATTCATAGAACATAGAGAGATTGTAGCATAGTTATATAGTCACTAAACCCCTGGCTTACTTTACAACATATAATTTTTTTTTTCAGAGAGCATTAAAATAAAAGAAAAACTCAAGAGAAAGTCATTTTTTAATCAGATACTACAACAAAATCTATAAGGGTATGCCAGTATATTTACAACCAAGGCCAGCCTGGCAGCTAGAATGAGCCCATACAGATCTTCATAAAATAACCAGATTTGCTTCAACTTCTACATTTTCAGTCTACCGGTAATGCTATATTCTAAGATCTACGCCTAACTTAAGATACTCTGGAAACATATTTTAAAGAGTAACATATGACAGAGAGAGCAGTCTTATGCTAAGGAAAAGTGCAGGATTGCTAGCAGTGTCCAGTAGTTTTCATTGATGTCCTGTAGATTTCCTTGAAAACTTATCATTAATATGAAGGAAAACAAGAAATTGTTGGAAAATGTCCTGTGGTTTCCCTTAGTATTTTGTAAACTCTGTTTACATGGAGATTGGAGCAAGTGTCTAAGCTAATTTACTTCAAATACTACAACAAAGGCCAGTCTGGCAGTCAGGACATGCCAGTAGTGTCTAACCTAACTTTCATCAAATTCTACAACAAAGACCAGTCTGGCAGTCAGGACATACAAGTAGTGTCTAACCTAACGTACCTCAAATACTACAACAAAGGCCAGTCTGGTAGCCTTGACATACCTAACTTACCTCAAATACTACAACAAAGGCCAGTCTGGCAGCCAAGACATGCCTGTAGTGTCTAACCTAACTTACCTCAAATACTACAACAAAGACCAGTCTGGCAGCCAAGACATGCCAGTAGTGTCTAACCTAACTTACCTCAAATACTACAACAAAGGCCAGTCTGGCAGCCAAGACATGCCAGTAGTGTCTAACCTAACTTACCTCAAATACTACAACAAAGGCCAGTCTGGCAGCCAGGACATGCCAGTACATCTCAGAATATTCATATTTATCGTCATCCCATGGCGGCTTCCTGAAGTCACGATATCTTTAATAAAGAAATAAAATTATCTTAATATACATAGATCTGATTTCCAATCACACTTAATGTAGAAAATATGTGAAATCTACATTGGTTTTAATTAAATATAATTAATTACAATGACTTAACTACACGGAAATGCTAACCCTGAGAAAAATAAAATCCTGGGCTTTGAGACCATACACTCTATGATTTAGCCAATCAAGCCCCACATACTGTACGTGTACTTATTTTAGCGGGATTCATATTTTAGTGCAATTAGCGCTGTTCAAAGTGCGCTAATTCATGACTACACTAATATAAAGTACATGAGATCGATAGAATTAAATGGGCACTTCAGTTTCAACTCTATAGTTATGTCTATCAAATAAATATCAGGAACAAATTCATCATTTATTTTGATACAGCATAAAGAGGACACAAGTAACGATCGATTAAAGATGTTTTGCATTACCGGACACTGTCGATATGATTATCACAAAACCAACGCAATAATTAAAAAACGTGGTTTGAAGTTTTGGAATTAATCTCCCTCTAAGCATATCGCTTCTAGAATACCGTCTATTACGTAATTATAGGCAAAGAGCGGTCAGCGATACAAGTAATTTATCTCATATCAACTTAGGAAAACAATGGCTTCGTCCGTAAAACGTAAGAATGGCATTTTGTTTTCTATATGTCTTTCTTTAAAAAAAAAGATTACTTATCATTACAACTACGTGATTTGCTTTCAATGATATGACAGGTTATTGGATAAACATGAATGAAATGAGGTTTTATTTGATTCACTGCATATACTGTGAGTAAGGTAATTGACCCGACGCTTGTCATCCAAGCCAATTAACGGTTTAACAACTCCAGGTATATGTACTCGTTAATTATGTCCAATGGCAAATGTGTCATACCAGCCGATTCGATAATCGCACGTGTGGCATATATTTCAATTCCTCGTAAGTAAGATTCTTAAACGCACTATTTTTTACCCAAAAACTGTTTTGAATGCGCTGATTTAATGGATAAATTGCACTAATCGAACATGACAAATGCTCTAATTCATGACTACGCTAAAATTCTGCCGACCCCTCTTTCGAGCATTTTGCGCTAAAATTTGATTGCGCTAATATATGTACACGTACAGTAGTTTTCCAAAACGCTTAGCACACCAAAACTTGTAAGAGACAAAAATCCCAAAGTTCAAAGTCAAACATGAAAAATTTAATCAAGATACTACACTCAAAGTTACTACTACATAAATTATTTCACTTAATGACCAAAGGTTATGTGCGTCATACCTGCAGACTGTTACTCCAGGAGCATAGGGAGCATTATCTTTATGGAAGTCACTGGTATTGAAGTAGGACAAAGTATGGTTCATGTAGCCAGCGAGGGTACCATCAGGGCTGTAGGACATCTCATACACCAGACGAGGAATAAAGTCAGATGTCAGCGAGATGATGAAAGCCTTATGTCATAAAAAAAGGCATCAATTATTCATCTTCTGTTCAATTAATCTTAAACAGAAAATACACAGAACAAAAACATTATCAATATTCATCATTTATACATTAACTAATCTACCACACCATATATATTGATATCATATGAGGTGGAATACTTACATTGGTCATGATGGCTATTCTGGAGATCCCATACAATACACTATACCATATACCTGGTGTAATAAACAAAAGTACTCATTATGTACAATACACTATACCATATACCTATGTGATAATAATGTACTCATTATGTACAATACACTATACCATATACCTATGTGATAATAATGTACTCATTATGTACAATATACTATACCATATACCTATGTGATAATAATGTACTCATTATGTACTATACACTATACCATATACCTGTGTAATTATAATGTACTCATTATGTACAATATACTATACCATATACCTATGTGATAATAATGTACTCATTATGTACAATATACTATACCATATACCTATGTGATAATAATGTACTCATTATGTACAATACACTATACCATATACCTATGTGATAATAATGTACTCATTATGTACAATACACTATACCATGTACCTATGTGATAATAATGTACTCATTATGTACAAAGAAGATTGTGATGAAATTCCTAAGCGTAAACATGTGTAAGCTGAAAGTGAAAGTACAGCTGCATTGTTATTAGAGGACCCAAATGTATGCCACTATAAATAAGAGCGATTGCGCATGTTTACTCAGTTTCATTTTGTCATTCGAAGAGGGCACATCGATTAGATACACCAACATAATATTCTGGGTTAGTTGCTATTTATAGCATCATATTAAATAGGGTTTGAAGGCAGTAGCTTCAGGAGCTCTTATCTATCGGATGGAACCCGAGGGCTGCAGCGTATAGAGGCTTGCAGCAATTGTAGAGAGCTGTGTTGAGTGCTGTGACCCCCCAGCACTGATGTAAACATCGCGGTGTTGGAACACCGAGCGCTGTGACACCCAGAGTGTTGGAGAGCTGTTGATGTGCTGGAGCACTAGACCTCCAGGGATTGTCTCAAGACTCATATTATCATTGTACATATTTCATACAGTTTTAGTTTTACAATGTATTTGTATATATTGACTCGTAATATGTTGTTTTTTTTAATTCTTTAATTGTTTTAATGTTTACTACTATCTTAAATCCTCGAACCCAAACACGCTACATAAATCGGTGGCAGCGGTGGGATATATGTGCAAGGCGTAAGTCACCAATTAAGACCAAACGAGCGCCTATGAAAACCTCACAAGTAGGTTATCCTATGGAACGTATAGCAACTGATATACTCGGAGAACTCCCTGAAACCAAAAACGGGAACAAATACATATTGGTGGTCAGTGATTATTTCACTAAATGGACAGAAGCATTCCCGATGCCAAACATGGAGGCTCAAACTGTAGCTTCTATCATTGTGAATGAAGTTGTGTGTCGGTTTGGAGTCCCACATATAATTCATTCCGATCAAGGTCGACAGTTCGAGAGAAAGCTTTTCTCTGAAGTCTGTAAACTTCTGCAGATAAAGAAAACTCGCACATCTCCATACCATCCGCAATCAGATGGTATGGTGGAGCGTTTTTAACAAAACTCTTGTGACAATGTTGAGCTCGTATGTAAGTGAGAATCATCGAGACTGGGATGAACATCTTCTGTATGTAACGATGGCATATAGGGCCACAGAGCATGAATCTTCAGGATTCAGCCCTAATATGCTCATGCTAGGTAGAGAGACATCTACACCCTTGGATCTCATAAACGAGATGCCTACAGCATGGAAGACTGTACCACGGAACGATTGGGTTTGGATACTGAGAGAGAGAATTGAAAGAGCTCACACACTGGTTAGAGAGAATTCAGAATGGTCAACACGAAGACAGAAACGGTATTATGACATGAAAATGTCGTATGAAAGCTTCAGTCAGGGTGACTTGGTTTATGTCTTTTTCCTACAAAAGAAAGTTGGGTGTTCCTCTAAACTAACATCCTTTTGGAGAGGACCATTCATTGTGTTAAAGAAGCTTTCTGAAGTGTTATACAAGGTGAAATGTGGTAGAAATCAGGGAGAGCAAGTGATTCATTGTGACAGAATGAAAGCTTGCAAGGAACAAATTATCAGGGGTGAGAATTTTGAGGATTCTGAAGAACGAATGGCTCTGAGTGATAGTTGCTCTGAGGCTAGTGAGAATCTTAATCCTACAAACTCTCCAGATAATGAACACATCCTTGATGATCCTCCACATTCTTCACATTTTGAAGATGTTGATCAGCAATCAAATCTTGAAGCAGTTGAGAATTTAATTCCACCTGGAAGACTAGGGAGAAAGAGAAAACCCCCGAGGTGGCTCGATAATTATGTATGGGATTAGAGCAGTTAATAAAAAAAAAGAGAGAAATCTTTCATAATATGTAGTTTTTGAATTTGTGTTTCAGATGGCCATGGTTAACACAAAAACAACAGCTAGAAAAACGAAGCAAGTTTGTCCGTTATGTTTTGTGGAGTTGGAAAATAAGGATGCATGGACTCAGCATATTTTAGTATGTGCAGCCAACGCCATACAATGTAATGAGTGCCACATAAGCTTCAAGAAGAAGGTTTATTACCTACGACATATGTGGACAAAACACCCCAATAAAGATGTTTCTACACAACCAGCATCCGCTGTTATAGCAGCAACAAAACCTACCACCGCAGGACCTTCCACAGACAGTGAATGGGACGATGATCCTGGTCAACTCATTGGTAATATCTCTAGTGATGAAGATGATGAGGATGAACAACAGTCTGTTGTGAGGTCGACGCCATCCCCATCAGATGAAATAAATGCAGACTTGTTGGAAGGCCGGATAATAAGGAAAAGGACTCTCCCTGGACCGGTACATACTGGTACCTCTGTTAGAAAGGTGGTTGGGAGGGAACATCCAGGTGAACCGATGATACCTCCAGGACAAGGAGAAAGAATCCTGATGGACATAGGAACGCAAACCGAGGTAGATACCAAAGAGGTTTCCACACAATGTACGCGGTACAGAAACAAAATAAAGAAAATCACTTTGGTCAAGTACAAAGAGGGTGGTAGAGACACTGAGGAGATTACAGAAAGCGAAGAATTCTTCAACATGCAGTGTGCATGAAAGATGCAGTGAACGTGTATATAGTTGTAAAGATATTCCAAGCAGGAAATCATCTGAAGTTTGAGACTTTTAGAAGTTTTTATGACTTTTGGTTTTGTTATTCATTTTATATTTTATATCTTATCTTTATATTCACATGCATCCTTCATCATTGTTTTTATACGTGCCAAAAAGCACGTCCTTATTTTTTTTATGAAATATATTTGACATATCCCAGTGTTGTAATAAGTGTCATGCAAGGTCGCATAATGTATAGAGGCGTGGGTAATGTGATGAAATTCCTAAGCGTAAACATGTGTAAGCTGAAAGTGAAAGTACAGCTGCAGTGTTATTGGATGGTAAATCTAGAGAGAACCCAAATGTCTGCCACTATAAATACGAGCGATTGCGCATGTTTCATCAGTCTCAATTTGTCATTCGAAGAGGGCACATCGATTAGATACACCAACATAATATTCTGGGTTAGTTGCTATTTATAGCATCGTATTAAACAGGGTTTGAAGGCAGTAACTTCAGGAGCTCTTATCTATCGGTTGGAACCCGAGGGCTGCAGCGTATAGAGGCTTGCAGCAATTGTAGAGAGCTGTGTTAAGTGCTGTGACCCCCAGCACTGATGTAAACATCGCGGTGTTGGAACACCGAGCGCTGTGACACCCAGAGTGTTGGAGAGCTGTTGATGTGCTGGAGCACTAGACCTCCAGGGATTGTCTCAAGACTCATATTATCATTGTACATATTTCATACAGTTTTTGTTTTACAATGTATTTGTATATATTGACTCGTAATATATTGTTTTCTTAATTCTTTAATTGTTTTAATGTTTACTACTATCTTAAATCCTCGAACCCAAACACGCTACAAGATCAACATTATGGATCATTTTTGTATGACAATAACCAATTACACATGTATAATCTAGTCAATGATAGAAGACAAATGCATTATATTTCATAAACGCAAACGACAATTTGCAAATATAAGAAACCTTGAACTTTAATATTTGCAATATTACATAAATTACTAATTTTCTGCACATAAAATAGGTTAAGGTCTCACCAATATCTGGTATTCTCTCTGCCAAAGGTCGTCTGAGTTGGGTGATAAACTTGATGGCATCAAACCTGATCTCCAGGATGTTATTGATCAAAGCAAACAAAGGACCGAGGGGGAAAGCCGCCACAAAGATGGTCAGGAAACCAAACTGTAGCACTGAAATGCAAACACTTTATGTCTAGAAGTACATAAAGCTTAGATTATCAAATTTATTTATATGTTTGTAATTTTACAATACAATGAACATTCAATGAACAAATTATGACTGACAAGTGTCTGTTATCCATATCATAAGAAGTACAACCCAGCCTCACTGATTTAACAGATAATTTAAAGCCAGTTACTTTTAAATACATCGTCTGAATTTACTCTTAACATACCCATTTCTAAATCTTAATTACTCTTAACATACCCATTTCTAAATTTAATTTACTCTAAACATACCCATTTCTAAATCTTAATTTACCCTAAACATACCCATTTCTAAATCTTAATTTACTCTTAACATACCCATTTCTAAATCTTAATTTACTCTAACATACCCATTTCTAAGTACTCATAGAAGAGTGACGTGTGCTGAGCACTCTCCAGAAGATAATCTTTCTCCCATGGTGGCTTGTTCATCTTTTTCTCCTTGCTCTCTTTCAAAATCTTCCTCTTTATCCACTTTATTAATTTCCTGGTGAAAGTAATTGCCATTAAAATTTACATTTTGGTTTTATATCTTGTATCATATACATAACACTACCACTTTCTTCAGAATGAAACTGGGTCATTCTCTCATGTATATGTGCATGAATAAAAATATATATACATATGTGTCCTGTTTCTCATCATATAATTCCAATAATACGAAATATATCTTCATATAACAGTAAATATATACAATGTGCAAGTACACAACAGTACTGAGACAATGTATATAAAGCACAGATGTTGAGCAGTGAGAGATATTGAACCCTGTTATGGAATGGCACTTCCGGGTGTGTTAAAATGGCAAAATGCTCAAAAATATTTCCTGCATTTTATTCTGAAATTGTGCAGTGTCTCTTAGCGCAACTCAAATTTTAATTCATTTTAAAATTTTCCAAGAAATTACTTAGAGAAGGATAAAAAGAAGAATAACACAATAACATCTGTAAAACAATAATTTTCAAAACAAGGTCATGCAAAACCATTCTTCTTAATTATTATGAAAACGAGCAATGACAATGGAAAAAGATGGCAAAAGACATAAATGACAGTATATTGAAATCATAAGAAGTGAAGGTATATTTACAAAGATAGGTGATTTCTGTAAACAACTAAGCTCAGTGAGACCTACAACATCAATTTTAGTACCTCTTGATTATAAACCTGAAAATTTTAAATTTATAAGAAAGAAGAAGACAACATTTTGATTTTTGGAACAGTAAATATTTATTTATAATAAATAATCCCTATGGTTTTGAGTTCACAAGCTAGAAATAACTCAGCATATAAAAGTTTAAATATGTGCAGTAAAATTGTATCTACCCCATGCTATTTTTTACGTTTTACTCTTTCTATTTCCCATTCAGAATTCACAGTACTTCAGAACAAGGATATATATGTACATGTAAATTTTGTCCACTCCTAGAATGTTCAAACACACACTCACGGTATAACGATTTCCATGATGTTGTTTGACAACAAGTTGCTTCCCTGTCATGATGATAGCCAGCTGTATACAAAGCTCTATCAGACACCCTCCTGCTCCACACTGTAGGCAGAAACATCATTATACATTGTATAGAATACTCTGTATTTCAAATCATACTTCACTTTTAAAAATACTAAATACACGAAGTCATATAATGGAGGTTTGATTTAATCTATGTTAAATACCCATGCATAGCAAAAGCAAGCAACATTTCAAATGCAAATAATGACTTTTTGGTAGATCAGTTAACTTCTAAAACACACTCTTGTCACACTGTGTGAAGCATCCACCAGATCAAAAGAAACAAATAGATTTTATAGATCAGACGAGCTCTGATGTACGGAGAGATATTCAGGTAGCACCTTGCATAGGCTTTGTGCTTTTAGGGATAATAGAGCAATTAGTAATACATTAAGACCTGACCAGATTTGTTATGGCTTACCTCTTCCTGTCTAGCACCAAAAAGCGTATTGTACTTCCCAGGTCTTCCCACAATTCTGTGACAAAAAGTACATAAAACTTAAATGGGTATTTCTAGTTTATGGGGGTTTTTTTTCCACACAGTTTTAAATTTTGTTTATTGTTTAGTATTACAACAGGATTAAATTACCTATATGCTTGATGGACAGACCTCCCCCTTTACACCAATCAGGATGCAGACCCAGAATTGGCAACGTAAAAAATATGTATATTACACTCTAGAAATTTTGACTGTGTAAAACATATAAAATGTATAGAATTTTAATATACAAATAAACTTATTGACTAATGAATTTGTTTACAAGTGAAAATCTGAAAATTCTAAAGGACCAGTGTAAATAAGATCCATTTCCAGCATAGTGATTTTTCACCGAAAAAAATTGCCAAAAGATAATTTTTTGGGTATTTTTGTCATGATGGATAACTACAAAACAACATGTGAAAACGTTTCGCATAAAATGATGACCCCTAATTAGTATAGATGAGCAAAATAGCCTAAGAAATGTTCATATTCGAACCTGTCTTTACAAATTCAACATAAATCACAAGCTCAACCCATTTTTATTTCATACTTCTTGTTCAGTAGACTACTTGTAGCAAAAATATCACACTGGTTCCTGTATATGTTCATTATATGCTCATAGCCTAATAAAGAATATGTCCTTATTTTATGCCGATTTGCCAAAGATACAAACTTGGGGATGAGGGGGGAGGAGTTGAAATCTATTTTCTTAACTGCATGTTATATCTATACATTAACCTCATACTTTGTTATGGTATGTACAAAAATATCATCTGATGAGCATACATCATCTTTGATAAATTTTCTGACCTTAAGGGGTCAGCATATTTTGTCCTTTGATTTTTGAACAAATATCACCTTCAGGTATGAAAGATTAATGAGGAGTGTATTTGCACAAGTATGTGAAGAAATTCAAACAAATTATCGATCCATTTTGCAAGACAGTATTTCAATTAACTCAGTCCTAATGATCCATGTTCTGACAAATTGTAAAAGGCTTCCAGATCAATGTTCATACTAAATCTTTTTTGCAATACCTGTAGTTACTGTATTTCTATACATGATGTTGTCAAGATTTATCACTCACCTTCCTTTGAAGAAAGCAATATAAAAGATTGAAGAATAGTAGTTGACAAACTGGAGAGCAAAGAGTTTGAGTGTGATGCTATCATCATATTCCTTCTGTGTACGGAGACATTCTAAATCTGTCAGCCAGAATGCAAGGCGCTTATAGATCTACAATCAAATCAAACACTATAAATAACAAACCTACAGAATAAACTTCTAGAAATAAAAGTTGCTTATAGATCTAAGAAAGCAACCAATATAATATCTAATTACCGTATATACTCGCCTATAAGTCAGATTTTTGAGAGAAAAATAATGTAGTCAAAATGCACAACCGACTTATTGGCACGATACTACACGAGAGGAAAAAATCTGAATTTGATCTGAAGTCAAACTTTGCCATAGATGAATGGACAATGCAGACATCACGCACCATAGATAGTACATGCAATATTCCCCGGTCGTTAAGTACTTTTAAAGACGATTTTATGACAATAAAATGTATATTGCATGGCCAACAGTTTCTATACATAAAGCTGTTATATACAGATGCTTCGTTGTTTATTTGATCCAATACAATACAATTTACAAACTGATTACCTGTGTAGAAGTGAAAAGTTAACTAGCCATATCAAAAGGCAAGCAGAACCTTATGGAGAAAGTTTAAGACCCGTGACGAGATAACCATTGATTAAATAACATAACACAGAGTCCACTAGTGCCGAGGACAAGGACTACGACATCTATAATGACATTTCTTTTTCGTTACTACAGATCAAACTGCAGTTTGATGATGATAATAATGATGGCATCGACAACGTGTTCGAAGACTGGGATCTGGAATATGCCCTTTCAAAGTAAATGGCCGTTTCACGACCAAATATTGCTGTTTTAACGGCTAAAATATTCTTAGAAAAGAAGCTATATGTTCCTGAAAGCAATTTTAATGCCCTACTATTGAATATGTCATTTAAATTCCACTGCATTGTTTATTACGCACGAGTGATACTGCACAATCACTAGAGCCGAAATGCTCCCAAGCCATTCATTGATTGATTGATTAATAATTGTTTTACATCACTCCACGTTTATTTCACGTATATGGTGACGGCATCTGCCTGATGCATTGCATACAAATTTAGACCTTTGCAACGGACCCACCCAAAGCAGTGAGGGATCTTTTATGTGCCACGCCTACAGTGACACATGACCTCAGTTTTTACTGTCTCATCCGAAAGACAGAACACCGGTGTGCCCAGGGCGGGAGTTGAACCTGGGACCTCTCAATCACGAGATGAGCACCTTATCCACTAGGCCACTTCGGCTTCGCCATTCATTGAAAGTCATTGAAAAGATGCAATAAGCAAATACAAGTCTTTATACACTGAAAATTTAGAACTGACTTAATGACAAATTTCAAAATTTGAAGACCTAAAAGTACCAACAGACTTATAGGCGGAGTAACTTATAGGCCCGTATATACGGTAAAAAATCCTCACAATAAAATCTTAAGTACATTAAGATGTCATTATGGCTACTAGAGTGGATAATTCTTTAACACAAATAGCATCTAAACAAATAGTTCAAACATCAGGCATTGTGACTCTTTTCTAATAGCAACCATAAAGAGTGTTTGGACATCTTCATTCAATAATCATTGACCAAATTCTTTCCTCAAGATGATTACCATACTTCACTTGGAAGTCTAGAGCAAGATTTTGGACGACTTTTCAAGCCCTCCATACTGCTTGAGGTAAGAAGTAATTTCATATAATTTGAATATGAATAGTGCATGTCTCCTACCATATTAAGTATAATGATGATGATGAGGTTGATGCATGCTGCTGTAATACTGGTCAGCATACTGGCATTCTGATAGATGACTTCAGTCGTGCTGGCGATCAGTGTAGAGTTGATGGCCGGTTTCTCCCTTGTTAAGATTTGTAAGGCTGCTAGTGTGGATACACGATATGCAATGACACCAATAACGGCAATGATGGCAAGACAGGCCTGTAATGAAAAGGAGTGTTAAACACCAAGCAATCAACTATACTCAGTAGGAAAATTGAAATAAATATATTTCCTTCGTTCACAATGTTTCAAATGCCACACCTTGGTTGTTTCACATATATAATGGAAACCAAGATTAAGTGTTAGAGAAATCTAGAGAACTTAAATAAAACCACTAACCTTCAACATGTGCACTTACATTCCCTTTTGCTTTGAGCATTTTTTTTTTTCATAAATTTCAAATCAAATCTTTTATTACCTTAATATACTAATGTGTATTTATTTACAATCATCATATGTAATTAGTTAATTACCTTATCATATTGATAAATGTGTGGAAATAGAAAATACAAATAAATGAGAAGTAAATTCAAGGAATTATGGACAACACTCTTCACATTTTGTATAAAAATTGTAGCAAAAAGATGCAAGGGAATAAATAAATACTGCCTACTTATTTTTTTTTTAGGAATGGGGTAGTCATTTGCCACTCTACCCACAAACACATTTTCACGGGTCAAATTCAGAATTTTAACCTGCTGCAAAAGGCAGCAAAGAATCTTTAAATCTCCAAAATAATTTCTAGTTTTATATTTAACTTTCACCAAACATGAATAAGGATATAGTACCATAGTATCTGCAGCCATTCTAGTCCTGCTATACTTGATTTGTGTAATAAGCATATATTGTAACATATACCAAGATAGTCCAGACTTACCAAGAACAATATGACAGTCAAGGCTTACCAAGAACAACATGACAGTCCAGACTTACTAAGACCAACATGACAATCCAGACATACCAAGAACAACATGACAGTCCAGGCTTACCAAGAACAACATGACAGTCCAGGCTTACCAAGAACTTACCAAGAAAAACATGACAGTCTAGGCTTACTAAGAATAACATGACAGTCCAGGCTTACCAAGAACAACATGACAGTCCAGACTTACCAAGAACAACATGACAGTCCAGGCTTACCAAGAAGAACATCACAGTCCAGGCTTACAAAAAACAACATGACAGTCCAGACTTACCAAGAAAAACATGACAATCCAGACTTACAAAGAACAACATGACAGTCAAGGCTTACCAAGAACAACATGACAATCCAGGCTTACTGAGATCAACATGACAGTCCAGGCTTACCAAGAACAACATGACAATCCAGACTTACCAAGAACAACATGACAGTCCAGGGTTACCAAGAACAACATGACAATCCAGGTTTACCAAGAACAACATGACAATCCAGACTTACCAAGAACAACATGACAGTCCAGGACATAAGGTATATAGGTACACGCTTTCTCCAGAATGGTAAATGTGGCTCACGTATCTTAAAGTAAACAAGAAATGCAATTATAACTACTCAATGAACATTAATAACCTAAAATACATTTCCCCTATAATACAACAATTAGCTTCATATTGAAAATAACCATAAGACAGTGAAAAACATGCCATGTGTTAAAGATGCTTCTCATAATTACTAGTAATATCCTTAATTTATTATCAAAATACTATTTAGAAATTTTAATATTTGCTAAATGACTGATAATGAAAGCTTAACTGGTGCTGATTATTTATTTGAGCAGGAAAGAATAATGAACATAAAGTCTTAACATCAGGGTATCTGATATCTTACTTAATATTATCTGACTTACTCCAGTAACAGGATCCTCTTTGTAGGTAGTCACATGTTCCAAACGGGATAAATATTCTGGACGGGGTGGTTGCTATCAAGAGATATCAAATACAAACCATCATAATCTAGATAGCATACATAAAAATATTTCAAAAAGTGGACGAAAAACTCTTAGATTCTTAATTATTTAAATCTTTAAATTCTTGCTTTAATTTCCAAAATTTCATGAAAAAAGAAAGTAAGTAAAAAATATCACACCTCTTCCTTCACAAAATCAGTCAATTCCCACTTGTATTGAAATTTTGCTTGCTTCCTCTTCCAAAATTCCAAGAAAAGTGTACCTATGAAATAAAACAAGATACAGCATAAAGAGTATGGAATTAAACACTTTATGTAATCAAAATTTCACAGAAACCAAATTCAAAGAGTAATCATTTTTTTCCACCAGTGTCGTATTGCTCTTTAATACCAACTAGATTTATATCATCTGCCTGGTGAAAACTATTTTAGTAATAGAGGAAACTGGATTACCTAGAGAAAAATCTTGCTTGTCAGGTACACTTGTGACTATTTAATCTCCTTTTTTTAAGATTCAAACCCAAACTTGACAAAAGCTAATTCAAGCATTTTTAAGTGTGCTCGGCCACTGAGTAGACATGCTGGCTCAACTGGACAAGAAATATCTCTGATAACACCACTTACCCCACAGTGACATGAAAATAGCAAAGAACACTGTGGCTCCATTATCAAATATCCTGCTAGCAGCCACCTCATCACAAGTATCACTCAAGTTCCAGTATGGGCACTGGAAATCACATAGTGGACACATGTTGAAGGTCTTTGTCTTGTCACAAACTTCAGTCCTGCAATAGAAAAAGTAGATACTCTTTTTGTATTTTAAGATATGTATGATTTTATAATTTATCAACACAATTTAAAATTCTATTTTGTTAATACCGCTATTATATATCTATGAAGAACAAAGAGACCAACTTGATAACTGTAACAAAACTCACAAAATCAAAAATAGTTAAAATAAATTACAATGTCATTATATGTAGTGGCATATGAAGAAACACTAAGCTGGAACTTGAGAGGATCATTGCTTTATTAGGAAACGACCTAAAATATCAAGTACAATATTCAAAACCAATGTCTTCAGCAGTTCTTTCTGAAGAACATATTTAAACAGGATAGATGAGAAAAGCCATGTAATTGATCACCACTGAATACCTACACTGGATAACTGTTGCCAGCAATGATACAGCCGTAAATGAACACAATCAATCCAACAACGGAGGCAGGAATCAGCATCTGAGTGTAGAAGCCAAGCCAAGTGAAGTACATAGCTATCTTCTCACCATAATACTCTCTAAACAAAAACAGATCATAGGTCATGATTAAAGATTCCAAAATATCAAAACTACTGATCACTGAACAGTAAGTTAATTACTGGCTGATGCCATACCTGGTGTACTGAACAGTAAGCTGATTACTGCTTGATGCCATACCTGGTGTACTGAACAGTAAGCTGATTACTGCCCGATGCCATACCTGGTGTACTGAACAGTACGCTGATTACTGCCTGATGCCATACCTGGTGTACTGAACAGTAAACTGATTACTGCCTGATGCCATACCTTGTGTACTGAACAGTAAGCTGATTATTGCTTGATGCCATACCTGGTGTACTGAACAGTAAGCTGATTACTGCCTGATACCATACCTGGTGTACTGAACAGTACGCTGATTACTGCCTGATGCCATACCTGGTGTACTGAACAGTACGCTGATTACTGCTTGATGCCATACCTTGTGTACTGAACAGTAAGCTGATTACTGCTTGATGCCATACCTGGTGTACTGAACAGTAAGCTGATTACTGCCTGATGCCCATATCTGGTGTATTTCACCTATGTTGTGGTAGAGTTTTTAAGTAAAGGCAAAACGTTTTCATGTGGAAGTGAAAATGATTAAGTTTTTGCCAGTAAATGTCAGTATTTAGGATGTTCAAATTCCTATAAATTGCTCTCTATGGCTTATAGCATAAAACAAAATGGAGTCATTATCCTAGAAAACAAATGTAGAATGACATAATCCCATGCTTAATGGCATAATGTGTTCCATGTTTACACATTTTGTATGGAATGGACACTCTTCATGATAACAGCATTAAGTATCTATGTATATTGTGCTTTTGTATGTTCACTGTCACTCTGTAGTCCCCTGTTATTTGTTTGTTCATTACAAATACACCAGCAGATACATGTACTATTTTCATAGCAGTTGCCAACCGCTAATTCATTCATTCACTGAAATGTTAAATGGTATTATCTCTTTTTCTGAGTGAATGTTTAAGAAGTTTTACTCTATCTATGCACACATACTGGCTTTGAAAGTATTACTCCAACCTGTACAATTTTTACTTCGGTCATAATTTTTCTATAGATGATTTAAATATCAAGATATATTGGCAGAAAGAGAATGGACCTGTGGATGTTTAAATCTGTTCATGGAAAAAGAACAGCAAAAATGTGTTCTTTCTGAGTTTCTTCCAATGAAATCAAAATCCTAAATTAAAAATGCAGTCATTAACATGCTTTTACTTCAGGGTTTTAAACATACACAAAATAAAGATAAATTTACATGTAAGTTCCTACCTAATATAATCAAGGGGTTGAACTTTAAACATGTTCCTCCAATGTGCCCAGTAATCAAACAGTCTTTTTCTCGCATTGTTAGCTGAAGTTGCTTTCCAATGACCCTATCAAAAACAAAACCATATGCTAATATTTCACAAAACAGAAGCAAGGAAGACTCTAATTCCAAATTCATAAAAATTTACAAATGTATATATCTCATTTTCAATAGCCTTTCTGTACTTTATCTCATCATGAATTTCATACTAGTACCTCATGTAAGGGATAAGCATCAGAATAATGTCCCTCCTGAATCATCTTGTTTACACCTGTAGGCAGAAATCACAATATTCACCAAATGGTAAAAACATGGACTGAAACATACAATATGACATGAAAAGTCCACAAAGCTCACTCTAATATCATATTCATTGCAGAAAGATCCAAAACATTTAATGTATAACTATAAGTAACTAGTAAAATGGCTAGATTTCAAAGCTGCATCAAATCTCTAAAAAGCAATCAAGTGTGACACTGATCAACTTCCTACTTACAGAGAATGAGGTCAATGTCACTTTCCTAGCTTTTGCTTTTAAAATCTGAAACCTATAATTGTTGACAGACAGACATCACTGATCTTAAGACTGCAATGCAATTGGACCATGAAAACTCTCAAATGAAATCTGTGTATAAAAACATATTACTTAATGGTTAACTTGGATGTAATACTGACATCTATCAAAATTTCTCTAGGATAAACAAGACAGTGATGATGATTATGAAACTCACCGAAGGAGAAAGCTTGGGATTTGTCTGAACTGAATCCTTTCCTTCGTAATATGAAATTCACAATCCTACTTCTACAAGCATTGTCAAAGAATTTATCCTTGTTTTCATTGTCAAACCTGTAAATGTAAAACATTAATATATAGAAATTATATTATAAAAACTGTAAGAAAGACAGCAGATATAATGCATTTGAAAGAATCGATTGTGTTTAAAAATGCTGGGAAGAACTTTCAGCAGGTCATCTTTGTGTCATTTAATTTGATGTGTTTCTATTGAACTGCTTACTTGAACCTGGTCATCACAGATTGACCAGACTCTGTTGTCATTCAACAAATTGACCATCAAGTGACTTATTTATGTTATTTAATGCTGTACTGTATAGTGAATCATCTATATTCTTTATTTACATGATGATATAGCAAAATTTCATTTCCATTCAAATGTAACATATAACTGAAGAGGAAGGTATTTCCATATCAAATCAGACCAGCAAATTGTTACAATATTTCATTGTAAACACAAAGTAGTAGAGATATTTCTTGACCCAATATATACCATAATTTATATTATGAAATTCAAACCAAGCATTGTACCCCAAATCACATCATACAATTATCTTCATCGCTTCAACACAATACAACTTACAGATATTCCTTGTCCTTGGAGTATGTTAATGAGAAATTCCTTTCCTTCTTACTGAATATGTTCTCATCCAGTTGGAATGGGGCATAGACTTTCTTAAACATTCCAGTTACTGTGTCCCACATCCTGGTACTTACAGCTGTCATGGGTGTCTGAAAATTCAAATTTCACAGTTAAGTCTGAGTATAATAAATGATGATCCCTGAGAAATACAGGTCTTTGGTTGACCATGTTATAATAATTAATAGGCGATTATTACTGGTAAGCGAGTTCTATAACAAGACTACATTCTGTATTTAAATTTGATTACTCTTCAACCTGATATCGGACAATAGTGTTTACCTATTCAAATATACAAGGTTCTGTAAAAGTCAACATATTTTTATAAATTTCAGTCCTATGGTTTTCACTATCACACAAACGTGCAGAGGTGATCGTGCAAGGAAAAAGTGGTAAGAAAATTGGATAATGTACTATATAGCTCAATATGGTCATAAATATGATTAATAAAATCAAAATATAATTGTCAAGTAATATCTGACTCACTCCAAAGAAAGCAAGCGAATAATGTATGGAGTACCAGGTCTTACTTGTGTATCATTTACTTGATACCACTGTTGAATATTTGGCCTATATAACAGCAGCCATTGTTTAAAGCTAGAGGAAATAAATGAGCCTGTTACGTTAGATCTCAAATGTCTGAACCACATAAATAAGCACCAGAATTAATGATAGACATAAACTATAGGCACCAACTCTTGGGAGGTTTCAAACATAAAGCACTGGGTCTATGGCTAAAACCACACACAGGCATGCAGTTCTAAAGTGGTCAACAATCTGAAGTGGACAAAGGAATATTCAAGTATGCTTTGGCATATAAGAAGGGTAGAATTTCATAATGCAACAATATAGAATGGAGAAGGAAATTTGATAAAGAGTTTTAAATTCTTCATAATAAAGTAACGTATGTAAAAGAGTTTTAAGAATTGCATTTCATCTAATACTATATTTAAACAGTAAATTTTGAAAAAAAAATTTTGAAGTGCTATTCATCACTGGAAATTCTATTGAATATTTTATTACAAATATTACAAATAACAAAGTCATGGATATAATGTCCATAGTGTTCCAATATAAAACAGTGCCAATAATTATTAAGTCCACACAATAAAAAGAATCACTTGGAAAACAAGATTCAACTTGAAAAGAACCTGAAAGGAAATGATAATGCTGCAGCAAACATGACTTGTCATAAAAGCACAGCCTTATAACAAACATGACACATTGAGCAAAGCATACCACGATGTGTTTCTGAAAGGCAGACTCTTCCTCTGTGTCCAATACTTGCTGCAGCAAGAAAGAAGAAACTGGATTGGTAAAAGGTATACTAAGCAGTAAGACTGAACATTGTTCTAGTGTGTTATGTAAGGGATAAGAAAGAACACTGATCCTTGGAAGCAAAAAGAGAGAACACTGTTCCTTGGAAGGAGTAAAAAAGAATACTATGAGGGCAAAGGGATCTGTCAATAGGACCCGTGTAATAACATACCAAAAGCTCGAAAGATATTCTGGTACTCCTCTAACGACAGCACAGATAGAAAATATTTTATGAACATTGTGCACCATATGGACACCTAATTTTTTCTTTTGTAATTGAATCTTTCAAATTATCAGACAGTTAAAAAAACAATTTCTATTTCTTCTACTCGTACTTGAAAAATTATCTGACTATTTAAAATAAAGCTGTGAGCTTCTGACAAAAGTTTTGTACTGATAATATGTTTTTTCTCTACACTTTTTTTTTCTACAACAATGGTTTCAAGTGCATTTTGGTCTGGAAAAGAACCATGTTAATAGACTGAAATATTAAACAATCAGTTGAGAGATTAATGTGGAAGGTTGACACAGCAATTTCCTTCACATTACTCACATCTACACCATAGTACTTTATCTGTTAAAACAAGTCAGATTTACAAAGTAAGACCAAATTCTGACTTTCTGAAATCATAATGATAAATTTTACAGCTTTTCTTGTCGTAATTATGTCTTTATAACGACAAATGTTAGTATATTCAAATAAATACAGATAAAAAGTTACTATCACTTCAATAATAAAACAAATAGAGAGCATGTAATACCTCCAGTCTTGCATATTTCTTCTGTATGTTTTCCAATACCACCGTCTGCCATAATGTCCATCATAGAGTAAGTAATAAACAAAGTAGATAAAATAGCATCCAAAAGGTTATTTATGTATTAGCAAGGTAAGTATCTATAAAACATTAAAGCAATTATCTATAGGGCCTCTTGAAATATAATGACAATTCTTCTTCTCCTTCCAATATGAAGTATACTCAAAAGTTGAAAGCAGGCGTGGCCTAGTGGTATCGCGCCAGACTCCTGATCAGGAGGCCAGGATTCAAGTCCGGCTCTGGTCATACCAGTGTCCTGTCTTTCGGATGAGACAGTAAAAAGCAAGGCCCCGAGTCACGGTATGCATGGCACGTTAAAGATCCCTCACTGCTTGGGGTGGGTTCATTGCAAAGGTCGAAATTTGTATGCCCCGCATCAGGCAGATGCCGTCACCATATACGTGAAATATTCATGGTATGATGTAAAACAAAAATCAAAAGTTGAGTGTTATACTTCATGAAATAATGTAAAATAATGAAAACACAAGGTCATATGCTAAGAAATACTTGAACAACAATCTGTCTATTATTTTATTTAGATATTCTGTTCATTTTAAAGGAACGTAACTGAAAACTCTCCAAAAACAGAGGTAAACATGATGAAACAAATTTTCTAAAACAAGGCAAATGACAGAAAAACACTTTTAATATCAGACTGGTTTTTCATAATAATGTGGCAAAATCTGTCATCCACAGCATTAAAACAAAAAATCTAAACTGCATAAAAAAGGGACTTAAACACGAGCTGGAGTAATTGAAATTTTGATTTATCTGGATTCCAATTATTAAGACTTAAACAATAGAATGTCGGCAATAAAATAAAGACGATAAAATCAGCTCCGCCTAACAAGAGATTTAACTTATTGGTTTGCGAGTAAACAGAAGTTGACTGTTGTGAATTTCTTTTTTTTTTTTGTAATTCACTTTATGTATTTAAATTATACTGAGATTCAAGGATTCAATTTCCTTTTTAAATACACTTCTGAGTATACCCCTCTCTTACGATATCAATTCTCAAAAAACATTAATTTTCAGTGTCACATTTCCAGTTGTGCATATAGATCACTTCATAATATCCAGGGGGCCATATTTCTTTTAAGAAAATATAAAACTCAAAATTAACAAGCCAGTCTAAAACTTGAACTGTGTTATAGACTTTTTTCAAATCAAAGTTTTTGGTCACTCAAAGTTGTGTAATTCTATTGTGGCATAACAATCAAAGTTCCATAGAGAATGAAAATCCAATAAAAACAAGTTTGTCAGGCATCAAGTCCATTACATCGTGTAAAATACAAAATTTGTTTAATGAAACAAAAACCCAGGGCAACGGGCAGTTGTGGGTAGCAATTGTGTGATACATGATTCAGATCTATACCATTGCTATGGTTTGATGAACCAAACATTCAAATGGTTTAAGATATGCCATCTAAAGAAGTAACTCCACTGGAGACCATGAAAAGACCTACAACACTGTGCTATATACAAGTTAAATACATAACTTTATACAATACTGTCCATGTAAATGAAATAAAATGTGAGTATTTTCTCCTTAATATGGCATGCATGTATTACTTGATTAATCTGACAGTTCAGGTAATAAAAAACTATGATCCCCTTGACTTAAAGTGAGTATAGTAATAAATCTATATCTGTGCGTTATTTATATGTGGTATAATTTGTTATTACAAATTGAATTTCATAATCAGTTAAGGCCTTTCAGCATGCAGCAAATGTAGTGCACTATGTAATTCTAATTTACAATAATAATAATGACCTTCTTGACAGGTACTCGAATTTTAAGTATCTCAGCATATCTGGCAAGAACATCAAAGGGGGCATGGATTTTCACAAAATGCACCTCTTCTCCCTCTCTCTGAAAATATTCAATATACAGACAACTGAAGAATAAGTATGTATCATATTTCTTTTAAAGATTCTAAGCAGTCCTCCAATGTGAAGTCCGGTACATTAAAAGTTAAATAAGTAACAAAAACACTCTATACTGCAAATTATCAGCCTCATGGCCTTTATCAAGCAATTTAAGAGATGACAAATAAAAAGCTGTGTAAAATCCATGTCTATGTTTCAAAAATAAGTTTCTGTATTTTTATGTATTATTGAAACATACACATGGATTTTATATAGCTTTATACTTGTCATCTCTTAAATTGCTTGATGAAGGCCGTAAGGCTGAAAATTTGCAGTATAGAGTGTTTGTATTCTTTTACATATTTCTTAAGTCTCCATAAAAAGATGGATATTGCAATATTATAAAACACATTAAAGAATGAAAAAAATGTCAGCAAACTGTTGTACTTTTATTGAAAACAATATTACATAATCCTATTTGAAATATTTTTGGTACCCAATGACCTCCTAGACATTAAATGTCGTCCTCAAGATTATTTTACTTTGTTTTATTTTCATGTAACATAAATTGTAGTCACAGTATGTTTGTGAATATTCAATAAGCTATAACTATCACCACACTCGGCCACTCTGTTACAGTTCAATATCCTGATATGTCTTTATGATTAAACCTGCATTTGAAAGAGCATTTGCAGTGGCATCATGAGAATTAATGGTAACGTTGACATGTTAGACAGATATTGTACACATGCAGGTTGGGTGTACTGCATTAGAAGTAGTATCAATACTACTTTGTTATTAGAATATATTCAGTATTAGTATTAGTATTAGTCTTCGTTTTAGTCTTGGTCATTCAGTCTTCATTTTAGTCTTAGTTTAAGTTTAGATTATAGTTAGAATAAAGCTTTTCATTTGGATTTGATGTGATACTGAGTTTAGTTTCACATAGTTGTCGCACTAAAACTTAACATTGAACGCAACGCAAGACTTATCACCATAAAAACCGACTATGATCAAGAGAAAAGGACTACATTTTCATTTATTAGTACCTCAAACTCTGCTACAAAAGCATGAGCACACACACCGTATGCTACAACACGGAACCTGAATGTTGTTCAGAGGATCCACCCCAAACACAATACCTGAGAGGGGGTCCAACAATATGTTGTGGTGTTGATTTATGTATTTTGTAACAAAAAATATCACACGAAATTGTTTTTGCTGAATCTCAGTATGAGTCCAAACCCAAGTCCTCATTCCTTATACCACACATGTATGCTAGATGCCATATATTAATCATGATAATGAAACCATGCAAGGTTTTACCTATTTTTGATGAAAAAATAACTCAAACTTAACTTTCAATGTAATAAGCGAAGTCAAATATTTACCACATCATATTCTAGCTCTAATTTTTCGTTGCGTAAATTCTCTTCAAAAGTACTCCTGGCCTCTTTTGAAACAGCCAGCTCTTCTGGTTTGCCTTCAAGATCCACTGTCCAAGCCAAAATATAATCGATTCGACGAATCCCATCCTTGAAGAACATACATCGACCCTACAACAAGGCAAAACAATGTTCTTATTCACAAATACCGGTATTAAAATACATGTATAAATCTAGAAATGATCCAATTCTTGAAAATGCTTTATTCATTCAGCACATACATAAAGTTTACTGTTAAAAATGTCTCCTGGTATAACTAAACAAGTTCAATTTAAATGCCTCCAGAAAAGATCTTATACAAATTTATATATCAAAATTCAAACTTATAAGTAATTAATAGCCTGTTCATCCCTCTAAAATAACAGCTTAAACATCTGTTCATTTGCACATGCATAAGCATGAATGTCTGCATCAATACTGGTTATAGCTTCTCAACATTCTGCATTCTAAACCACAGCACAAGGTAATGCAAATCATCAAAACAAAAGCAGCAGTTCATTCCATACAATCTCATGACAATCACTTTCATTTCAATTCATAAGCTTTCTTTTCAGCCATGCAATACTTAAAATTAAAACTTAAATTAAGGGGGATTAAATGATATTTAGTAAAAAGGTGTGCTTTTCATACAAGTGGAAAGAACTATCTACATAGGAATGGGGATTGATTTTAGTAATATTAAATCCTCTATTATAAAATTCTTCCCTTTTTCACTTATTACAAGGAAATAAAGTCCTAAAAACTTTTCAATATCAGACACAATACTTAATAAGGAACAGAATTTCATTGTAGGTACATTGAATAGACAGAAGCAATTGAATCCTCAGTAAAAAGTGATATATGTGAAACAAATTACAAATGTGAAAAGTGAAGAGGTGTACATCTGTTACAACAGAAAATTTAAATATATCACAGAAACTGAATAATTGTACCTTGTATTAAATACACACAAATACTAAAATATTTTTGCAAATCACTTATATGTTCAGATGAGACCTTGTAAGATTTTCAGTTTCACTGTCTCTAATACGACATGATGTTGAAGAGTTTACTCATTGATATTCTAAGTTCCAGAGTAGGCTTAAACTTGGCACCCAGACTTGGACATGAACATAGATATCTGTGTATCATCACTATCAGTACAGCTGTACACTGTATGGTGTCAGTCTATTTTAATTATTACATTAATCATGCCAAAACCAAACATTCTGTTTTTTATGGTCATACTGAATACATACTATACGAGCATATACACCAATATTGATCTCTGTGCACAGATGTGTATTTTCATTAATGGTGTCTCTTCAGTCACGCTCAAGGCTTAAATTATGGAAGTCTAAAATATGCATAGAGCAAACTAACCCTCTAACAAGAGAGATGTGAATACATGTCCTCTTTTCTTTTAAATAATTCACTATTTTGATCACAGTACGTTTCATATTACCTGTATACATACATATGTTTTACTCAAAAGTATGTTCAGACAAATACATTCTACTAGATACCATAGTCGTTATATACGAAGACAAAAGTTAGTAAAGGAAGTCATCGCAGTTCTAAGAAAACATTACCACGGCATCTGGATCCACTAAATGCTGCATAAAGGAAAACTGACGGTGAGAAAAACGTTACAAAACAAGCTGGTTACACATCTGAACACATATTTAACCTACTACAAGTGCTTGTGTATCAGGTGTCTAAAAATACTTTATACCACATATATGGAATATCTATAAATACTTCAAAGGAATTCCTTAGCACCATATCTACATCTGTATCTTAAAAATAGTTACATGGATTCCCATACTACTACATGTGTGGAACATCTATATATACTTGATGAGGACTTCCTCACTACTACATATATGGTATATTTATAAACATTTAATACTGTCAAGTCCGCTTATCTTGCGCGTCCGGTGACTTTGCGCAGCTCGTACGTTCGCTTTACCCATATTATTCTATTGTCTGTTAATCCTTTCTTAAGACCAAAATCATCAAATCATCTTTTTGTGTGATATGTAATCTAGTCTGGTAAGTTATCAACAAAGCAAATAAAATGTCCACATGTGTTTTCTACATTATACCACAGTGACTGAACAAACATTTCCATAATGCGTACACAGCAACGGGTCAAGTGACGTCACTTATTTCATGAATATTATGTAGCCCCGCCCACTTTGGCCTAGTTTTCAATTTATCGAGAGAAAAGGGCAGTTTTCACGTTTCATTGTCCAAATTTCCCAACTAGACAACTGTTTGGTCTTGTTTAAAAGATTCTCGAGCATCACAAAGCGTTGCAAGTGATACTGGCTGAAACGTTATAACACAGAGACCTATAGGTATTATAGGTCTCTGATAACACCATATGCAAATCAAGTGAGAAAAATTCTATGGAATGCAGAAAATGAAATGAATTAACATTTCGGGAGATCGATGCACTTGATAAATATTGAACAGTTGGAGTTGTATTTACTGAATTTTTTATTTATTTTTGTTTTTTATTTTTTATTTATTTATTTTTTTTTTTTTTGTATAGTTAGAAGGTTCAAAAAATATGAACAAGTCTAAATTATTTTTTATTTAAAAAAAAAAGAAAAGAAAGAAAAAAAACATATAGGATAGGAAAAGAAAAAGAAAAAGTAAGATAAGGGAGGTCGCAGACAGATAGAGTGAGTATATATTTTTTGAAAACTAAAATGGAAGTGTTTTTATGGAAGTAATAGTAAGTTTAATATTACATAGGACTAGATGTTAGTCAGGAAATCGTAGATTGGGGCCAGTGGGTGATATGCGACCAGTTGATACATTTGAAATATTGTAAATCTATTGAAAACCATTAGATGATGACTTTTTACCTATCCAGTTTGTGATAACGATCTATAAATGATATATTAAATCTATTATATGCAGTAGTTACAGTTTGTGATACGTAAACACGGAGCGAGACCAGGTTTATGTGACTCCTTAAAACAACCATATTTACTTACATATAACTTCTGTATAATGTATAAACTGATTAAACAATATAAGTGAAATGTATTAAATTGTATATTTTTGTAACACTACTATTTATTGTCCCCTTTGCGCTCCATAGGCTTTCTTCAGGAAGGGACGTACGCACTGTGCAAAATCACCGGACATATCTGCCATCGCCAAAACAAGGGGGTACACATGTTTATATGCAGGTATCATACGAAATAAATGGAATGAAATTTTTATATTTGGTGTGAATGATTTTTAATGACGATTTTAATCATCAGAATAATCAAATTTAAAGTTGCAAAACGATGAGGTGTTTAATTTAATCGGCGAAAAATTAGGTGTGCAAAATCACCGGACAGCATCGTAAAAACTTGGCAGGGATTTCTTCAGCACCACCTACATGGATATCTAAAAATTCCCTAGAAAGATTCTGTTCACATAACATATGTGACAATCCATTTCTATTAATAACTGACATAGGAAATTATTTTTTGGTTTCATCACAATGTAAAAAGTGCCAATACCATTTATAGTTCATGAAAGCCATTGGTTGTGGCTGGACATGACTTTTAGTGTAACTATAAGGTTTTTATCAATATATAGCAAGTTCACATATTATGTGAATTCTGATTTGGAAGCTCTCTTTATCTTTATTTTTACGTTTGATATTCTAAATGAGTATTCTTGAGTGATAAAGATTGCAAAATAGGTAATTCATTTGTTAATTTCAACAATACGATTATTCCCAACTACATGTACACCATACCGGTGACTGTGCATCTTGATCCAGCACCACCTCGTCATCTCTGCCTTCCTCTATAATAGCTGTGGCACCTGTCACCTCAGTTTTTTTGTTTCCATTAGGCTTGGGTTGACCAATCTCATCTATAAAAGACAAAAAATTGAAAACAGTGGTTCAATGGTATTGCTTTTTGCAGAACACCACCCCAAGAAAATGTCAACTTCTTTATTTAATCTAGTGTTTTGTAGCGCAGGATGTGCCATGTGAAAAACTGAATTAATGTTATATAACACCTTCATTTAGAAGTACCCATTTCAACCTCCCCTTCTCTATACAATTACACAGATCATGCCTTCTACTTTACAGTTTATCTTCTTTTTAAGACTGATCTATGCCTTTTAACTACTCTCCCTTCCTAACAGTCTGGAGTCAAATCTTCCATTTTGTAATCCTACCCCCTTTCTTTCATCACCAGCTAACCATTGGCCTATCAGTTATCTTTCTCCTGCCTTGAGCAATGTCTTTTCACTTCAATTCTCCCTGTTTTATAGGTCAAAATAAGAATCAAATAATGCTCCCTTCTTTTTAAATATTTAAAGTGACAAATCCCTTTTTTCACATTTTGAAAAGATAACCTTTACCTTTGTTATTGTCAAAGAATAACATTATTAAATCTTAAAACAAAATACAGGTCAACCAAGAACACCAGAAGATAAAATATTTATCATACATATGTAACTTATCATCAGAGAAATATAAACTAGGCAATCCAAGCTAAAATTTCACACATGGACAAATAGTGTTAAATTGCAGAATGTTGGAATGCTAGAAACTATATATAGAAGGTATTTAAGAACAGAATGGCTCAAGTGTCTTTTTTGTCTATATTGACATTGTTGAGTATAATGTACAGCGTATATCTGTCCAAGTAAAAAAGAAATTACTAGTATTATTGAATAGCACAATTCATTTATAAATCAATCATCAAAATCAAGATTTTTTTCCCCTACAAGTTACAACATATTATTTGATGAACAGATACTAATACATGTTTCTAATGGTTCTTTTAAGTATCAGGTAACTTTCAGGTTCTTTTTATTGTCTTATGTTGAATTATACCTGTAGATGTGACAGCCAGTACAAGACACTTACTCATTTTTTTAATTTCATAATATCATTATTACATAACCTGTTTCCCATTACCACATTTTGCTAGTATAGGTTTAACACTTACTAGTACTACTAGGTTTGTTTTGTGCTATTTGATTAAATTTTATAAGCCCTACAATTTCATAATGTTGCAAGTATGGTACCTTTCTCTTCTTTGATTTACGGAAAATCTGAAAATCTTTTCGTAAGTTATCCTATTTGAAGGTTATCATGTTAACTTTCCACGAAAGAAATACAAGACCCAGAGTAAACCAACATTTAGAGGTACACATTTTCAAAATATCAATATATGTTGCTGCAATGAAGGGTTGCATATTATGGAGATTATGATGAAGTACCTAACTTCACATATGCATTTGACACAGGCACAGGGTTGTCAAACTCTAGTTGTGTCATCTGTGCATATGACAGTCGAGTCCTCTTTGGCCTCCTACATAATTCCTCCTCATCAGAGGACATTTTTGTATTGCTACTCATCCCTGAATGTCCATGTAAGTACCATGTAATGTAGTCAAGCAGAAATGATATCTCATGAAGTCAATCCCACAACTCTTTACCTGATTTACATGTAAGCAAACCCAGATTACCTAATGAAAATACTATAGGATGTTCTTAACACTTGTTCACAGTAATAACAGACCACAACAGACACATGACTATTGAAATTGGAGACAATAAAAAAAATCCTGATGTCTCCAATATGAAATGTGTGAATGATGTGAAATAATACTTTGTGCTGATAAATGATGCAATTTTCTTTGAACATTTAAGGTATATGTACTATGTAGAGCTAAACAAGAAAATAATTTGTAAATGAATCTATACATCTACATCGTAACTGTAAAAACAGAAATAAGTGACTCAGCCTCTCATACTCATCACACTAATTACTCTACTCAAAGTTAGTATACACTCATATTCTGTTGTCCTTCATATTAAATGATTTCCCTGAACACTCACAAATCAACAGATAACAACACACTATCTCTCAACATTTCAATCTACCCAGTACATTGAGTAAATTCTCCAATACACATCCTCCCAATAAACATTTGCTCCATACAGGAATTACCTTCAGTTATCAACTAATTATTTATCATGTCATTGTAGCATAATCATATAATGATAAGAATAGAAATTCAATGTCCCTCATCAATCCCCCAGTCCAGAAAGGATTAAATTACATGATGTTACTGGTATTCAGAGTTCCCATGACACTGGCTTCCAATTCCTATAATTAATGGGAAAATCAGGAGAGCTCATGATCATCCCCAGGGAACCTAACTGAAATATCATACCCTAACTACAATAAATAGAATTCTGAGGAAGCTCATAAAACTGGCGTTAGATTTTTACTTTGGAGGGGGTCAAGAGTGAAGGTCATTTAGAATCTGTCTAGTAAATGTAAGACTACGTGTGTGACATTTCAGACATGTTACAGACTATTTATTACAGTCATCGTTCAGGCTTGCCCTAAGGATATCCACATTATATAACGAGGCACAAGAGATACTTCATACAGTAAGTACCACAAAGTAGTTTGTACTTAAACACGGGATATTCATACCTCAATCATGTTTCATCTCAAAGTAGGGTTTTTTAATATAAACGTAACGTATATCTACGCAAAATTTGTACATAAAAATCAACGTTTCTACCCTCTCCTGCATGGGCAAACGTAAAGGGAAAGTAAACCCAATGAAATCACGTGATTCAACACAACGATATAAATGTGTCTTGCATGCACGACCGAACAGAACGAAAATAGAAAAAAAATCAAAGCTGCAACAGAAAGTTATAAACAAACCAATATATTTTAAAGCATATTAGAGTTATGTTTCAGAGGCTTCCCAAATCACTTGACACGCCCACGTGATCATAACGTAATGTGAATCTGACCTGAATCTGGGTTTAATTACATGTAAATCAGTGAAGTATGTAATGTCAGACAATCCCACACATCAACACAATAGTACGGCTTAAATCCTATGAATTCCACACATAATTTAGGTGAAAATCCCCTCCAATGGCCGTCCACTATAAGAATGTCAGGTGTGCGGTTGCAATCAGTAAACTTACTCAGGTAAAACGTGAACGGTGTCAAGGGTTAGAGGTCACACAATATTTATCTGAAGATTCTCATGTACTAAACATAAACACCCCGTTTTGTATTTTTGCAGACGTAATAAACAACATCTGAATGAATAATATTGGTGTATGAGAGGTTTAATACAAGGGGAGCGGTACTTTTGGTAACAGGCTTACTCACCACCCCACACCCTCCTACACATTTTCTTTATTTTCTATCGTATCCCTCGCCATTGAAAAATTTGTCAGAGGACAATAGGCATCTTCATGTAATCTTCAGGATGGATACTGTAAAGGTTGAATGATACTATTTTTGACTGAAATTTCATCCGTTTACACACTCAACACTGAGAGCGTAGTTGATTCTGATGGATTGATTTTTGTTTAACGTCACACCACGAATATTTCACGTATATGGTGACGGCATCTGACTGATGCGGGGCATACAAATTTTGACCTTTGCAACGGACCCACCCGAAGCAGTGAGGGATCTTTAACGTGCCATGCATACCACGACACGGGGCCTCGGTTTTTACTGTCTCATCCGAAAGACAGGACACCGGCATGACAAGAGCGGGACTCAACCCCGGTCTCCCGATCAGGAGTCCAGCGTGATACCACTAGGCCACACCGGCTTAGTTGATTCTGAAAACACTTCAAAATTAAGGTCGTGCACCACGAATGCACTGTGAAAAACATGGCCCATCTATCTTCTACAGTTATTACTCTATACAGAGTGCATGCGTATGATATCTATCACCGACCTACTGCAGAATAATCCGCAAAATGTCCCCAAACTTTCATAATAAAGAGAAGGGGGATATTCAACGGGAGAGAGAACTAAAACTGCCTCACATCTCTGGCAGATAAGGGTGTTCTCGTCGGGACTCTATAGAGTAGGGGGAGGGGAGGGGGTGCTTGCATTCCACCAACAGTTGCCAAAGGGCGGTGGTTCAACTCAGTTTCCTCCACGATTAAACGCAGGTCGCATCCACCGAAGTCTTAATAATTCTGGTGCATGTCTGGTCTGTCTTGATAATCCAACCAACATCAAGTATCTGACAAAATAGTTGTCTTTTCATCGAGTAGCGTTACTGAACAAAAGACTCGCGCATGTAAAAATCAGGAACAACGCCTAGTGTAATTTGAGTGACAAACGTCTCCGTACACGCTGGTAACTGTATGACCGAAATACATCCATAATGTAGTCATCTTACATTTTATTCTGAATTTACATCCTTTTGTAAAACTCCATCTGCAACCTCATGAAATTATATTCTGCGTGGAGTTAGTTTATAACTGAGTGCTATCCCAGTATATCGGCCATGTACATACATCAGGTAAAGGACTCTAACTAATGCATATAGATCAATGTTCTAACAATAGTAACAGGTTAGGCAATTGCATCCAAACATCAAACCTAAAGTGTGGATGGCAACAGCTATAACCAATGTGGGATATAACATGACCTCAAAGTCTGAATGATGACAGTTATAACCAATGTGGGATATATCATGATCTCAAAGTCTGGATGATGACAGCTATAACCAATGTGGGATATATCATGACCTCAAAGTCTGGATGATGACAGCTATAACCAATGTGGGATATATCATGACCTCAAAGTCTGGATGATGACAGCTATAACCAATGTGGGATATATCATGATCTCAAAGTCTGGATGATGACAGCTATAACCAATGTGGGATATATCATGATATCAAAGTCTGGATGATGACAGCCTTAACCAATGTGGGATATATCATGATCTCAAAGTCTGGATGATGACAGCTATAACCAATATGGGATATATCATGACCCCAAAATCTGAATAATGACAGCCTTAACCAATGAGGGATACAAGAAGTAAAAGAACACAAACACTCTATATTGTAAATTTTGAACCTCACGACCTTTATCAAGCACTTAAGAGATGAATAATAATGTATTTAGGAAATAGACATGAATTTTACACAGCTTTATATTTGTAATCTCTTAATAAATATTGTGAGGCCAAAAATTTGCAATTTAGAGTGTTTGTGTTCTTTTACTTTTTATGTACCGGACTTCCTTTGGAGGACTACTTAGAATCAATAAGAGATATATCATAATCTCAAAGTCTGGATGATGACAGCTATAACCAATGTGAGATATATCATGATCTCAAAGTCTGGATGATGACAGCTATAACCAATGTGAGATATATCATGATCTCAAAGTCTGGATGATGACAGCTATAACCAATGTGAGATATATCATGATCTCAAAGTCTGGATGATGACAGCTATAACCAATGTGAGATATATCATGATCTCAAAGTCTGGATGATGACAGCTATAACCAATGTGAGATATATCATGATCTCAAAGTCTGGATGATGACAGCTATAACCAATGTGAGATATATCATGATCTCAAAGTCTGGATGATGACAGCTATAACCAATGTGAGATATATCATGATCTCAAAGTCTGGATGATGACAGCTATAACCAATGTGAGATATATCATGATCTCAAAGTCTGGATGATGACAGCTATAACCAATGTGAGATATATCATGAATTTAAAGTCTAAATCATGACAGCTGTAACCAATGTGGGATATATCATGACCCAAAAGTCTGAATGATGACAGCTGTAACCAATGTGGGATATATGATGACCTCAAAGTCTGAATGATGACAGCTATAACCAACGTAGGATATATCATGATCTCAAAGTCTGAATGATGACAGCTATAACCAATGTGGGATATATCATGACCTCAAAGTCTGAATGATGACAACTGTAGCCAATGTGGGATATATCATGATCTCAAAGTCTGGATGATGACAGCTATAACCAATGTGGGATATATGATGACCTCAAAGTCTGAATGATGACAGCTATAACCAATGTGGGATATATCATGACCTCAAAGTCTGGATGATGACAGCAGTAGCCAATGTGGGATATATCATAACTTCAAAGTCTGGATGATGACGGCTGTAACCAATGTGGGATATATCATGATCTCAAAGTCTGAATGATGACAGCTGTAGCCAATGTGGGATATATCATGACTTCAAAGTCTTGATGATGACAGCTGTAACCAATGTTTGTTTGTTTGTTTGTTTGATTATTGTTTTACGTCACTCCACGATTATTTCACGTATATGGTGACGGCATCTGCCTGATGCATTGCATACAAATTTAGACCTTTGCAACGGACCCACCCGAAGCAGTGAGGGATCTTTTACGTGCCACGCCTACCGTGACACGGGACCTCGGTTTTTACTGTCTCATCCGAAAGACAGAACACCGGTGTGCCCCGGGCGGGAGTCGAACCTGCGACCTCTCGATCACGAGCCGAGCACCTTATCCACTAGGCCACACCGGCTTTGTAACCAATGTGGGATATATCATGACCTCAAGGTCTGAATGATGACAGCTATAACCAATGTGGGATATATCATGACCTCAAAGTCTGGATGATGACAGCTGTAACCAATGTGGGATATATCATGATCTCAAAGTCTGAATGATGACAGCTGTAGCCAATGTGGGATATATCATGACTTCAAAGTCTAGATGATGACAGCTGTAACCAATGTAGGATATATCATGATCTCAAAGTCTGGATGATGACAGCTGTAGCCAATGTAGGATATATGATGACCTCAAAGTCTGAATGATGACAACTGTAGCCAATGTGGGATATATCATGACCTCAAAGTCTGGATGATGACAGCTATAACCAATGTAGGATATTGCTATCACCAATGAAGTGTATATCACAACCTCAAAGTCTGGATGGGGACACCTATCACCAATGTAGGGTACATCATGACCTCAAAGTCGGGATTATGACATCGATTACATGTACAAATGTAGGATATATCATGATCTTAAAGTCTGAAAGACCACAGCTATTATCACTGTAGTGTAGGATACATGTATATCATAACTAAGCATCTGAATGATGAGAGCTTTTACTGATGCAGGATATAACATGACCTCAAAGTCTGGATGACGACAGCTATCACCAATGAATATATTATATTGACCAGAAGTCATACTAAACTTAAAAAGCTTAACAATGTAATCATTTATTCTTTGCCAGGTCAATTTACTTATTTAGTCGTATTCAATGTCCCATTTCCATTTTAGAGGAAAATAAGAATAAAATTTACCCCCCTCCCAATTTTTTGAAAAGTTGGATGAGAATCTAGCAATTTCTTTTATTATGGCCTTAAAATGTATACACCCATTGCTTAATTTCATGGTAGCAAATTTCAAATTAAGTCACACATAATACCTGTATATCCGAACAAGACAAAACATTCTGGAAAATGGGGACCTACTTTTAGTTTCACAGTGCACCAATACATATGATGAGTGCACTGAACATAGTATTTCTCCAAAAGGAAGGTTTTGATTAAATTTAAAAGCAATACCTGTACCTATAATGAGAGAAAGTTTTGACAATGTTTGACCTACTTTTAACAATAAATCAGATCAAGAGAAGTCATTCTGTATTTATCTGAGAGCTTGTGACTAAATGTCAAGGCAATATCTGTATCCATAAAGAAACAGAAAACTGTTTGACCTACTTATCAAGTAGATGACAGTGCATCAATCCAGCTGAAAAGAAAACTTAACTTGTATTTCTCTAAAAGGAAGGTTGTGGCTTCATTTCAGGGTAATATCTGTATACATGTATATGACCAAATAAAGTCTGGAGAACTTTCTGACCTACTTTTAGTTATCAAGTATGTCAAAGTGCACTGATCTGGCCGAAACTCATTCTTACACTTTTTGAAAGATCCATGCCAACCAAATTTCAAAAAAAGAAAGTCCAGAATACATGACCCCAGATTGACAAACACACACATGGATGCACAGATAGAAGCACACATGAATGGAGGAATGGACAGACAGACAGGCATGTTAATATACATTCAGTGAGTAGCACTTCTGATAACTGTAAAAGCTTACATTCAGTGAGTGGAACCTCTTCTGAAGTTTTCTGTGTCGTGTCTAGTGTTTCATTCAGATCTACAAAATAAGTATGTATATCTTCCTGTTAATGTAATGAATTAAACTATTCAGGCACCAAACAATATAACATCATTAATACATGTTCTACTAAACTCCTTGTTGTTCGTTCATCAACTACTTCCTATCTTCATCAAGTTTATGTGTGCTATTTCCATTCACCACTCTGTATTGTATATATTTATAGAATAAGTGTCCTATTTTGTGCTTTCATGCAGGAATGAATTACAATAGCTGATGCATTTATTTGATATAATGTGCATTAGCACATTATATCTCATAAATGCATCAGACACTGTAATTCATTCCTGCATGAAAACACAAAATAAGACACTTATTCTATATATATATGCACTTTTAAAGCCAAAATATCATACTGGAGACTTCCATTTCCTATTTGCTAACCATCAGTAAATCATTTTGGGGGGAAGTTATAAACTAAAAGAAACAGCTGGCGTCCCATGACTATGTCACATTTATCCAGAATACAAAGTTGGAAATATCGAAAATTTCATTATGACATCATAAGCATAACAATCAAAAGTCTGCCAAACATCGCTTTCTGTGCTGAAAAATAGATCAAACTTGGAACACTACGACATCACCGATCAATGTTATTCATACAGAAATAAACAACATATGTCTTGAAAACTTTATCTCGGGCAATAACAGTGGTTGTGCATATATTTCAACATGCACATGTGGATTCTTTAAGTAGATGTAGAATCACATGTAAAATTCATAGTTAATTAACAGTAAATCCAAATATAACTGCTAAACCAATTCTGTAAAGACCTGTTAACTTTTTACACCAAAAACTATTCCACTACATGTATCAAAAGTAAACCAAGCCTCACAATGTAAACTTTTCCACACTATGCACGTCATTATTACCGGTAGCCCTAAAATGACACCACGAATCACCACAATATACAATACTGCTACATAAGTATTAAATCAGAAGGTAAACAAGACAATCATACTTCATGGAATGTTTAAGGTAATGGTATATATTTCAAATTAGAAAGACTTACTACAAACCGTTAACTTATACAGACACTGGGATAAATTGCTACACGATATTCACAACCCACAACAGAAAAAAACAAGAGATCCAAGTGGGCCTATATCGCTCACCTGAGTACCTAGATGATCAGTCATGCATGAAGGAAGAAATCATTTATTTTTGCATTATTATGACTAAGTCAACACAAATATTGAAAATATGTCAAATTTTATTTCAGACTAAAATCAAAAACAACACTTTTTTGCACATTCATTCAGGTGATTTTGATATTAAGCATTTCCTTTGTCTCTGCACGATGTCATTCAGGGCAACAAGTTAGTCATTTTCTTTAGGTGGGGCCTTTTGTTTACTGATTTCAAGTCTGGGTCATGAACAACATTTGTTTCAGATATTGTCCAGATCTAACTTAAAATTGCCTAATTTTATATCATATATGTTGAGTGTTGAGAAACATCTTAAAACTTATTTAGATGTGTAAAGAAATGAAAAAAAATTTTTTGACCACAGCGGGATTTGAACTGCTACTCTCCATATTTCAATTACCAAGTGATATATGTACCATTGTGAGACCTACTTTTTACACATGGTGGCATTATCTGTTAACCAATTTGGATGAAATTTGCCAAATTCATAGAGGACCTTTAGCACTTCATGTATTCCATGTTTCATTAAAATCTTTCATGTGGTTTTATAGAAAAAGTTGAAAATGTGAAAAATGGCCACCCCCCCCCCCTTTTTTTTTTGGAAGTCTTAAAAAATTCATAAAAAATCCAAAAATTGAGATAATGACAAAATTCTTTCACAATAATATTCCTTTCCACAATTATGATCAAAATAGTCATTAAGAAATCATCAATATCAATTAACTGAAAAACATGACACTTTTCTTTATTGAAATGACTAAGTCCAGAAACACGTCAAAAAAGCGTAAATTTCTATTTTACAGATCTTAACCCCCGAAAACAATTTTTAATAACCCATCTTTATAGATTGTTGAAATGCAATTAGTTTCCCCATTTATGTACTGGTTCTGGAGGAAAAGATGTTTGAGGAGGGGTACCGTTTTGGGCACTTTTGGCCCTGTGTTGGATCCACCCTTGAGGGAATCTAGATCCCGAACACAATTTAGTAGGGGACCTTGAGTACATCATTTACACAAAGTTTGATCCAAATCTGCAATGTAGTTCCAGGGAATAAGTCGAAAATGTGAAAAAGTTAACGACGGATTGACGACGATGACGACGGACGGCGCACTATGACTATAGCTCACCTGAGCTTTTGGCTCAGGTGATCTAAAAACTCCAATCAATGTAGTATTTGTCATTTTCCTACACATCAGTATGCTTTTTCATAAAATGTAATCTACATGAAGCAAGTGTAGATGTACAGTGTATAATTATATATTTTAAGATTTAGCTAATGTTGTGTAGGTAATGCAATGGTGGAGACCTCTATTTACTGATAAGAAAAAAGCTAATGCACACAAAATAATGCCTTATCTTAACAGGCTTTGAAATTTTTAACTAACATCCTCGTTTGCCCTTACAAGTGAATGACAGTGTTTAACATCAGGATTTCTTACATAAAGTAAATAAATATACCTTGGTTTTCCTCTGAACCCAGCATTTGTACTTTAGCCTCATCATCCTTATCTGCCATATCACCAACTCATGTAAAATTCTACCTTTAAATAAAAAAGATATGTTAAATATCTACTCTAGATAATAATTAATATATATGAGGAACTTTGAGTTTGACATATAAGGACCCCATAGTTTAATCAGTAAATTTTGTCAGAGTTAGTAAAGTTCAAAGGTTCCCTAACTGCCTCTGATGGGTCAATTTCATAGGTCTAATTTTCTGTGAAATGGATCAGGCTGATGCTGCACAATATAAGCACAGGATTTGTAGGTACTTTTAGTGCCCCTCTTTGATACATGTACAGTATATGCTGCTATACAAAATACAGAAGGGAGGAAACCATTTTTTGCTAATTTCTAGTATAATCATTTTTGGTAATTTTCATTGCATTAAAAACTACATGTATCATCGATATACATCTTTCCAATTTTACATGATATATAGGGCAGTATCAGAAATTTGAGGTTTTGACACTACGGTTTGCGTCATATCACTATTATGTCACTATCCACACATTAACGTCATAATGAAAATTCCTGCAAAAAGTTGTTTGTCCAATACTAGGATCTTTATATCATTTAAAATAAGTAAAAGTTCTATTAACTGGCACTTTATTGTACAACTGATTTGGCTCAATTATTCATACAACACTTGTTTATTACAGTAATCACTCAATTTGTTTAACCGGCCAGGCATCATACATCACTGCACAGATAACTTCGACCACTTGCAGTATAAAGCACTTTCTAAGTCACTCAGATTTTAAGTAGGTTCAAAGTTTCTGAGTTGTCAATGAAATAAATTGAAATGTTGCTGTACAAGGGTTTACAAGCTTTTGATGTAAACTGGAATTATCTGAACTCAACTATATGACGATGATTTCCATTTAAATTCATTAGAATTTAAAAGCAGTACTATCAACAGGTTGAGTGTATCTCCTAATGAATGCTAGACGTTTCGGTACAAGGATGTTTCGGTACATACGAAAGACGTTTCGGTACAAGTAAAGACATTTCGGTACGATGAAAAGGATGTTTCGGTACAATGAAAAGGATGTTTCGGCACACATGTTTCGGTGATTTATTCACTATATTTTAGTCTGTGTGTGACATGAAACAGCAAGTGTGACTAGCCAAACAGGTGACGCTTACATGTACTCCTATAGACACATGGGTTAACTTTACTAAAGTACGTAGGCCCAAACGTGTATGTATACCTGTAGGTAAACTTCGTCAAGTAATATAATTTGTATCCTTGCTGAAAAGCTCCTCAAGAAACTTACACCTTCCGTATCGTTAACAACCGAGTTTTAACATTAGACACTTCAAGAAAAATGCAGTTAGCGTCCATACAAAAGTTAAAAGTCAGCATGGCACATTTCCGTAACAGTTTCCTAGTACTGATCTTTTTATTTTCTTCTTGATAGTTTGTTTCTGTACTGATATTTAGGTACCTGTACCGAAACCACATGTATTTGAAGCTCTGTATGTCCATAACAAACATCTATTATGCCCCTACAAGGCATACATGTAGATAATATTAGATATTAGATAATAGATATGTGGACTTACAGAGCTTCAAATACCTGTGACCGAAACAACCAAAATCATGTACCGAAACGTCTTTGTACCATGTACCGAAACGACTTAGTTTTGTGTACCGAAACACCCTTGTACCGAAACATCCTGCACCCCTCCTAATTGACTGATCGTCAAAAGCCCGACATCACAACTTTTGGCACACTTTTTCATTATGACGTCATAAATAAATGGCCCGTCAAACATGACTTTCACTGTGACGTCACAATGAAACTACGTTATGGGCGTGGTTAAAGTTGGATCTGGCGATCCCTCAATTAGGGTTAGACATGTTATTCTCCTGAGATAGGAGAAATAACACCTGAAATGAAATCTCCTTCTTTCAATATTTTAAGTTGTGTGATTTAATTTTCGTAGATAAATAAAAAGAGCTACAATCAATACAAAGGACTTTCTATTTAAATCAAAATGTGTAATATAATTGTATAACATGAAAGATTCAGACATGAATTCCTTTGCATTCATTGGCAATATTGCATAATTGATTAAATCAGATCATGACAAATGCCAAATTCAACATGGAAGTGCAGTAGAGCTGTAAAGGATATACTCAACATGAACAACACAGTAGTCTTACTTAACCAGTTAACATTTTCGTCCGTCATTAAAGTTTAATTCAAACACTGCTACAGTACCTGCGTAGTGTAAAGCCGAAAGGTAAATCTAAAATCAGTAAAAAAAAAAAAAAGAAGAAAAAAAAAACGAAAATAGCGCAGCTCAGCCAACCTCTGTCCGCTATTCGAGTTCATTGTTAGGCCTATATGAAGCATTACACATATTTTTCACAATTTTCTTTTACTGAACTTACCCAGGATTTTCAGAGGATATTTAATGTAGACCGACACTAAAGACGGACTCCCACCTCTCCTTTTCGTCGCACCTGCAGACAGCTTTGAACAACGCGCCACCTATGTTAGTACAGCAGACACGATGGATAACTCCAAATAAATTGAGTGCCGATTCTGCAGCCCTTTTCACAAAAAAAAAAAAAATACAAATTGTAAGTATTTTAACTTACGAACGTCTTAAGTGAATATTTAAGTCCTTTTCACGAACGCATTCTCGATCTTAATCCTCGATCTTCATGGAACAATATAAAAAACGCAGCCATCTTTGTTTACTGTAACTTTCAACTTACGACAAAAATTTTATACTTACTTAGTATTAATTAATCAGTCGTACAATTACGAACAATAATTTACTTGCAAAGTTCGTAAGATTTTTTGTGAAACGGAACAAGTTTGTAAGTTTCTAATAAATATAGTAAATTATTATTATATAATTTTTTTCTGACATTGTAAAGGACAAGGAGCGATTTTGGCCGAAAATGACCAAAGTATAGAGCAGGGCCTGTTAAATGATGTATGACAGGATGTGCTACTTCTCCATTAAAATGTTGAAAACAGCAGCCAAAGTCGATGTGATATTTCTTCGACGTCGTTTTTTTTTTTTACGCGCCGGATTAACGTAAATGTGCCTATAAAGTCGTCACTATTTTTCTGCCTTTGATATTCTCCCGTAAAATTTGATCCTGTATATATATCAATGTTTGGTATCATCTGGTTCAAAATTCAATCTAGTTTCTGATTTACTCTCTATTACATCGACGTAGTAAGTATAGGGCAAGATAATAGGGGTTAAATCATGGAGGTGTCCGTATGACGACTCTAGGACGGTGCATTCCTTAAGGTGTCATGTCGTAAGTCCTAAAGTCGTCATTGCTATTGAATAGAGATCATTGATCATAACTGAGCCAGTAACTCTTCTTTTTCCCACAACCCTCCCCCTTTCTGCTTCTGGATCCGCCCCTGACTCGGGATGATTTGGTACCAAGGGCGATGTTTCGGTACCAAGTGCAAGATGTTTCAGCACCTATGAAAACCTTGTTATGTAGACGAGAAATATAAATATTGTTCTGGATTACATATTCATTTATGTTACACATTTTATGTATATTCACATCTGAATGATTTTTTTACTATATTACCTGATTATAATTGTGTTTAGAAATCACTTGTCATTACTTTTGAATTGCTAATTACATACAGTAATAAAACTTTTGATTATTAATATATATATATACAAATATATAATCAATAAATATTTTCACAACCATTATAGACGCTTGTTGTTGATATTTTATGATCAAAGGTGAAAGGACAACATGGATATGCCTTTATATATGGCTTTGTTCTTAGCAGACAAAAAAAATCCTGTATCGTTATTGAAAAGAGGCTGAAAAAATACCAAAGGTATTAATTTAGTTTATGATAATTTTTTCCTGGTCATTCGAGGGTTTCAGTACAATTACATGAAAATTTGCTAAGCCATATCTATGTATGATTACTGTGAAAACACAGCCTTAACGAGTAGCCTATTGCAGAGACATATGTCCCTGCCTATTGTAATTAACGTGGGGTAAATTTATAAGAAGAGAATCTAGAATGAAACAAATCCTATCTAAAGTCACATAAAAACAAAATAAACGATGCCTTATAGTATGCCACCGTCTGTCCTATACTGACTTGTCCCTTGTATCCGTTCTCATGTTTATTTTTGGTTAATATACATGCATGAATTTTTATGTCCTTATTTCTCACAAAAAAAAATCCGCCAGATCTGCTTTTTATTTTATCTTTTTTGGGGGGGGGGGGATTCTTGATGTATGAAAAAAATGTCGACGTTGAGCCGCGAAGATGAAATATGTAGAGTACTGCAATACGTTCGTAGTTCTTACGGACCGTAAATGAGCAGATGCATTTGTAGAGGGACTGCATGGTACATTAGTTACACACATACAGATGCCCGTAGTGAAGTGTCTACTTTTATGTCAATATATGCAATGCAAATATTTGAACCTTTAAAAAGAATTGAATCGAGTCGCGTGTAATGTGTGGAGTGAGGTCTTCATTAAGGAAACACAGAACACCAGCACTGCATAAAAAATATGCTAAACAATGCAATAAAACATGTCTTCAAATAGAAAAAGGAATGTCTTTACATTAACTTGCCACGTCACCGTATAAACAGTATCGACGTGTTCAGGGATTGTGTTATAGTTCCACTGACCACGAAGTAGAAACCAGTATAGCAGCGCTCATTAATTCAAATATCTACAAAACATGTAAATACAACAAATCAAACTGAATGTAGATGATTCATGAACTGAAATGACGAGACACGCTGTAAGTTACACTTCAACATAAATTCCTACTTAACTTTAATGTCACCATAGTTTTGTATAGGCATTAATTAAGAATTTATATTATTTTATGTTTAAACTGATTACAAACAAATATTTCACTCAGATAGACCCAATTTTACCTGTTGATAATTCAAGTACATGTACTTGTAAATGTGTGTGTGTGTGTGTTTTTTTTTCTTTTTTCGCTCTTCTGAATTTAATACTCAGTAAAAAATCGTGTTTTGTTTATGTAACATTACTTATACAATGTATATAGCCCTAGGAGAAAGCCCTCTTTGCCTGTTTAAGCCAGTGTTGTATAGTAGTCCCCCCGGAAAAATGGCTATATAGTAGTTTTCCCCCCATGGCGGAAAAACTACTATATAGTAGTCTTTCCCCCATATTAGTTTTCCCCCTTACGTAACGGTTTGAAATTATATACACGTTCGTTCTGTATCAATCACATAACATTTGAAATACAAATGTAATAGTAATATAGTAATAGCCTGTGGATCAAACCGATAGTGTTATGGTTAATGGGTTTATATATACTGTTAAGTGTTTTGTTTGTGCGTGTGTGTAGGTGTGTGTGTGTGTGTGTGTGTGTTTATTTTTGGTTTTATTTATTTATTTACAAGTCTTTCTTTTTATATATTTACCATAGTATGCTATTTTCTTCTATTATTTCATTGTAAAAATTGTCGTTTACTTGCATATAGAAGAAAAAAGAGGAGTTACTGGCTCAGTTATGTGGCAGAAGTCACCATAGAGCTATACAATACATGAATATGAATAATATACTAGAACATATATCACATTACAAAAATATTTGATTGTAGTGCAATCACGATACCGACTTAGGACGGTCATTTAATTTGACAAAAGCCAAACAAATGGTGTGGTTAACCGGTTTACGGGCCCACCTTCCCACTCACCGTAACAGCAGAACAATCAAAGGACGTACATTTAAAAATTTATAAATAATCCTCCATGTAAAGAACAAGGGTCAACAGGTATCGCATATTGAGAGGTCATAAAAATATAAACACGTAAGGTATTGTAAAATACATAATGGTATAAAAATATATGCGACATCAACATGATAAACCGTGCTCTGCCAGTCTGAAAGCGAGCTAAGACCCTAGATCTGTAGGAGTCCCGACTAACAGTCAGAGGGGACGAGGTTCAGGACCATGTCTCCTCTGAAAGAGGTTTGGACAAGGCCCGTCATATATTCCCCACCGCCCTGTTAGTCAGCGTGCAACGTTCAAGTAAAAGTCTGCATAAGGCTGTAGAGGGGCCAAATACAAGACCTATAGTCTTTTTGATGATCTCAATATCATATCGTCTATTTATAAGACGTTTGATTATTTTATTACATGATAAAATAACGTTATCGGAGCCTTTTACTTTCCTTAGTTTATATACGAGATCACCGTAAAAATAAGGATGGGAAATTCCATTGGATACATACTGTTGAAAAGAAATATTTCCAAATTTAGATAGAAGTTCTGAATAAGATCTGAAGAATTTGCCGAATGTTTTTCTTAACTTGTGATATCTGTAACCCTGAGTTAAAAGTTTAGTAGTAATTTGTAAATTTCGTTTATGAAAGTCCAAAACATCGGTGCAGCCTCTGACAAATCGAACTAATTGAGATATATAGATACCATATGATGGGAGTCGAGGAACATCGCCATCCAAGTAAGGGAAATTTACAATAGGAAATCCAAAATCCTCACGTTTATCATAAATATTAGTATATATTAGGTGGTTGATAATTTGATAATTTAAATCTAAGAAAGGTGTAGATTTATCTCAAGTATTAGCTTTATTCAATGTGAGCTCTGGTGGATAAATTTCTGATATAAATTGTTCGAATTCAGGGTTGTCGATAACCAAAATATCATCCAGATATCTACAAGTATTATTGAATTTGTCAATGAGGTCAAAACGTTTTGATTTTTGAAGAGAAACCATAAAATCCCTCTCATAACAATAAAGAAATAAATCTGCTATCAAAGGCGCGCAGTTAGTACCCATAGGAATCCCAACTATTTGTTGATATATCTTGCCATCAAATTGCACAAAAATATTATTCATGAGATAATCTAGTGCTTTACATAATTCCTTGCAAGTCCAGTATTTATATGAAGTATATTGTTTGTTGGAAAAGAATCCGGAGTTATTGGAAGTACATATGTACGTTTTAGATTCTCTGTAAAAATATAGATGATTGCATATAGATGTCAATCATGACGTCAGGCTGTATAACTCAAGATTCGATACCATGCAACTTTTCGTAATACATCATAAGTAAAATAGGAATTTATCAATCAAAATGTTCCAATGACAAATATAAGAATTGAACGTGCAAGAATTCTTTGAACTTTCAATTCCTAAATAAATTAAGACTGATGCATTGTATATATCACAATGTCGCTCATCCTGTACAGTGTACATGATGAACATGAAAATAACAGACGGGAATTCAACCCAGGTGTCCATGATTTGCAATCTACGACGAGGCTTGTCTAGTCGCAGATGTTGTAAATCATGATCACAAGAATGTGATTTCCTTGTCCCTTACGCAAAGTATGAAAGGTTTATCTTAAAGTATCTATATGCTGAGTTTCAAAGCTCAACACCCTTTTGTGTAGAAGATATAGTCAAGGTTAAAGTTTTTGAAAAGTAGGTCACACTTCAAGGTCAAGGACATTAGGTCAAAAGTCATGGTCCCAAATTAAAGATCTTATCACAAGTAATCTATATATGAAGTCCAAAACCCTTTCTCCTTTTGGTATAAAAGATATAGCCAAAGTTTAAGTCTTTGAAAACGTAGAGCACCAAGGTCAAAGTCACTAGTCAAAAAATCATGGTCCCAAATAAAAGGTCTCATCAGAAGAAAACGTGTGGAGTTTCAAAGCCTTGTACCTCTTGGTACAAACGATATAGTCAAGGTTTTTGCCACAGGGTAAGAGTCACAGACAGGTCAAAAACTAGATGCCCCCGAATTTCATTCCGGGGGCATAAAAACGAACTTGTTTTTCTTTTCGTGTTTTTGTATATATAGAGATTTCTCGGATTAGATAAAGATATATCGAATGAAATTCTAGTAGATAAATCTCTGTTTTAAATATATGCATTTGTATTTGGAAAAGAGATTAAAATTGAAGACATTTCTACTTAAGAAAATGAGATATCTCTAAATTAATTGGATATATCTCCGTATAAAAAGTTGAGATATCTCTATTTTAAATAGAAATCTCTTTATTGTTAACAAGGTAACAAGCTGGATTTACTTACATGTATGTGTGAAAAGAAAATCCGGAATTTCACATTGGGGGGGGGGGGGGGTTCCACTATATAGTAGTTTTTCTCCCAGAGGAAAAATGGCTATATAGCCAAATTTCCCCCGGGGAAAAACTACTATATAGCCGTTTTCCGGGGAAAAACTACTATATAGCAATTTTTCCGGGGGGATGGCTAGGGGGAAAACTACTATACTAGACCGGTGTGGCCAAGTGGAAGAGTTTCTCAGGACCTCTCGGTCACAAGTCGAGCACCTCATCCACTGGGTCACAACGGCTTACCACGTCGGATGACGGTAACATAGCAGCAAAGGGCAGATAGAGAAACATTGACGTTCGAGGTGAATATACAAGATTTATTTCATAACATGGCATCGTCTTAGTATTTGTTTAAATTCACTTTCAAAATCAAATGCTCTGGTCAGATTGGAATGTAGGATTTATAAGCAATTCTCACAACTCATGTAAAATTAGATGACAACTCTACATTAAAGCAAACACAGCGGCTAAAATTTCAATTTCAGGTCAAAGTCAAATTTAAAGCAAGTATCCGATAGATCTCCTCATGGTGTATATTCAGAAAAGATGGATAGTTTTTCCATAATAACTTGACCTAATTGTTGGTGCAAATCAGACGGAAGGATCAGCTGCTTTGCAGTTTTGTCAACCCCACGGCCTTTGTCATAGTATGTGATACATTACAGATCTCACTGCTTCAGGCGAGTCTTTAGCAAAGGTTTAATCCTGCAGCATTGCATCAGGCACAATTAAGCACTATAATCTTACCATGATATAAATCAACAAGGTAATTCATTTCATTTCCATTTCAGTTATCATCTGAACATAAATTAAATAACTATAAAAACTTTTTAAATTTTTTATTTCATATGCATTTTCATCTCTCCTTTAATATATTAAGTGACTTTGGATCAAATCTATTGATTTCAATCCGGAAAGTATAAAATACATCATAGAAAATCACTGACAATGTAAGTACTAGTAACATGAAGAGTCTGGCATACTTCCTATTCCCTAACGACACACATTCACTCTCTTGTCACAGCATGCAGCAATACCCTTACAATATCACATTCATTCAAGACAATATACTCCAGGAACATGAACAGAATATCACTAGAGTCTTCATCCACGGTTCAAGCGTAAAATTCTGAGCCAACAGCAGTGTTTTTCAGCTCTAACATTAATAAAGCAAATCAAGACGTAATTTGAGATATACTTCTAAAACATTTCTTCAAGTGTTATAAGCATCGTTCTAGACACTAACTGATCTGAATTTGAAATTATTACTACCAACTGTACTGCATTTTAAACGAAATTTCTGAAAAATATATGAATGACATTATTTCTAGCAATATATGATGCATTGTACAGAAATTTATGTAAAATGTGTGATCATCAGCTAAAAGCATAAGATGGTATGTCATTTGTGAAGCAAACTCTCGATATCTATTATCATAACCTGACAAATGTATAATAGTTAATATTCTTGGTGGCAAAATTCTTACCATAATTTTCATGCAAGATTTTTTTGGATGTTATTTTGTTCTTTTGGTTTGGTATTCACGTCATTATAAAGCTCTTATACTTACATGTGCATAATATGTTAGCGAAATGCATACACGTATTGAACAAAACTTTCTATTAACTTTAAGATTTATTTTTGTTATAAAACAGGTACATGTACTAGATCGACAATCTTTCATTCTTCACTTTGCCACTAACTTACAGGTCATAACACACACATTACATAGATAAAACATCTCTCAAAAACTATTTCAGCACTGACATTAAAGTTCAAATGTACAAAACTAAAGTTCAATAATAAATAGATGTAGAAAAACTGAAGCCTGTCCTAGTGTCTTACATACAAATCATTCAAAACCTGTTAGATACCAAGGACATTAGATTATACAACATATGACATTGTATGAAAACATGGCATTATACAATAGGATATGATATCATGGCATCGTACAATAACATGGCATCATACAACATCTGACATCATATGATAACATGGCATCATACAACAGCATATATGATAATATAGCATCATACAATACATTTGACATTATATGATAACATGGATCATACGATAAACAACACCAAGTGGTATCGTACAGCATTATGTGAATACAAATAACCTCCTATATACCATATAGCATTACATGATAACATATATGATACCATATACTGTAGAACCATATGATAACATATGACATCATATAATAACATATGACATCATAAGATTTGGTAAAATCTAAATCATTTCAGGAATCACAATTCAAAAGTGTATGATACATAAAAATGAGACATGATTTGTTCACAAAATTACACTACATGAAAAACAATATGAAAGCCCGTAGGATTTTGTTGTCCTTCTCATCCCTGGGAATAATACAGCAAATGTCTCCTTCTCCTCTATTATTTTTAGTTACATATAATATTATATCTTAGAATGACCATTCATTTAAATATGTCACAGGTAAATAATTCACCTTAAATATACTATATCATATACATATATGATGTCATATAGTAATTATCTACATTTATATAATGTATATGATATGCTATACCAATATTTCAAATGAATAATTTGTGTCATATGTTAAATATTCTATGCATGTGATAATACATACACAGGGAACCAAATAAGTCATGCATATCATGTTTAAACAATGATATATGTATGATATCATAACTATAATACTTATTACATGTACTTCTGACACTACACTCGTATATAATATATATCATAACAGCAAATGCTTCTCTACTAATATAGTCTTTTATTTGCAGCTTTATTTCACAACAACAGAAATAAAACAAAACATTCATATAATGATGTCAAGTTTGAACTTACCTTAAAATTAAATACTGTTTATTGATACTAAACTTACATCTCCTGACCTGAGGCAGATGCTATTCCGTCTTTTCGTTCTACAGAGTTACTTCCCATTAGGAACGGTATCTGACGTAAAACACTTATGACGTCATCAAATCTTAAGGAAACTGAGCTAAAACTCAGGGAATGATAGTCCACAAATGACGTTTTTATAAGAAATTGATGACGTCATAATTGTTTTACGTCAGACACCATCTCAAATGGGAAATAACTCTGTTCAACGAAAAGACTCAATACAGCAACTGAAGCTTAATGAAGTAAACATGTACAGAGCAACTACCTTTGCCAATGAGTTAGAATTACTACTGCAACAAATATGAAGCAAAGATAGTTTACATATATAGTAGGAGTGGTGTAAGTTACAAACTCTTAACATCCATACAGCCTACAAGAATGCAAATCGCAAAATAAGAAATATAACAATAATAGTCAATCAATCTATCAATGCATGTATCAACTATAATTTTGGGAAAGGTATGCAGACTTCATACCCTGATTATATCTACATTAGTTTTAGAATATGAGATCATTTAAAAGTTTCAACACAGGTATAATCACTAAAATGCAGTTAAAACACACTTGGAGTATATTCTGTATTAACAGCAAATTGCTTCATGAAGGGAAAAATAGCACAAATTACTATAACTAGGGTATATTAGTACCAGGATATATCAAGACTGATATAATATACGTACTGAAATCATAATGATGTATTTTTAAAGTATATATTATACATATCATTCCTATGACTTGTTGACTTCCTAGTATTACTAGCATCATGTGTCATATATAATGTACATGAATATGATATAATGCACATACCAATGGTATATCATACATATAGCACTATGAACACATGCGTATGTCTATGACTACTTGTGCACTCTAACTTCCATCACATAAACTTATGACATGTCACACACAATTCACACCACAAAGTCCGTATCACATGTTTATGTAGCCATTCAGATGTTGTTTTGGCAAAAGTAACATATACCAGATGAAATCTGATTTCATTACTATAGATGCCTTTGTACATGTTTAACTGATAAGTATTATACATTCTAACATTTGTAAAACAATACATGTTAGTACCACTTATTCCAGTATATCATGGTCTATATATACAATGTACATGAAAATAACATTACTGAAACAAGCAAACAAATGTCAGGCCTTGAAGACTGTAAAGAGAAAGGAAAATAAGAATAAATAGTTCTTCTGGGAATAAATTAAATACTCTAGTTCCAATTTTTATCTGAATAATATAAAAATTCAGTGATTTGTGCATAGTAATGAAAAAATATTACGCGAAAAGCAAATAAAAGTGATGAAATTAAAAACTTATATGAGAAAAACTGAAACTCCAGCTGGTTGCTTGCTTTATTTGTTTCACTGTAATAATTGATAACTTGATAAAAGTAAGTTATTTAAACTTAATCTAAGTCCTGATTTATGTTTCCCATCTCAATATTAACCCAACAGTAAAGATACATGTATGTTAGCACCTCAAGTTATAGTGCTCTAAGGCTGTAAGAGCTATACCAATGAGATGGTTGGTGAGTGGCAGCATCTCTATGAACAAAACTCATATTATAGAGAACAATATCAAAATATTAATTTTATGGTGCATGGAAAAACAATATCCAGGAAAATTAAAAATATGACTCAAGAAGATTTTTGGAATAATAAAACATATGTAAATATTTGATTGACAAAATAACAAGTGAGAAAATTACAGCAATTACCAGTGTATAATGCGCACAAATGTGTAATACACCCCCCCTAAAATCGAGAAAAAAAATCCAGAAAAGCCTACTTCCTGTGAATAATGCACAGGTAAAACATCGGTAGTGAGTGGCCGTGAAGCAAACATTCCTGCTGTTAATGTACAGTAGCATAAATTATTCATCACTTTTACATTTTTCACATAATAATTAATACAAACTGGAGAAAATTCATGGATGTCCTTGACAAAATTCGTTCACTTGGATATATTAGTTATTAGATTAATTATACCGGTAATCATTATAATGGTAATATGGTTACCGTAGGTTGGTTAGCAAATAATTTTATCTCAGTTAAAGTTACAGATACACATATACACTATATATCTTCATGATCATTAAACGCGATGTTCTTGTTATTTGCTGAGTTAGCACTTTTTGTCCGATTGATGTGTGTGTACAACACTTAACAGTAGGTTAACAAGGTATTGTTAGAAGGTGACATCTAAACCCAGCACAGCCGTTGTCTAACTGTAAACATGAAAGGGCCAATTACCACTAATTCTATGACTGTCTTAATAAACAGCGAAGCCACGTTCAGTGTAACATAATTAGAAAGTAAATACATCAATACATAGATTGTCTGAGATATCAGACATATGAGAACGAAGGAATGTGAATCCATTCCATGGTAAATTAACTTCCTGGTGTGATTTTAACAAATGCTAACATTTTATCCTATTCAGATCAACATTACATACAAATACTTGGGAAAAAGTGTGCATTATACACGGGTAATTATTGTATACATTTTTCAAGAACAAAAGACTTCAGAGATATCAACAAAAACAAAAAATGTGTAGGGAAAGGATAGACTGAAAACTGATATAAGAAAAGCAGTAAAAACAAAGCAAAACTGGTAAGGAATTAAAAACATCTGCTATTTTAGTTTAAAATATTCCCTAAAATTTGAAGTTTTTCTTGATTTCATCAGTCCATTTTTCTCTGCTAACCAATCATTGTTCAATGTTATAATTTTAACAGCCACTATATAAAAGATTTTAACAGACTGAAACCTGAACTGTAGACAAACATACAAACACAAGGAGTCATAGGCAAACTAATTACTAGATCCCTTCACTAAGTAGGTATAAAGTCAATGACCATAACTTTACTCATTTATAGATAAATTAATAATTCAGTATAAAGAAAGACAATCTATACAAAAGTTGAGAACAATACTGACTATCATTTACACAAAAGTATTCTTAACAACCCAAATTTCACATGCATACATATGTATAGATAAAATGAATTCACACTTAAGACAGTTCAGCATAGAACTTAGATCTTTTCTGGAAAACTCTGTCCTCATGTCCGCAGGGCTTTGATGCTTTCATAATGTAATTTCTAAGTGATAGGGCTGTTTCAAAAGAAACTTGATTTTCAATCCATCCTGGTTATCTTTGGGAGAAATAAAATATTTCATTGGACTAAATTGCAGCATAGTTGATCTAAAGGTGAAATCATATCATGCCATGTAGATAAACAGATTTATATTTTCTTCATCCCTCTTCATGTATTTGTGTTCTATAAGCCACTCGATCTGTTCTTTAATGAGTTTTTTGGAGGGTAAAAACATATTACGTAAAATTTCCACAAGTTCAGTCTGTAATGCTGCATTTGTGATTCTTTTCCTCATTTTCATAATCTTCACAATAGCTTCCTGTAAAAATGAACACAAATGTAATTATTCTATAATTTATATCTCTGTTGATCCAATATTCCCTTTTAATTTCTTCTGTATGTTTATGACAAGAACATATTTCTCCAAATACAATTTGTTGATATGTCTCTTTTGATATAAAGTTTACGTTAAAGTACAAAGCTCCTGAGACACTCACTAATGTCTTACCAATATGTAAAGACACTATCAAGTGTCTTCAAACATGTGTCTCTCTTACCCAAAGTCCAACTTCTATCTACATATATATACTCGCATATAAGTCGGTTTTTTGGGAGTAAAAAATCGTGGTCAAAAAGCACTACCGACTTATATGCGAGATACTGACGGAGAGAAAAAAATCCGACCTTGGACTGAAGCCAAACTTTCCCGTTTATTGTCAGATAATGAAGATATAAGACATGATAGATAACATAGGTGAAATTCCCGGTCCATACTACTTTAAAATACGATTCTATGACAATAAAATGTATATTTTGTGACCAACAGATTCTGTACTAAAAAGTCGCAATATATCGCTTATTTGTTGTTGAAATATCCATTACAAAAGGTAAAACAAATCCGCTACAGTGCGTCTACAGGTTTAGTGAGCTGTGACGTAATGCCATTGATTAAATAACAGTCCGACACTAGAAGTATGTTAATGATACCGGTAGGTTTGTCTGTGTGGTAAAAGAGTCTTTGTCGGGTATCATTCACCGATTCATAGTAGGGTTTCACTGCGTTAATGAATTAATTAGTTAATGAATTAATTACTTAGTAAACAAGCAATGAAGCCACGATCGTTTTCACGGCCACAAAAAAACAGCTGTTTTCACGGCCACCAACTTATTCAAAAAGTAGTCATTTAAGCTATGAAGTATCATCAGGTAGATCGTTTTATCTTAAATAAATACATCTTTTATATGTCACGTTTTATATGCCCCTCTATTGAATATGTCAATTAAATTCCCGTAGTGTGATTACGCAAGATCATCAGAGCGGAAAAATTCTCCCAAACCTTTGTATACATTTCTATAAAAGAATGTCGGTTAACATGTACAGGCTTTGTTCACTCAAAAATTCCAACTGACTTATATGCGGGTCAACGGCAAATCCCAGAATTTGAGCTTCAAAACGTACCCCCGACTTATATGCGGGTCGACTTATATGCGAGTATATACGGTATTTATTACATTTACCCCAATCTTCCAACAAAATTCAAAATCTACTATTAGTACCTAACACCTAACTATATCATGTACGATATTTATCAAGGCAGTACTACATACCTACACTGAAATTTATAATTCTATTTATGTGTAATGAGAGGTTTAAATATTGAAATCATTCCACATGTATAACTATATAATCTTCAAGCATAAGTAAACAATGATGCTTGTTCTTACTTGAACTCGTAATATTCTGAGCTGCATAATGCCTTCATTGTCTTCCTCTTTACTCTTCTCCGTTGAAAGCTGAAGGCGACCTACTAAGTTGATTTTGCCTCGTTTCTGAACCTTACCATTTTTTCTGTACCAAAAAACATTTCATGACATATAGGAATTTTGTCAGAGACACTTGCATAAAGTGAAAGATAAAATAAACATTAGAGATGTAAAGAATCAATTGAAGACATGGGATCCATTAACTGTTTATGAAATTAACTGTGATATAAACAATACTTTCAAATTCAGGTTCAGGTTCAAAATGCTTCAGAACTTAAATGAAAAACAAGAAATTGCTAAAGACAGTATGGCCGAATTGCAAAGCAAGTTCAAAACAAGGTCAAAGTCACAAGGTAAAAATTCATGGTATCAGTTGAAATCTCTGACCATAAAGAACTATGTATGAAGTATCAAAGCCCTAATCCTATTGATTCAAAAGATATAGCAAAAACTACACTTGTTTAAAAGTAGGTAAAAGTCCAAGGCCAAGATCAAAAGTCATGGCATAATTTGAAAGCTCTGGCAATAAGGAACCTATGTGTGAAGTATTATGTTTATACTCCTCTTATTTGCTGAGATTTTGCTTCAATCAAAAACTTTACCAAATGTTGACAGACAGACATCTGGATGGATGGGTGGAGTGATGGATGGAAATCAGCAACCTATAGACCAAAAATGATTTGCAATCCATCCAAAAATGGAGATTTGAAAGCATATTTGTTATGTTACATGAGGAGCTAATACTTTAAGCAATCTTACATAAGTGAAAACTCCTGGTTGACCCAGAACTGAGTTGCATCATCAAAGTCTTTCACTGACTTGGCCTCTGGTGAACATAACAATAGTTGACGCTTGATTTTTGGAAATGCGACTAAGGACTGAAATAGTAATTCATCACATACAATAAGAACAAAAATATTTAATAACAGAAATGTTTTCATACTCATCTTCATTAAACCTATATTTGGCAGATAATTCACCAATCTGATTAAAACCATATCTTCATTCCGCTCCTCTATTTGACCCATTGCTGATAAAGATCTGGCGAAACTCCTTAAGGGGTCATGTTCTGGTGAACTCTGATTTTCAGACAATCAGTAAATTGGCTACAAATTCCTAGGAGTAGGAATGAAATTAACATTCACGGCATGTGTGACCCACAAGGTAGTTTTTGAACAGCGTTTGTTACATACTGTGTCACTATCACGTGACTAGCAGAGTCCTTGATTGGCTATGGGAAATAATGGTTTCGGTGACTGAAACATCATCATGACCTTTTACGGGGTTATGCCAGATCTTTATCCGCAATGGGACAAATAGAGACACAGAATAGATATGATTTTAATCAGATTGATAATACACTGACAGGTACTAGTTCCTTTTTCATACATTATTAAGATTCAGGTTTGGATCATCATCTTCCTTTTAATATCACAGTGATGATATACATTAGTTCAGAGATATTTAGTGAAAAGACAACTTATAAAACCTTGATGTAGTTTTTGTAATGAGATATAAAAAGATAAACTTAAAGTCCCTCAATCCTGCACGTGTAATAATGGAATATAAAACTGATCTAAAATATCCACTCTTGAGACATGATGTTAATGAAATCTGAGTGTAAGAATATGTCTGAACTGTTTTACTGTATAAGGCTATCCATACCCATAGAGTTCTCCTGAGTTCTGTGTCTGGTAATTCTGTAGCCAATTTAAGAGACTCATAAGTAATCTTATCTTTTGGTCTTTGATTCCAAGCAAACAAAACACCCATTTGAAAAGTGGTAACTTCCAGATCAAATCTTCCAATATCATTCCCAAAAGTAATCTGTAAAACAGTAGATAGTTTTAGGAAGAAATATTTGGCAGATATCTGGTATCCTCGTTAACTTCAATGGTTTGGTGGTTATGCTTTTAATGAGAGTTATCATGTCTTTTGGCACTGCCTGAAACAGTGATATCAATATATATATGAAGATCCTGTTACATCAGTTATCCTCCATGCCAAAGTCAATAATGCAAAGTCTGCTCTTCACACAGAAATCAGATATATACTTTATCATCATTAAAACTATACGCTTACAATTTAAATCAATTAGATGGACATGGAAGCTTCCCTGTAATATCAAGCCTTCCTGTACAGCTAGTGAGAAGTATTTACTAGACATGAAAATATGAAGAAATATAATTGTGTCAGTATAAAGCATTACTTACAATGCCATTTGACATTAGATGATGCCATTGCAGTTTTCTGCCGCTATGTTTTTGACGGTAGAATTCTTCGACTTGAGGAATATAGTCCTCCAATTCCATTGGTAGAGAGACAGTGACCCTATCACTTGACCTTGCCCATGCACCAGCATTCAAGATTTTGATGTTTATAGAGTCTATAAAATCAAATGCAAGTTAAATTCACAAATACACTTAACTCACAACAAAGCAGTTAGCCTTTAAACCAAGAATAATCACTACTCACTAGTTACAGTTAGCAGTAGCTAAGTAAAGTATTCAGTCCTACTATATACAATATGGGATACATCAGTTGTGTCCTGACAATGCTATATGACCTTTAATTTCCTATTCAAAGAACAACAAATTACCAGTTGGTTGTAACCAATGAACTTCTATAGAAAAGTCAAATGAGGCTTATCTTAAATCTGAATATTTTTGCATTAATTTATATTTGCAAATTTAAGCAAAATGCCTATAGATTTATTTCTGTGTTTCTTACTTTTGCGAATCTATAATATGCACCCCAGTATAATATGCACCTAAAATTGGCCTAAAAAATCATGCAAAAACGTCTAACACCATGTAGAATATGCAGGGGGAAAATCAAAAAAATAATGTCAATTTTGTGTTGAAACACCAAGAATGTGAGATGCAATCTAGATTTTTCAGCACATGCATATGATTTTGTTTTTATGTTTAGGAATTCACCTTTTGTGTGCCTCCTAAATTAACCTGTCATTTCATCATTAATGTTGTCAATTGAATTTGCTGCCGCCTTTTACAATGTGATTGCGTTACGTGTATTATCATCAGAAGCTGAACGGAACGACCAGCCTTTATTTATTGTGTGATATCAACGCTTTTCACACATTCTCTCGTTCATTTCACTTACAATCAAACTCGCCTAGACTTCAAATTTCTTAATAACTATTGCTGCCATACTAGTAGTTTTACTGTCATCCCAAACGACTGCTTCAATTTTTTTTTCTCATTAGAATGAACGTGTGTGTCCACATAAATTACGTGAACTTTACACAGGGATGGCACATGTTTATGAAGAAATAATGAAGAAAGAATGAATGAATCGAGTGTTATCTGCAGACAATTTAAGTACCAGTAAAATTCTTTTTAAACTAACATTCTTATGATAATAAGCCAAGCTGTTGATGCTTGTGCCGTTACAGTCAAGTAATTTTGCCTATTGCATGATTATCAATTAAAGTATTAAGGCTAGGTCACTGTATCACCCATTCAATCTGCCAATAAGAAACCATTGTTGTGATAAACAGAGACATAGACTACTTTGTCACTGATAAAGTAGTTAAATACTTAATGACAGGATATCAAGATATCGAAGTTTACATGGTCATTAAAAATCAGAGAAAGGGGTCAGCGGACAACAAATTGCAGTCAAATCATAGTGAACATAAAGTTGATAAGAACATGGAAAAAAAATTCGAGATTGCTAATCCTATGTATAATATGCAGTCAAAACCTGATAAGATAAAATGACTTAAAAAGTGCATATTATATTCAAGTATTTATGATACTTAAATTGAAAGTTGACAGCATCTGCAATTCCAGCTTATTATATCGTTGGTGGATCTAGATATTTTTTTTACAGTAGATTAAATTTTAGGAAAAAATATATTTGCGAATCCAACTGACTCGCAAAAATGCAAAAAATTAATCGACAGCAAAAATAACTAAATTCACAGTATCCATTTCAATGGGTTTTTTTTTTTAACAAAAAGAGAAATGGATCACGTAATGATTCTTTGAAATGTACATATCTATAAACATTCAATTTACTTCTCTACATAGTAACTGAATAAAACTGCTAAGCTATTATTTGTAAAAATAAGACAATAAATAAAGCTCCACACTATCTGTTTGTTACTTTAGTATTACTCATTCTATTAAACAGCATTTATTAATCTGTAGTTCAAGAGGAAATTATGGTAAATGATTTTTCAAATATGTAAACAATACATGAAAACAGGATATGTTAAAGAAAGATGCAAACAGTATCGTTTGTCTTACCTGCAATTCCTTCATTATTATTCCTATGAGCATCTTTGAATTCTTGATTGAGGTCATCACTAACTTTGATATCTTGGAACATCCTAGCTAATTTGTTGACATAGTCTGCTGGCATTCCCACTTCCTGGAAATTATCAAAATCAAATGGTTCAAAAGATGAAGTACAAATCGTTGTAGTATAAATGGAGATCCACAAGAATTTTAAGATGAAATCCTCTCTTTCATATACCATATGGGCATTTCTGATTCACAAAGGTGACATTTTTGCACGAAAAATTAAATTTCTTATGTTTTGGGGATTTTTTTGATGAACTATCAAGTTCTTAAAATGTATGCATACATATTTCAGTCCCATCATGTGGATCCTCAGGCTTTTCACTTCTTTTCTCACTCTCAACATGGGTGAGACAGACGTGAAAAGATGTGGGTTTCACAAGAAGATTTTAGCATAAATGAATTCTCGCACAAAAGGTTTGTAATATCAGCATACTCATGCACGAGTATGACGTGGTTTTCTTTCTTACTACATGTATCTTGAATACATTTATATCAGAAGAGTTCTGCCAAGAGAAACACACATGCCGCAACAATCACATCATGGAAATGAAATCACTTGAACCAAATAAAAACATACAATAATAATCTGACAGTGATGACTAATACAAATGAAAAACTTAGTATATGTATCAGCTTTTGATGATTTGTTAGACCCAGTTCAATAACAACATTAAAGCATTATCCAACCTTATTGTCTTCTGTCAGACTACAGTAACATAATAACAAAGTTACATACCCTTAACCATTCTACCATATTCTCTTCCTTCTCATTGTCAGCTGAGGTATCTAAGATAAGGCGCCGTGTCAGGTGGGCTTTGTGGTACCTCATAAATACATCTTTATTCTGTACATACTTTAATACTAACAGCTGAAAGAGAAATCTTATTTATTATGCACTAAATATTGTGAACTTTCAGAGGAGAATAAAAACAACTATAAACAAAATGGGCTATGATATTAATCAAATCTTAACAAAATTGTTTAAACTGATGAAAAAATCCATAAATGACAGGTTTACACTATGTGTAATCTCAGCACTCTACTGAAGTCCTTACCACATCTCTGAGTTTCTTCTCCACCTCTTCTGAAGTAAGTTTTTTACTCAGTGGAGTTTTCCTAAGTAACATATCACAGTAGTTTGCTAAGAGCTCTGGACATTTAGACTCTGGTTGAGTTTTTGCACCAATTCTGAAAAAGAACAAATTTAATTGAAATGTTACTGATAAAACCTCATCATATTGAAGTTCCATTTCCGATTAGTATTTGTTTTTTAATGATTTTTGCAAAAGATGGCATAACCTACCCTTTGTTTTTCATGGGGATTTCTAATCTGAATACAGATGTGTCATTCACTACATTTTTGTATGCCTGAAATATACAAACTCAATTTATGATTTGATGTCGATTTGCTATTTAAAGAATTGCATCATGTGTATAAATAAATTGCCAAGAGTAATGGTGGAGCACTCTACATCATACATTAAAGACAATTAATGTTCATCTTCTTTATCTATAAATGAATAAAGAGTATTATAGATGTGATATGATCAAATTGCTGATGAACAACTTTTTAGAATATTAGTTTGGTTGGGCTTTACATTACTCTAAACATTGTCAAAAATTGACAATAACAACATCTATGTAGTGTAATGGCCATGTGACTTCCAAGTCAATATGCAATGAATTTTTTTCCTCAGTTATACCAACCTTGTCCCTCGATGTCAGAAACCTGGGATCGTCATTAAATGCTTCTGTGACTAGAGCGCTGAATCTGTTAAACAACTCTAACAACTGCTCAACATATTTCTCTGAATCCTGAAATAACAAATTATACACTAGTAAACCGTATCCCTTTTCATGTATAATTACTTCATAGTAATAAAGAATTTTTGTAAGGGAATAAACTACATGTATTATTAACTTGTTGGCAATTTTAACTTATATTACATTATACAATGTATAAGAATAGTTAACAGCAATAGATTGATATTTGCAATTTACACCAGAGCTCAATCTTAATTTATATTGACAGATGTGTGCTGAGGCAATTATAGAAACAAGGACTCATTTCTCAAATATACAAAGTTTTATGTCTTGAATGTAATTCACATACATGTATACAGTAATTCACTGATCACCTACTGTTCGCACCTCTTGGCACACTTTTTCATTATGACATCATACATAAATGGCTAGTTAAACATTACCCTAATTGTGACATCACGATGGGATCTGGCAATCCCTCGATTCTCAATAACAGAATATTTTCATTTAAAAAAGTATTTAAAAAGGTGTGAAAAAGAATGGTTAATAATGAATTACTGTTGTGATTGTTTCCGCTGCTGCCATCATGTCTGCCAGACCCTGACTGACTACATAAGCTTCCAAGTCATGTAACATAGGGGTAATACCATCTGGTACTCGATCCATCAAACTGAACATTAGACGTAGCTCTAAAAATATAAACTTAATGTTTACCTCATTCTTTGCATCAAAAATACTTCATGTACAACACACTATGATTTGGTTTGCTCTGAAAAAATCAATGTGTCTGGCAAATTAGTAAGGAGTATCCATAGTTAATTTAAGGTTGCAGGATTTAAACTTGATAAGCTCATGGTCATGTAAGTTAAATGTCCAAAGCCAGAGAAATAAAGCTTGATAGACTCATGAATGTAATGTAATAGAACAAACCAACCCACAAGCAGTTAAAGTTGTAATCTTACAGTCAACAATGCTTCCATTTTATCAATCAACCATGGTAGTACATCTTAGAATTAAACTCTGTCATGGACAAGTACCTAAACTTTTCACAAACTCTGATCCTTGATAAACAGGAGAGGGTTTTATGAGACTACTGTCTTTTCAGTGACCAACCTTTCAATCATAAAGGCTTAACAATGGTGTTAAACACAGACAATCCTCTGCGTAAGCTTTTAATCACATTTCTTGTCTACTTTCTGTTTTCATGTTACTTACTATGGAAGAAGAGTGTTCCAAAATTAGATATCAATTACCAATGAGATAATTACTTACTTTCTGTTTCATTACTCTTGATCATACATGCACATTCTTTGAGGATAGTTTCCTTAAATGCAGTCACCAGTACATTGACGCAGCATTCTGTTAACTATAAATATTCCAAAAACATACTCAACAACTCAAATGTGCATTTCTGAAAGAATATACATGTATGTATATACATACACTTATCATAAAGATGATTGGATTAAACAAGGAATCCTAAGTTCTAAACAATGATAATAATGACTTATAGAAAGAATGGATACAATATATTTACACTAAAAAATTTTTCTCTTGTGCATCAGACTGACAGCTTTGTGTACAAAATTTTTATTTTCAAAATACACATTGCATATGAAATCACCTATGTTTGTAGTAACACTAGCAAGGAAACACTTACACAAATATGCATACAATGTTTGGTATTGAAGAATGAAGTCTTAGATAAACATAAAGTATGCACAAATTTCATTCCTGATAAGGAATTGCTTTGACAATTCTGTTTTTCACATGCATAATTGATCTTGTAGTGAATTTATCACCTGAGAAGAAAGTAAAAATGGATGGATGGATGGATGGAAGGACAAATAAACAGACAGTGAACAAAATGATCCTTTAAGTGTCACCTGGCTACCCATGCACCACAATTAGGAGCATGAACAGGTAACTACATGATACATGTGACTATTGTGTTAGATTTAATAGCAATAGACCATTTTCGAGTTACAGAATCTGACCGTTATAAACCCGTATTTTATTGAAGTTATATTTAGAAATCCTCAGTTACTTGTGCATGCCAACTTCCGGTTTCCTGAGTTACGTTCCGTAAACATCGTGATAACCATAAAAGTAACACTGTTTTACAAATTATCGATTGTCAAGCATTTGTCAAGTGACAAAATGATAAAAGATAGTCCCTACATTTTGTCCTGACGCAGTGATGGTGTTCGCCTCTTTGTTTAGCGGAAAAAGAAGAAGACGTAGCAAAGGGATGTTGAGAAAAAAAATTTACAAGTCTGCATATAATCACAGACTTTGCTTCTCGCATTATGTTGATACCAAAGATTTTGCCTACTTTAAAAAATCCCACATTATGTGCCTACTTCAAAATGCCCGTAAAACCAAGAGAAGCATCAGACCAGTAAAGCTAGCTGAACTAGAACCTGAGACATTGCTACCGGGTACTATCCATACTGACACTACCGAGTACTGTACCACTTCTGACGTCCAGGATCACTGAGATGATCATCAATTCCATGTGGAGAGATTTTTGAAAAATGTAAAAATTTCCATTATATAATTGAGTAATTCCTAAAAGTCTGTTTAGTAACTCTAAGTAACTTATAGAAGTATTTCTTATAAAAATATTTTCCCTCAGAAATATCTGAAATTTATGTTTACTGAAACTTACACTTTAATCAACTATGTTGATCAGTGCTTTCGTCATTTTACCATAAAATATTTAGGTAGGTTTACATAATTATGGTCATGTTCCTCCTATTTGTTATGTATCAAATCATATGAGAAAACAGCAAAGTGCTGGTTACATTACAATCATTCATTTTACTTTTTCTGTAATTCAGTGTCACGTGGAGATGACCATTCCTACTGCCTTGTGGAATCGTGGATGAAAGTTACAGACACCACTGAGGAGGGATATGGAAACTCAGACAGATATCGCCTCTGAAGATGAAAGTTACATACACCTCTGATAAGGGATATGGAGATACATACAGATATTACCTCTGAAGATCACTGAGCAGGGATATGGAGACAGACACATTTCACCTCTGAGGATAAGAGAGATATCAAAAGCAACAGGAGCTGATGGAAAATACAAAATATTTGTTTAGGGGACCTGTCTTATTAGATATAATATAACATAGAGTGATAAAAAAAATTAACTTACAAATTTAATTAAAAAGTTTCTTGGGAGTCCTATCATTGATGTACATGCATATAATCATATCTATGCTAGCTAATAAATCAATCAAATGTAATGGCTGATGTTGATTACTATAAAAATGTTTGATTCATCACAGTATACTTTGATGTTTTCTCAATTATAAATCAGTCAATTATCCAACAATACTGAAGGTTGAAAATTTTAAATGTACATGTAATAGAAAGTCAAGGAAATGAAAACTAAAAAGTAACTGATACAGTGTGCCATCACTACATGTAACTGTGTATGATCTCCCATTGATAAAAAGTGATACACAGAATCTTGTCTATGATCATAACATAGATGGAACTGTATGCATGATGCTTAAATGGAAATGTGGCCAGCATGTCAAGTGCAAATAAGACCTGTACATGTATTTCAAGCCATTTAATACTTGCACTTCTCACAGTTGCCACCAAAAACAATAATAAACTGCATTAGAAAATAAAATCCTGCAACAAAAACTACTATCAGTATAAGAGCTAAAGAGTTTAAATTTGTTAGAATATAAGTAATGACTATATTAGTATTAATATCCATTGTACATTTTTACATGTACATATACTGTAAAATATTGTTTGTATATGTAATCACCGGTATGCTTTAGTCAAGTGCAGCCACTCCTTTGAATCGACTCTCCATAAATCTCAGCATCACTTAAGTAAATTTGCCACAAACAGCTTATAATATAGCTTTCATTATTTTTATCATTTTTATAGGGCTAAATTCTCTAAATTTCCCCATAATGACCACACTTGTTCTTATACTAGTAAAAGATCATAATATCTGCATACTCCATGTGTAGGTGAGAATTTAATGTAAACTCTTAAACCAACCCTGATATTAGGAATCATCCTCTACAACAATCTCTCTATCCAAAATAAAACTATCAACTTCTTTTCTCCTCTTTCCATTTAGAAATATTTGCTGAAAATTGTGACATCACAATTTATTTTCATTACTGTACGAGGTATGACAGAGGTATTTACTAAGTTTAGCAATGTAACATTATGATGATGATAACTGTATTCTGACTTCACTTTTTCGAGTGGGAATGGAATAGTCAATATAAGTTTCTGTTGGTGTTGCACTAGTCTCCTTTAAAGCAATTTTACATAGGCATTATCAGCTGATAATAGTGGTAAAGGACTATATTGCTTTATGCATGTCTCAAGCAAATTACTATATGGAGTATGGAAGAGGTGAAAAAAGTAGTCTTAGTAGATTAAGGTCCTTAACCCATAGGCATTGTGAGAAAATTCCACTTGATCCTTGATAATCATGGATATTCAATGTGCATCTTGAATGGTGTATTGACACGTCATGTCAGGTTCATCATGAAGTATAATGCTCAGTTCATGAGCACACTTGTAACTGCGTAAATACTAATGTAAGAAAAAGATGGGCAACATGCATAATGTCAGTTACATAATTTAATGTATCATTAAAAACAATTATTAATTATGTATCGGACTAACAATGAACATTAATGATAAATCATCGAGCGCGAACTAACGAAAAACTTTGGCAGTCTAAGTCTTTCACTTTCACAGACACTGTTCATCACGGCCATCAGCTGTTCATTGCAACATTTCAAGTTTCACACTGTCAACAGCTGTTCAAGTCGGACTACTCCTCGACAAATCTGCATAATTTCACCAATTGGTCTTTTTTGTATTCATAACAAGTCATCTCTCTCTACTTGAGATACTTGTAAAGTCTAAATCAATCAGTGAATCCGCTTTACGCGAGATCTATTTTCGAGTTGCACGGTAACAACAATCAACCGGAAGTAAGCATGAACAAGGTTTTAGATTAAAGCTACGTAAAATTCGAACCGTAACGGTAACTCGAAAATGGCCTATTGACCATGCATTTACTCACAGTGGCTACAGAGTTACATCCCCATCCTGTCTCTAAGTAACGCAATGCTCTAGATTCCTCTTCTTTCAATTTAGCATCAGCATATCGCATGTAATTCTGGACCCCATTTGCCTCTAAATATTGGGGTGCTTTAAAACGGTAGAATTTTTCTGTTGCTTCCAAGTATGCCTTCTCAAAATTTTCTCTATAAATTTTTAATTTATCTTCAACATCTGAACTTAGATTTACTGAAATTGTAGAAAAGTGAATCAATATTAGAATAAATTCAACTCTGAAAACTAAATTTGTGTCTTTAGAACCTGGGATGCTTGACTGTGCATTTTATATTTTTTATGAATTGATTTTTGTCCCACAACAACTGATGTGTAGTCAATATGATCACATTTAGGAGTAAATACAGTGCTTCTGTATAAGTAACCAAATAAAGGTTTACACCGCATTAAATATTAAACACACAATATCCACACTATCTTTTCACGAGACAATTCATGCTATGAAAGCTATGAAAATTATTAAATTTTAGCAGCTAAGTAAACACAAAATTTATTTCTTTGAAAGCGACAACAAGAAATTTTTTAAACCGAGCTGAGTATAAAATGAGACATAAAGATGATTGAATGTGATAAACATTATATGATAAATGATAAAACAAATAAAATGTACATTTTGTGTATTTTACCTACTCACCATATGATTCTCTTACACCTATTACCAACTGTGAATCAAAAGCTTCTCCGTTCCTCTCGGCATGAAGTAGCTTCATGGCACTGTCTTGTAATCTCTGCTTTATGTTTGAAAAGATACTTTGATTCCAACTGTCCAACATTAACTGAAAATATGAAAAAGGTGTCAAGAACACTACCAACACTAGGAAACTGTAAATAAATGACAGTTCTTGGAAGGGATTTTCTTCAGCAATGTGTATAGTTATAAATACTTAAATGATACATTCATCTTTCGTTATCTGTGAATTGTGTTTTTAAAAATGAGTAACAGAGCTGGAAGAAGGGTTTAAATTTAAAAAGCTGTCCAGAAAGAAAGATACCATCCAAAATTGAGAAATATAAATTCATGATGTTCATGTACATATTAAGTGAGGAAATAAAAGCTATCCATGAGCACCACTGCCACTAACAACTACAACACATCATGCAAGCTTTTCAGTTCCTTTTTTTGTTTGGGTTTTTTTTTTTAGAAAAGTGAGTGCAAGGGGAAAGGGGGGAGGAGAAAACTCCTCCCTGTGGTTCACTAGATACTTCGTAGTACTTGGTATATCCCAAATATAAACTCTAGATAACATCAGATATACACCTAACATGATCATGGCTCCTGAACATACTGAAGCTATAACCTGGTTATGAGTCATTATGAGCCAAATGTGTTCTGAATTCACAATGGCAATCTTCATATTCCAGTAGCACTCACAATGGACCTACCAGAGTTATATTTTAGACTGCAACTGCTAACTTCTAATTAAAATCATCATTATTACTCTGATTGGAACTCTAGGTTTATATAATATACGAACTTTTCTGACGAGGCTTTCTTCACCCTGGGTTTTTTTCTGTAGGCTGCCATGAGGTTTGCCAGCTAGAGAGGTTACAAGCTGCATGAAAGGTTTGGGTAAATAATCACACTGTGTGAAAAACTTTCCCCACTCTGCAATGTAAGCCTTGAGGAGAGAGGAATCCTCCTGATGCTGTAGTACTCGCTAGAAATACAGAATCACTTTAAATACCCAAAAAAAAATTGATTTAGGACAACATACAGCTAATTACTATAGAATCTTAGTTTAAATAAGTCATTAACATAGAACAAAAGAACTGATGTAATCAGATAAAAGTAGATCTTTTATATGAATCACCACTTAAGATACTTACGAATGGAAATAAAATATGGTCTAGATAGTGGTGATTTAATTCTATACAATTTATTTAGCAACTTCCCCTTACATGATGGTGTTTGACATTACTTTCGATTATGGAAAAGACCACAGAATGTTTTTATGGTCTCAACTCTTACATGATAGTGTACAGACTTTGGTTATGGAGAAGACAGAAACAAATTTCAGCCACTGACTTTCAGTTGGATTACAATTCAGAACAGCTAGAATATGGCGATGAAACTCCAACTATTGTGAGAGACTACAGTAAGTTCCTGCACTTCATTTCTAATACCCATTTACTACTTTCTTCCCCAATTTTTTTTAAGTTAATGACCCTTATAAATGTTTATGCAAACCGTCTGAGCATGACGAATGAAGTCCAGAATATCATCTTGTAAAGCTTGGTACATCTTGCCTGGTCCTTTGTCATCCCAAAGGCAAACTGAATGTACTGCACTATAAAAACAATAAATAATACATTAACATAGCACTAGTTTCTAGATAGGTATAGTTAAATGATCGCCAAATGTGTGATATTGCACCTGTTGGCACTTTTTTCATTATGACCTCATAAATAAATGGTCTATCAACATTCATGTAATTGTGAAGTCACAATGAAGCCATGAATATGGCATTGTTAAAATTGGATCTGGCCATCCCTCAATTGCAAATCTGACTTTCTAAATTTGAAGTCATGCTTCTTGGCAGCTTTACTTTAGGAATCAAAAATAAAAATATAAAGACTATGACTATGATTGTTGATATTGCATCCAATATAATATGGATATGATAACAAGCAAATTCGGAGAATTGTGGTCCCCCGCTTTGAGGGTTCTATCAGTAAGGGTGCAGTGATCTGTGACATAATGTCATGGTTGTGCATGTCTATAGACACATGCCAAATATGAAGGCCCTACATCTTACTGTTAAAAAGTTACACTGAAGTACAGTACAGTCCGGGTGGAACTTAATTTGCCCACTGGTCACAGTGGGCATTTTTAGAGTGGGCATTAAAAATGTCCACTGGATACAGTAGACATTCTTGTAAGAGCCAGTTAGAATTAACATACAGGTAAGTGGACAGCTTGATAGCTCAGGTAAATGTCCACTCCTAATGCCCACTGAAATTTCAGGTGAAGTGTCCACCCGGATGGTCAAGGTCACATGATAAAAAATTCTGGTACCAACGGAAAAGTATTGTAATTAGGGACACACATGCCAAATATGAAGGCCCTATGTCTTACGGTTAAAAAGTTATATTAAAGTAGGTCAAAGGTCACAGTCAAAGTCACATGATAAAAAGTTTGGTACCAATGGAAAGGTATTGCAATTAGGAACACACATGCCAAATATGAAAGCCCTAGGTCTTACAGTTAAAAAGTTATGACCAAGGTTAAAGTCTTTGTGAGACGAATAGACAGAGAGAGAGACAGATGCACGGACAGACGAATGAGATTAAATGTCCCCATGCTTTCGCGAAAAAAAGGGGGGGCCACAGTAATGACATGGATAAATGGATAAAAGTGTTTCCTTTCATTTCTTGGGGGGTTGGGGTTTCTTTACACCATACTAAGATTATTTTAATCATATGAAGCATGGCCTGAGATTTCTTCTTCAATGCATCCTAAATATTGAGGTTCCATGCCAACACATGACCGAGGGACTTAGTTCACACTGCCTGATTAGATATGGAGTCAGAAGAGGATAAATCACCACAGAACACCCTAACAGTCATCACATTAAAAGTCCTGTGATACCACTTGACAAGACTACCCCTTTCATAATATGACAGCGTTTTAGTAGAAAGAATTTCTTTATTTGGAAAATCTGTATTGATAAGGGCAGTAATGATATGATAGAGAGCTAGTGCAATGTGTATCACAACACTATCTATTTATATTTTGTGCTGTATTCTTCTCACTTCAATACTTACTTCTGTGGCAGGAGATTATATACTATTTGTTTAGTAAATGAAGTATTTGGTAAAATTCAAAGATAAAAAAAAAATAAAAATTTAGACCCATTTTACTTTGTTGCTTATGGAAACCAGAAGCATAGATTATTTACATAAAATTTTACATTGCGTTTCATTTCCGTATAATTCCATACTGAAATCAAGGTATTGCTATGCATCACAATATGGTTTTTTACAATAGCACAATACAATTCTGTGGCTGTTCTGTAAGTAAACTTACCAAAAAAGGTCTTGCCATTCTGCTTTTGTAACTGGTTCTTGGCGCAGCAGTTTCAGAGCTGTAGGACGCATGGTAGGCCATCTCTCCTCAAACTGTGATTGGCCCTGTTGCTGATAATAAGTATAGGTATATTCATTAGTGATAAATGTCATATTAAAGCTACCAAATGATTTGACAAAAATGTCAACATCAGCTGTAAAATAATAATGTTAAAATCTTTTATAAATTTATATTTCGTGAGTAACATAACGTATATGATAATATATGAGTTACTGTTTGATAAAATGATTCATTACAAATTCTGAGGACCTAAATGGAAATATATAAAGTGTAATTTTCTCAGTAATATATCTGTTGCCTGTAAAGACTAAAATTACTGAACATGACAGGAAACCCACACATTGGCCTAATACTGTCAGAACATCAATAACCATGAACTCCGAGACAAACATATATATAAAAGCATCAACAATGCTATTAAATTTATCCTCTAAATCAGTTAATGCTCAGGTACAAAAGTCTAAGGAGTATATATAAAATTTAATAACTATAATTGAATTTTGTAGTCATGTCACCATCTTAGAATGAGATATTCACAGATATGGATAAAGGCAGTTGATATATACTGACACTGACAAATGTCTGGAATTATGCCACTGGAAATCTCATTTCCATACTCATCTGTATATCAATATATCTATATGATAGTCTACATTCATTTCCTCATGACTATTTGTATATACTATTCTCCACAAGAAGCATATCCATAAATTCAATTATTACAACTAAAATTTCAAAATTTCATTGAATATAACATATAGATATACCTGTAGACTGTACTGTTGTTATACTCAAAGGCATGAATGTAGTCTGTTGTCAGAACCAGTGACCAGTGTTCTGGCTCTGGCAACAGAATACATTCACATCTTTGGTTATACTATGCGCTTTTATCAATTACAGTTATTGTAACTGAGCCAATAAATCACTGTCATTGTATAAATAAGTGTATATTCTTCAGACACTTAGGATTTATATACATTTGATCAATTTGTTGATCTTTAGTTATGACAATAGAATAAACTTCAACAATAAACACTCCATCCACTGACTGTGTGTTTATGTTATTAAGTGAAGTGAAACAAGTGAAAGAATGACTAGTGTTTCTTGTATTCATAGAAATGAATATAAGACCGATCGTCTTGCTGAAAAAGAAAAACAAAATGTGTCTTATTTCACAACTATACCTTCAACATTGCCATATTTTGGAGTCGTTTTAGATTTCTCTTGATTTACTACCAACTAAAAGGTATGATCCCGAGACTTCTTAATAAAATAAACACTCGCTCCAAACGAGATCTTGCGGGATTTCTGAAATCATCATGTCGACAGAGGAAAGCACGTCCAAACAAAACAGCGACGGAAAGACTAATTTAGGAATTCCAACAGCTGAATTTGTGGCAAGTTACCAATGGGAAACATAGCATTTAGATACAAAGTGCATTCAACAAGAAAAAGATTTTAACTTTATCAGCTGTAGTCATGTGAATTGCAGAATTTCCTCTGTCTCATAGTTCTACTATATTCCGTAATTATTTAGATACAAAGTGCATTCAGCAAGAAACAGGTTTTAATTTCATTATCTGTAGTCGTGTGAATTACAGAAGTTCCTCTGTCGCATAGTTCTTCTGTATTCTGTAATGATCTTTCCCTTTTCCATTTTTGTTGTAACTTGTAAGCAGACAAAGTCAGTATAAATGAACATATCAGCTAAGTTAGTAAGTAGCACTATTACGCCAATTAAAGAAGATACTGAACCTTTCTCATAACCTGACACTTGTTCTAGCAAACTAAATAATTCAGTCTATAGCACAGGCCCAGAAAACTAGGACAATATATGTGCAGAATTCAAAATCGAAATATTGGGGGATGGGGGTTTAATTTTGTTAGTATAAGAGAAGAAGTTATATCATGTCCAAATTGTACATCATTTTGAAAAATGTAAACACATTTTCACCCACCTCGCTTGAGCCATGGCACAGTCAAATGAGATTGCCAAGTCTCATGACGAAGCAATTTGGGCTTAATATACGATAAAAGTCATACTACACTACAGAGAATGCAGATTGTCCAACTCTCCGCATATATAATAAATCACTGCACACCACTTCACCGATTCACCGCAACATTGCGGTTGATTGCAACTGTACATCATACAACTATTTAACGCATATTTAAGCATCTTAAAATCTTGTCTAATAATCGATGTGTAACACAAGCAGTTTTGCTTGAAGGTTGTTTGTTTTACGCCATTTTTTCCAAATTAAATACATCATCAATTATCTAAGTGCGAAAGTCGTTCTTAATTGTTTTGAAAATGATATATTAAGTATAAGAAAAATAGAGATGAGAATAAATATATCTAGATTTAGTGGTAAACGTTCATAATAATATATGCATAAACTTTTTTTCCAAATAAACGTTTGAAATTACCAAGCAATTATACGTCGGGCATATTAGAAAGGAAATCCTACTGTAGTCAAAAGCTTAAACTTAAATCTGGAAGCTTAACCAAATATATGAATCAGTCTTTACTTTGATTTGACACCCAACGAAGAAATTATCCAAGCTATTCTCACAATTTTGTCGCGATTTCACTAATGCAAGAAGCGATATGATGAAATGCATATCTATTTATTCTGTATCTACTACATATACCATGTATATCCAGAAAAGTTCGAAATCCTTTTCATAGATTATCGTCAAAGTGCACTCAAACCATTGTCGAACAAAATCGTCAAATGTATTTTTTTTTTTTCTGTTCGTACGCCCGTCATTAGACAGGACGTATTATTTTATGGCGCTGTCCGTCTGGGGTCATGTTTTCCAGACTTTTTTGCCGTCTTTCAAGATATTGAGTTGAAATTTGGTATATAGCTTTATTTCAAGCGGTGTCAGTACCAGTTCAAGTTTTGTTACGATTGACTTACTTTTGATGGATTTATGGCCCTAGGACTTATAAATTAAAGAATTTTTTCAGAAATTCATTAAAAATCTATTTTTTGTCAAAAGATTATGAAATTTATCATGAAACAAGTAAAATGTACCAACATTTATTACGGGTTTTATTATGTTTTTCTTCATTTTTGAGAAATTTATAATTTTAGGGGGGGGGGGGTTGACCATCTGTCCAAGGTCATGTTTTCCAGACTTTTTTTGCTGTCTTTCAAGATATTGAATTGAAATTTGGTATATTGCTTTATATCAAGGGGCGTCAGTACCAGTTTGAGTTTTGTGACGATTGATCACTTTTGACAGATTTATGGCCCTTGGACTTATAAATTTCAAGATTTTTTTATTTTACAGGTATTGATATATTTTTCTTCATTTTTGAGAAATTGAAAATTTTAGGAGGGGGGGGGTCTTGGACTATAATATCTCAAAGATTTTTTTTGCAGGTCAAGTTCGAAAATGGGTTTGATAAGACCATTTCTGCAGGAGTTACTAGTATTGCTCTTGGACTTATTCCTATGATAAAATGCTATGAAACACAATTAACTTTAGTAAATGTCAGATGTTTTTCATGAAACTCATGCAAAATGCGAATTGATCCCACCCGAATGAAGCGATGGGCATATTATGCCACGCTGGGCGTTGCTCTTTTTGTTATTTTATAATACTCGACTATTTGATTTTTGATTTTTATGCAAGATCCCATAAAGCTGATAAGGAATATCACCTTAGGCAATAATTAGTGTAGGGCATTTAAAGTAATATGTTTGTCTACGATTGACATATTCGTAGATAGTTGGGTCACCACAGATTGCCGCAATGCTGCGGTGATTCACTACAATTGTTGTGGTGATTCCACGTTAACAATGATTCTGACTAAGGTCAGTTAAAGAGCAAAGTTCTCGACGAGTGGTAGCCAAGACTTAAAAAAAAATCGCAGTGATGATATGACAACTGGACAGTAGCCATTCTCTGTAGTGTACAATATATCAGGGATGTCATTAGATGCCGACAACCTGCGAAAGTCACCGATAATTCTAGATGAAACTGCCGGTTACTTTTTCTCTTTCAAAATATAAATTGGAGAAAATTATTTTACTGTTGAAAATTACCATATGTCTGAGTCTGTGACAACATTTTAAGCCACATAACAACCCAGGAGAATTCTCATAATATCAGCATGTAGCTATTTTAGTAACATTTGTGGAAAATACGTTTTGCATTTGACATTGACATTTTGAAAATATTAAACTGCAATCTTACAATTTGTATATGAACAATAGCTTTTTCCGATGGCTAGGTACAAAACCTGAAGTTATAAAGCATTCCTCTGCAACTGAAACAGATCACTTTTTTTTCTGGTTTGAGTATTACCATTCAGAAGGGCTAGTGTGCATACACGTGCAGTTATCATGAAAGGTCTGTGTAGTAGTTACCCCATAGAAAAGTGTTAGTTATGTTGACATTACACCATGAACGGAGACATAATTCCACTTGGGGCGCAATGCGTAGTGTTGTGCCAAATGGCATATTTTATTTTTGCACATTTAATGTGTAAAAGTTAAAAAAAAAACAATAAATCAGCACATCAATTAAAACAGAAATTTTAATTAAATAAAATAATTACTTAATTTTGAATTGAGAATTGAAGTTGTGTTTATTGATTTAAAGTTTCACTTATGACTCTTGTATTCAGGGGCCGCGCCATTGCAATTTTCACGCATAAAATGCTCAGGTGGCACAGTTAAATCAAATGTCTGGGCTAAACTAATGCAGTTAAATAAAATTTGACCCATAACATGATTGCATTACGGGCCTAGTCTTTCACAATCTTCTGGTAAAAAACGCAGTTATGGTTCGTTGATTATAACGAAAGTAATATGCAACACGACCGCTGATTGGTTAAAAGTAGTACAGTCAACCGAGCACTTTAAAGAATCTGTAGTGTTAACATCTATACATATGCATGTAATTGATAGCGATCGCGATGGCGATTGCCACAAAGAAACCACGGCAATCCACTTTGATTGATTTTCTGAATAAATTTGTTTGTTTGTTTGTTTGATTATTGTTTTACGTCACTCCACGATTATTTCACGTATATGGTGACGGCATCTGCCTGATGCATTGCATACAAATTTAGACCTTTGCAACGGACCCACCCGAAGCAGTGAGGGATCTTTTACGTGCCACGCCTACCGTGACACGGGACCTCTGTTTTTAGTGTCTCATCCGAAAGACAGAACACCGGTGTGCCCCGGGCGGGAGTCAAACCCGCGACCTCTCGATCACGAGCCGAGCACCTTATCCACTAGGCCACACCGGCTTGATTTTCTGAATAAAAAGAATGGAGATGATCAATCAGAAGTCAAAAACAAGAATTCTTTTTCAATAGATGAGTTTGAAATGAAATAAACCAATCATTTAAACTTGATTTTTGTTTTAATTACCTAAATCTACTTTCTAAGATCTAAAAATAAAATTTTTGATATTTTGATTGTCATTTTCACAAAAGACCCTTTTAGATTAGGGGGGGGGTACTTTGCTCCCCTGAACCTCCTACCAGGGCTTTGCCCTGGACCCAATGGGGGCCTGGTCAGCCCCCATACCCCTGTCCCATAGTGTATCTACATTTCACTTTTTCTGAAATTCAAATTTAGTCTTTAGAAAGAATAAATAAACAGAGCCAAAGTTCTAGATATATCCCTGTTTATTTATTCTTTCTGAAGACTAAATTTGATTTTCAGAAAAAGTGAAATGTAGATGCACTATTCCGTAAAGGTCATAGTGTATGCAACACCACCTGAAACCCCCAAAGGATGGGATGGTCCATAGGCTATGGTGTTTGTAGGGAAACACAATAGTAAATTGCACCATCTATGGCACAATGAGTTATGACATATATGTAATGCCATCACCTTTTTAATGGATAATATTTATGTGCAATTTTAATAGCTCACTTTTAATTATCTGCATATTTATGTTTGCAGATCACTAAATTTCTTGAGGTCTTTTTCAAAATTCTATACCAACATGGTTCATTGCTCTATTTTTCAAGTTATATGTATTTTGAATTGCGGTGAAGAAATGAAATCTTAAAACATGTGTATTAAAAAAAACAAACAATTTTATGTGCCTAAATCAGTCATAATTTAATCAAGACTAGTAAAAGGAGTCTTTATCTTGAACATTATTTCAAAATATGAGTAAAATAGTACAAAACATAAAGTTATCAACAATTGAAATTATATGCCAGGAAAGGGCTAGAATGCAGGATTTTACACCATTTACTCCAGAGCTCCCCCTCCCCCCACTGCAGAATTCTCCAATAACTTTTCATAGTTTTCCTATTACTTCTTTACTTAATGACATCCCTGTATATGCAATATTTTATCAATAATTGATAGTATGTGTTAGTTTATTTATTTCTTATATTTTGTATATTTATTTACCGACCACAATCACCATAATCAAAATATACACCACTGGTTATGTGTCATTTGGGGGGAGTTGGGACCACAGCCACCAAAATCTTTGATCCAGGATTTTTTTTGCATTTGTTTTTAAATATTTCAAGTGTGTATGTTAATGGAGATCGATAACAATTAAGGATTATTTACTTTTCTTTGTTTTTTTGGAGGCATTGAGGTATGCTTGCAATCGGTCTTTGAAAAAACATTCTGTGTTGCATGGAGATAGAATACAAGGATTCATATACTTGTCGCTGCCTAGTGCTTAAGTAGAAAAATTTCAGTCTGAAAGATAATACCAGTAGCCATTAATTTTATAGGTCTTTGGACAGCTTATGTTCTGATTTGATCTTGGAATTTTGGGGTTCCATCAAAGGAATGTAATTTAGATACTTTGACAAGTACATGTAAATGCTTTCACTCTGAACTTTTGATCTTTGTTTCATTGAAGTAATGATTTGCCTCTTTGATTATATCATTTGTTTTCAAAAGTCATCTCTGTAAGAGTGTCTGTAAAGTATCTCTAGTTTCTGTAATGTGACGGAGTACAGAAGTATTTCATATCTTTGTTCAAGATTCTTAAAGACAACATTGTTAAGTTGGAGGTGTAATGAAAACGGTAATATCATAGTTTTGAACTGAATGTCATGGAATTTAATATTTGTAGGAAGATGTAGACAGCTTTATGAAAAGGGATGGCAATGATTCTGCAGAAGCAGTATTAAAGAGGCTTGATGAACAACATAGCAAATACAAATTTATGGAGTATAATCTGAATACTAAGAAAGCTCGGTGAGTTATGGGGTGATTTTTGTTGGTTATGTAATTGATATGCTTAGAGTTTGAAATTTAGTCATTATTTAGGTATTACCTGTATCAGAGATAAAATAAATAATAATAGTTTTATACATCATGTTCATTTTATTACCATGGCTCCTGCTTCTTTATATATATATATCTAGAACTCCTTGTTCAGGAGGACATTTTCTGTGTCTGACTTGTAATTTCTAATAAGAAAACTCATACTGGGTATTTATAATTTATGTATATATACAATACATGTATATGTATTTGATAACCCAGTTTAATGGAATTCTTAAGGTAGATTTTGATGTTTGTTTTACATTACTCTTGTAGATTAAAGACTCAAATACCTGATATTAAAACTTCACTTGATATAGTAAAACACTTACAGTCAAGAAAGGTAAGCTAATCCAAAATGATGCACAAAAAATGTGGACAAATAATGAAAAAGAATAATTTTGCATCTATAGATATATATAATCATATCCGAAAAGGTCCATTGTCGTGAAATAAATGCAGTGTAGTAAAGTATAGCATACTGTCAAGGCAAAACATTGTAGACTTTACATTTTGTGAAAATGACTCGTGCTTTACTAGCCATTCGTCTGGAAAGATAAATTCTGAAAAAACTGATGAAATTTTCACATGTACTGTTATTTGCTAAAGTTAGTAAAGAAATATGTGAAATATTGGAAATATACTATCTTCCTTTTCGTACTTACCTTTGTTACAAGTCATGGACAGCTCTGTATTGTGCTTGACTCATGACAGAGTCCCTTGGTCGTGCCTCACTGATTTTGTGATTAGACAGTAAAAATCAAAGTCCCAAGTTACAGTAGATGCAAGCTTATTAACTTCCCCTTACCACTCTGAATGGCTTTGTTCCATTGGTCAGAATTTCTGCATAATGCATCAGACAGAAATAGTTACTACACAACAATTAGAAGTAATGATGCTCTCCTTGGAAATGTGCAGTAGATTTAGATTTCCATATTGGTTTAGTTGGTTTGCACCCTAAACTGACGGCTATCAGTACTCATTTTTGACCCTTTAGTTTTGTAATGTAGTAGTAGGTCAAAAAACCTTGGAAGATTCTAATTGATTTTATAATGTGTCTTTTATTTCAGGATTCCAAAGACCCTTTAGAAACTCGATTTTTACTTTCTGATCAAGTTTATGCTAAAGCTAAAATCCCTCCAACAGATAGAGTGAGCTTGTGGTTAGGGGTAGGTGATAATTATTTTTGCAGGAGAATTCTATTTAAATTTTTGACTGGATTGCAAAGCAATTCCGGTTTATAGATTGGCGATGTCTGTCTGTCTGTCCATCCGTCTGCCTGTTCGTCACCATTTTTGTTAAAGTTTCTAGTTGAAGCAAAATCTCAACAACTAAGAGGAGTATAAACATAATACTTCACACTTAGCTTCTTTATGACCAGAGCTTTCAGATTATGCCATGGCTTTTGACCTAGTGACCTTGACCTTAGACATTGACCTACATTTAAGAAACTGGCTTTGGCTATATCTTTTGAATCAGTAGGGATAGAGCTTTGATACTTTACACATAGGATCTTTGTGATCAGTGCTTTCAATTGATACCATGACTTTTGAACTTGTGACCTTGACCTTGTTTGTAATCCAACCATACTATCTTTAGTGGTTTCTTGTTTCACAATGCTTTAAAATGAACATAAAGAATAGACTTCAACTTACATTTTGAATCATCAATTGTCAGAACAGACTGGTAGAATGCTTGAGTGGGAATTGAAAAGTCATGTTCAAAATGGAATTGTTCATTTTCTGTTCTTTAGTATATGAATTTTGCCATTTTAATAGCAACAATAGTATGAAAGTCCATATAGTGCAGAAGCTTTCTTCTCCAAGATTGTGAAAATATTTTTTGCCACAGTTTGATTGATAATATAGATTTTATTAAACTATAATGAAAATAATGCTAGAGACAAGGAATGTATTTTAGTGCTATCTATTACTTAATCTGTATTTATTGATGTTTTAGGCAAATGTCATGTTAGAGTATAGTATAGAAGATGCAGAGGTCTTATTAGAAAAGAATTTGGATGCTGCTAGCAAAAGTTTATCCCAGGTAGAAGATGATTTAAGTTTCATCAGAGATCAGACTACTACATTAGAAGTTAGTATCCTTTCTGAGTTTATATCATTTATAGGTATTGGTAAGTTTACTTGACAAGTGGGCTTGAGGATGGCATTGGATCTCGGGATTCCACTACTTCAGAACTATAAAAGTCTTGACAATAATTTCCTTCTCATGATAAGGCACATGGAAGCTGCTTAACATGCATAGTCTTAATGTGTTCAGGAAGCAAGCAAGTTATGAATAAGATAGCTAACTTGAAACTTTTATCAAGATTTAATAGTTAGGTAACAAAAAATATAGAATATGTATACAAAAAATTTGTTTTGATACTGCTATATTGACTATTTGAGATAGAATCTAGGAAACTACTTTTCTTGGTCCTTTAAGGTTAGACTTATGGAAGGTGAACTGTAATTTTTGGCCTTTAATTTTCATACATAAATATTCAGTCTAATAAATTAACTCGAACATTTGAACCATAATTTATGGTATATCTTACGTGAATTTGGAGTTGCCTTTCTTTCATTCATAGTATAACAAGTTATACATGGTAAATTTACCAACTGTAAACCTGTAAGGTGATAAATCGCTTGGAATAACAATCTGTTAATCCTTGACTTTACCTTAGATATGGCTAGAGTATATAATTGGGATGTCAAGAGACGGCAAGCACAAGGGAAGAAATCCTAGTGTTTAGAATTTCTCAAACTTTACTGTGCCCCATAAATATAATACTGCACCTCAGAACCCTTTGTCAGCATTGATCATTATAGTGCTTGATTTTATTGCTCATCACCTGTGAATATTGGTTTCATGTGCAATACCAAGACAATTCATCAAATACTTTTTCTATGTGTTCAGAATGACAGTGAGGAATTCCCACTTTCTTTTCAATAAAAAATTGTAACAAGAAAGGTTAAGGTTTTACAAAGAAAAGGAGGAAGTATTCCAGAAAATGAAATCTTGCATTAAGTGTATGTTAATGCCCTAGAAAATCAATTTTGAAGAGGATGTACTCCAGAAAATCAAATCTTGCATTAATGTATGTTAAGTCACCAAAGAATCAATCTTGATTCATCAACTTTCCTCTTTTTATTTCATAAATATATTTCTCCCATATTATTTGAAGATTTGATATTATTATTTGCTAAGATTGTCTTGTTTAGGGATGCACTGATCTCCTGCAGAGAATGATGGTCAGTATTATATAAAAGAAATGTGCAGTGTTCAGACCTTCACTGAACAAATATTTAAGTAAGGTTGAACTTGTTTTCCTTCTTTTCATTTTTGTATCCTATTCATATTTGTTTGTAATTCGTCTGAGAAATACAAGTAAAAACTGGAAATATTTTGTTGGTTTCTGTGGTACTTGGTATTTACCTCAGTGGCAGTCGTCAAAAACCAGATAGGTTTTTCTGTTCTTTGAAAAGCCGACATGGTTTTATCTTTAATTTTGAAATGTTGTAGAGTGCTTTTAGTAATATAGGTATACCATCCAAATTTAAGCTTTTAAAATAATGCATGGTGTCGTCTACACAAAGTGGGACATAAGCACCTGAACAAAATATTGTTCACATATGATATCTTTTTAAACTTATTAAAGAGAATGACATTTTCTGTTTGTAGAAGTAAGCAGGACTATGTTTTTAACATTAAATGACTATGGCTGGTAATCCACTTTCCAGTCTGGTGATACTAAAAGTTAAATTGATTATTTTTGTCTCAATGAATATCCACCAAAGACACGTGAAAGTCATTTATATAATGAAATCACTTAGTATTTTTGGGATGTTGCAAAGATGTGTCCGAAGGCCGAGTTGCAGCATGCAGTACCGGTACGCCAGTTCAGTAAAGTGAGTTAACTACTCATTTAATTAGATAGTGAGTGGAAGTTGAAAAGTTTTGGTATAAAAGTTGTACAAGATGATCTTCTTGCTTGTTCAGCCAGTTAACCATGGAGAGAGTAGGTTATTCGAGCTTAAGTCATTTTCTGTATAATCACAGGTTTTATTTAATTTTTGTTCAATGAATAGATCTTGACATACATTTAGCTTCTCAAAAATATTCCACACAACCCATATGTGTACCATAAATGTGACCAAAAGTCGATTATTCTTTTTCAAGGTCATTTTGGTAACATTGTCAATATTAATGTCTTGATATATCTCTGCCATATTCAAATTTTAAATAGATCTTTACCTAGATTCACATAAATGTTTCGCATCACCCTAAACTTTGTTTTAATATAGACCCAAGGTAACATCTTTTTCAAGGTCACCATAAAAAGATCAGTTAAATTTAAGAAAGATACTTACTTTACAAAATGAAACAATGTTACCTGTACATTAAAATGGGCTAAAGTAATTAGGTAACATGAAATACAATGTAGCTTCTCTGTCAAATCTTAGTTTCAACCACAAACACAAGGTAAACGAGGCTTGCAATACCCATCCTAAGGTCAGCAATTTTCTTCAGCTATTCTAATTTTCACTCTTCCACTAAATGTCTTGCTATTTAGTTGAAACACTGGTATATGACGTCTTCTATATACAGAGGCACAATCAATTTTAATTCTCTAAATGATTAGTTCATTTTCACCAAATTTCATAGAAATTAGAGATATATCTGCAAGTGTTGTAATCTGCAATATATTGCCACTGCCCTCTTCCAAAAAATTTGCAGTTTTCTTGGCCTATTACTGTAGTGATAGCGTGAACTGTTGGTTGCAATTTTCATTTTGTGTAGTTTATAAAAAACGGTAAAGAGGTCAATATAAAAATTCTACATCTTGAAATACTTTAGTTTTAATTATTGAGCACAAATATATTTAAAATAAACCATTAATCAGGAGATCGTCAAAGAATATCATTTTCAGCTCACCATGGCCACAGTTTCAAGTGTGCTAGTGTCAAAGTGTGCAGTCCATCAATTTTCATTTTCTACTTCAGAAACTCTAGGGAAGAAAGTTATGTACTCTAGTCTCTACACAAGTGGGCTTATCTGTTTTTATGTGTTAAGGAGGAATCCCCTTATTCCGTCTGTCTGTCCGTCCGCCCCGATTCGTGTCCGGGCCATATCTTTTTATTTGGTGGATGGATTTAAATAATATTTCACGATATTGTTGCCCATGATCCAAGGGTGTGTCATGACCTTGACCCAATGTCATAAGTCAAAGGTCAAGGTTACTGTGGACTTGGTTGTTAAAACTGTGTCTGGGCCATATCTTTTTATTGGGTGGATGGATTTTGATATTTCACAGGATTGTTGCCCATGACCCAAGGGTGTATCATGACCTTGACCCAAGGTCAAAGGTCAAGGTCATTGTGAACTTGGTTGTTAAAATCATGTCCAGCCATATCTTTTTATTGGGTGGATGGATTTAGATAATATTTCACAATATTATTACACATGACCCAAGGGTGTGTCATGACCTTGAACCAAGGTCATAGGTCAAGGTGATAATAGACACAATAAGGAAAACTTTGTTCAGGCCATAACTTCACCCTGTGTACAGATTTCAATAACATTTCACAGAATTGTTGCTTAGGATCCAAGGGTGTGTCAGGACTTTGAATCAAGGTCATAGGTCAGAGGTCAAGGTCATGGTAGACACAAGAAGTAAAACCTTGTCCGTTCCATAATTTCTTCCCCTGAGCATGGATTTCAATAAAATTTCACAGAATTGTTGCTTAGGATCCAAGGGTTTGTCACAATTTGAAACCAAGTTCATAGGTCAAAGGTCAAGGTTATAATAGACACAATAAGTAAAACCTTGTCCTGGCCATAACTTCTTCCCCTGTGCACAAATTTCAATAATATTTCACAGAATTGTTGCTTAGGATCCAAAGGTGTGTCATGACCTTGAACCAAGATCAAAGGTCAAGGCCATAATAGACACAATAAGGAAAACTTTTTCCAGGCCATAACTTCTCACCCTGTGCACAGATTTCAATAATATTTCACGGAATTGTTGCTTTAAATCCAAGGGTGTGTCATGACCTTGAACTGCAGTCATAGGTCAAGGTCACAATAGACAAATGGTATAACCTTATTTGGGCCATAACTTCTTCCCCTGTGCACAGATTTCAATAATATTTCACAGAATTGTTGCTTAGGATGTAAGGGTGTGTAATGACCTTGAACCAAGATCATAGGTCAAAGGTCAAGGTCACAATAGACAGAATGGTAAAACCATGTTTTCATTGATTATACTTTAAAATGTGCATGCAAGTGGGACATCCATTACACTTATACCAGTAATGTATATTGGGATGAATTATTGCATGTTTCTACTTTGTTGCCACGGGGGGTATTTGTCCCATTAGGACTGCTCTAGTTTTTGGGGTTTTTTTAAAGGGGGGATTCATCAAGAGATTGTTCAAGGGTGCCTTTCTTTGACTTGGATGGATATCATATATACATTATCTTACAATGCTGTGGATCCATCACCAGAGCATGTAAACAAGATACAGACCACACACTTGAGCTAGAACTGTCAGACTTTGTATATATACTCTTTATGACAAGACGATGAAGTTTATTACCGGTATATTTCAAAGTCAGGGTCACAAACACAGCATTGGTATTAAACATTGTAAACAAGATACAGACTGAACCACTTCAGATAGCACATTAAAACTTGGTACACATAATTTTTGGCCAGGCTGACTATGTCCGTCTGTCCTTTTATCCACAGGAGGATGATGCCTATTAGTATTTCAGGGTCAGAGGTCATAGTTCAAGCTTAACATTGTTGATGAGAAACGTCTACCTTAATAGATGTGATGCTCAACTTGTGACCAAGAGGTCTTGGGGGTTTTCATGCAGTGGGCATGTCACTGTCTGGTCTCTCAGTAGGCATGACATGTAAAAGATTCCTCACTGTTAAAGGCAAGACCCTTGCATTAGTACGAATTTCTAGGCAATGCATTGGACAGATACCATCATCATACATGTGAAATAATTCATTAATGATAATTGATTGGGGTGATATAAAACAATAATCAATTGATAAAGCTTGTAGATATAACAGACCATCCCTTTGGCTAAAACCGTAAAACAGTCCTTGTACATGTATTACAGATGTAGAGAGGACAACACCTATTATTTTTTTCAAGTCTATGGGTAAAATGTCAAGCCAACATGCTTTACATTGTACAAAAACCTTGTAATCAAGTTAAAGGCTTAACCACCTCCGTCAAGATCATTAAACTTGGTTCGAGTACTATTTATGACGAGACGATTTTTTCTTCAGGGTAGATGTCACAGTTCAAGGTCAGACACTAAACGTTGATACAGTTGTGTACAAGATTTGGACCTAATTGTTTGGTCTAGAACCATCAAACATGGTACACATACTACTGATGCTGAGAGCAGAACGCCAAGATTTCATGCTACAAACTGCTGATAAACCTTTTGAATAAGATGCAGGTGGAATCATTATGGCTAGGGCAGTCAAACTTGATGCATGTACATGTCCTTTAAGCATCAAGAGGACGATGCCTATTGTTTTCCTAGTTCGATTGTTAAGACCACAAGCTAAATATTGTTGATAAAACATGATAGTGACTAAATCATTTAGCTGTGGACACATCAAACATAATATATATATATATACTACTAACAGAGAGGTGACAGTGCCGATTATTTTTCAAGGTCAAAGTCCCACCTTGAACATTGTTTATAAACCCTGTGCACTAGATAAAAGCTTGGAAAAAATATCAAACTTAGTACACATACTCATTAATTCAAACCAGGGATCAAAGGTCAAGGTCACAAACTGTCAATAAACAGATCTTGAAAGCAGAGGCATTTAGTAAGGATTGTCAAACTTTGTACACAAACTCCTAAGACACTTACTGTTTTTATATATATTTGCATTATTACAGTTCAATATGAAATTTTTGCCTTTTGTACAAAATTCTTCGTTTGAATTAAAGCGACAGGCATAATTTGCAACACGGGCATTGCTCATTACTTGAGAAAATTTTAATGCTTCCAAATTTTATCATGTGCTCATGGTGCTAAGGTGAGTGATATAGACCCAGTTTGGCCTGTTATTGCAAGAAAGTATAATTTTCTGTTTTCAAGTAATGAAACGGACAACTTCATTTGAATACAGACATTAATAACTGTTCTTTCCTCATACACACAAATTCTAACTATGATAAAAATTTTGACATTTTTAATATATTCTTTATATATATATATATTTACAGTATTTGCAAAGACACCTAACATCATGACAAAATAAATCTCTGTAATTAAATCACATTCACTTTCAACACTTATAAAAACAATTGATAGCAAAAACCTCTCACTCCCCCGTTTTGCATAATCTACGGCCTCGGAATTTGTAATTAAATCAAAACTCTTACACATTTTTACATAACATGATACTGCTTTGATATCTTGGTTATCAAGAAATATCAATTATAAAACTCAGAATTCCTGAGTACATATAGAAGGATTAAACAGTCAAACATAACATTTAAGCAAGTCTGACCAGATATTGGACAATGTCATACACAAATTAATCTTTGCAGCAATACGTACAATGAAACACAAATGGGGCGAAACCTTATGCAAGATATATCCCAAATCAAGACAACTGTTAATAATGTAGAAATAAATTCCATACACATTAAAAAAAAAAAAAAAGAAAAATAATACACATATGAAGTATGGCATGTTTGAACTTAACAAACATGTTTCAATAGCACGAAAACAGTATCACAAATCTTGCGCACTTTTTTAATCAGTATTTATATGTAAATTCCTGGGGTGCCTTTTGCAAACTACATTTATGGAATGAGAATGATCCAATTGCTCAACTTCCAGATATCAAAGCTTATTTTCCAGAAAAAAAAAAAGAAGTTCGTGGCAACCTTGACATCCGGATAAGCTCAACTACTAAATTAAAAAAAAAAAAGAAAATGAAATTACCAGGACTAAATACATTGTGCTGTGGACCATTCTGATCATGCCCACAATGATTTGTTTATGTGGAAAGAATTTCATACTTATCTTGAGACAGATATCTTACAGGTATGAAGTATGACAAACTATGTCCGAGGATCCTACACTGTATGAAAATTTATCCAGTAAATACTATTGACTAGAAACAAAGTTATGAATGCTAGAAATTTAAGAACATCATAAAATGGTCTTACTCGGTGAACTTCACTCCTTCACCCTACTTCATTTAATTTGGTACCAATTATCTTGCACAAAATATAAAATTTGACACCTTTAATAAATTATAACATTGTCAAAGTAAAAATCTGATTACTGATAATCACCTAGAATTATTTTACACTAAATTACAAAGAATTATTCAAACACAGTTTCTCCCACGATATGCAAAACTTTTTAAAGCTACCCTTGTCCTCTATCATGAATGTAGATAAAATAAAGATGTTCTGTTCATAAGTAATAAATATACTAAACTAAAACCTTACTGAACAAAATTATGGATGAAGCGCATTACATGTATTCATGTATGATTAAAATGACATAAAACCATGTAAACTGAATAGGGTAATATAAAAGCATTATAAAACTTTTTTCATCTTCATTTGAAGCAGGATTTTTATATATATTTTTTCGAAGACGGTGCATCTACAACCGATATCATAAATAATGGTTTCGGTAAATACAGAGCACTACCTGTTAGTCTGTGTGACAATGTAAGATATCTGAAGGTCTTTTAGACTACATGTCATTAGTGATAAAGCAGGACACTGTACTTCCTCAGTCTCCATGAATACTCAAGCACGAGAAAGACTTCAACATTCTATAAAGCAATACACAACTAAGTAAATCACAGCTCTCGAGATTGGTCCAGGGATATGCAGAAGTCGGGCCTGATAAGAGAGTTTTATGGTTTCTCCCCAGCCTCATGAAATATTCACAATTTGTCCTACATTGTACATCTATTTACAAAGACTTTGATATTTGCATTGGCAAATACCATGGACATGAACACAATGATGAACAGTCCATTATACATTCTCCCCAATGCACGAGCTATGTACAAAACATAAATAATAATCTACAATATACTGTTTGTCTATCTTTAACACTGAGGTGACAGGTATGCCATGGAATACTGTTTTGATATTTTGCAGTCACCACAAATTCATACCATCTCACTGCAATACGATTACAAGTACCTTGACCCTGTTACTCTATAAACCAGTGAAATCAAAAGAAATCACCCCGATCCTTGTTTTGTAACGACGGGTTATAAGGCGATTTGTATGATCTCTGCTGCCATCCTATCACATTCAGACTAAGACAATGACCAGCTAAGCTGGTGAATCAGAATCAAACAGGCCCATTCTGTACCACAGGTTGTAGTGTTGAAGTTAATACATTGTCTATTTTATCAACGGTATCTTTGGTTTGAGCCCTGAAAAAATGCAGAAAAACATTATAAACTACAAAATTAATAAAATCAATCCCTGCCCCTAATATGTCACAAAGTACCTATTTTAATGATGATAAAGTCAAAGCTTGAGTTTTCAGATAAGTAAATATTTATAACATGGAATCAACAAGATATGACAACCATATGACATAGTTCCATTATTGTATATGCAAGTTTCAAGTATGTCCAATATACTCAAAAATTTAAAAGAAACTAAAGCATACCAGATAAATCAGCTGCTTGCAAATTTTATTAATTTTCATTTGTTTGCAATAGTATGTCACATTCGAATTATTATACTATATAACACAGCTTTTACTTTACGCTTTGCACTGAAATTTTGACCCATGCAAGACCATCCAAAGCAGGGAGAAATCTTTTGTGTGTAGTCATGCAACAGGCTAATCCAAAGCAGGAAGAAACCCTTTGTGTGTAGTCATTGCAGTAAGGTATCTTGTGTATTTACTATAACCTCAATTGTTATGGTCTCAGTCAAAAGACTGATGATTTTATATGTGGGGTATGAACCTAGAATATCTCTGCCCCACATAGAGCATGCTACAGAGTTAAAGTAATTCAATTTCATACAAACTAGTTTTTCAATAAACTTGTAACTGATAACTTCACACTTAAGTCAAGTTTCTTCTAGCTAAATTTTTCCTATGATGAAGACTTACTTATTGGATTCATTTGGCAAAGGAGGATCTACAGAGGACCCTGTCAGGGGACCATTAAGTTCTTCCACTTTCGCTGCATCCTTTGAAGAAGGCTTCATTAGACCTGACCCAGTCAAAAAGCTTTAAAATCAAAGAAATCATACATTTTACAATATACATATTATATATTCATAAATTCTATAGTTCTTAAGGCACCTCAGTTTGATAGTTTTCATGATGAAGTGTTTGAGGTATACTTTGCATACAACATTCAGTGATTACTGATACTTCACTCTAAATACATTATTTCTTTCCAACACTATCTGCAATATCTATTTCATGTAGAATTATGCATGCACCATATATACTTATATACATAAAGCAAACATGATCATGAATTCCTCCTTTAACTCATCGAAAATAAGACATTCATAAAAGCATTCTAATTTTCTATTTCATTTGTCTTGGACAGAATACAAAAAAACAATATAATACTAGAAAACTGATGAAGTCAGAAGGGCCCCACAAGATTCCTGTCACCATGACCTTGACCTTAAATTGGTACAATGTACCAGCAGAAAGGTCTTGTTATAAGGAATGCAGATGCCATATATGAAAGCCCTACTTCTAACAGTACAATAGTTATGGTCAATGTTAAAGTATTTCAAATGCAGGTCAAAGGTCACCATCAAGGCCAAGTGATCAAAAATTTTGGTACCGACGGAAAGGTCTTGTCATAAGGAACACACATGCCAAATATGAAAGCTCTCCTTATGGTTCAATAGTTATGATATAATGTTAAAGTTTTTTCAATACAGGTCAAAGGTTACTGTCAAGTTTATATGATCAAAAATATTTGTACCAATAGAATGGTCTTGTCATAAGGAACACACATGCCATATATGAAAGCTCTACCTGTGACAATGTATTAAATATGGCCAATGTTGAAGTTTTTGCTGACAAACAGACGGTTAGGCAGACAGACAGACAGAGTGTCTACTATAGGGTGCCCACTTATGAAGCAGGGCCCTTAAAAAACAGTAAGATAAGAGAGTCACACAAGTGATCACAACATAAGGTTATAGTTGTACTTTTGTCAACAAATGAATTTCCCATGGCTTAAAATATAAACAAGACGTGTTTGTGAAACACTAATGCCCTGGCGGCACCAAAGTCCATACAGTTTTTTTTTAGTGTGAAGTTCATTGTCAAGGTCAAAAGGTCATCGATCTTGGTGTCAATTGAAAGGGCTTCATTTACTGAGTACGCATGTCAAATATTAAGTCTATCCCTCACGGTTCAAAAGTTATAGCCAAGGTTAAAGTTGACAACCAACAGACAAACAACAAACAGACAGGACAAAAACTGTATGTCTCGGATCTATTGATCTCGGGGCATAAAAAATCCCATAATATAGTAATTTTTTACATAAATGCTATTAAAAGCAATAGCATTTTCTATGTGTACATTTTTTTTATCAGTAAGCACTTAGCATCTAATATCTACCAATATATACTAATTGTATTTAATCTACCAGAATAAATTACAAAGCAAAAGCTTTACTAAAAGTTAATTATAAACAGCAGTAAGCCTGGTAGTACATGTATGTAATCCTATTCTCTTTACACACTTCAATGACTGAGAGTTTCAAGCATATCATGAGTTTTTTATCATCACCTTACTGATTTTGTTAGAGGTTCTACTGCACTGTCTATCTTAAACTTGATCAGTATAGGCTTTGAAAATCAAGGATACATTCTGGTAGATGTATTGTAGATAAATTTTTTATATTAGTATTTAAAATTGCATCTGGAACTATGTCATACCATATGGCAACCCAAGGTCGGGATAAATTGAAATTATATAAACCGATCCCATAGAGTATATAAAGGATTAAATCTGAGTGCAATTTAATCAATGCTTCATAAGAATCCATATAAAGGTGCAAGTGATAAAAAGCTGCATGTAAAAGAGAAGTAGTCTCCCTTCAACTGTTCACCATTACATTACTTAATAAAAACAGATAAAGAATGTAATCTTTATAATATCAAACCAACAGATCTGCAATATTATCCACGTAAAAAGGAAAATCGATTCTTGAAATCTAATTGATAAGGAAATATACATCAAAAACATATAAGGATATGGGAGACATCCATTAGAAGGATATGATATTTAAAGAATACATATTCCATACAAGCTATATATAACCATACAACAGTAAGAGCAACAGGCATGCACACTTGACAAAGACTCACTTAAAGTTGGCAGTGAGGTCATCTTTCCCAGCCTGTCCTCTACATCTTGAATACACACGTCTTGCATGTTAGTAAACATAAAATTTTAGCTATTGTTCCTATACTTATCACCAGTATTAATGCATACAGTTCTGATAAAATTATATTTGTCACATGCAAATATACTACTCATCAAATCCATGCTCTCATGGCATTTTCCTTGATGAAAAATGATAAGTAAATGGTTCTACACTAAAACCTATGGACAACATTGAAACCACCTGACATTCACAACTTAATAACTAATGCATGGATACACTTGGTATCAATAACTAATGCATGGATACACTTCGTATCAATAACTAATGCTTGGTATTTATCACTGTGGTACATTGTTGTTTAAGCCAAAGTCACGTGACACCAGTTACTTTCGTATTTCATAAACACTTTGTGGTCAGCATACAACTGACAAATGTAATCTATAACACCGTATTTCATTGGTAGGTAAAGAGTCTCCCAGAGCAAGTTTTACTGTATTACCATAGTCAGATAAAATCGATTATCTCCATCTGACAATTGCACTACAACTAACTTAACTGAAGATCATATGATTAAGATTGCTGTACATAACATAGTGTCTTTACACAAACCCCTGATTCTTATCAAGAGACTGGGTGTAAGAGCTAGAAGGCAACTTTTGATCTTTTCACCTTGTGGTAACATCTTTGTACAGGATTGTTTGAAAAATTCACCAAGGGTGTTGACACGGGAATAAAAAGTGATTCACTGTTAGTGTGATAAATGAATGCAACTTTAATCCAAAAAGTGTTTATAATGGCCACTAAAATGAGGGAAGTTGTCCTAATGAAAAATTGTCAGACCTTTGGTGTAGGCAAAAAAATGGTGACCTAAATTTAATGTTTTATGAAAAATCTGGTAAATTTAAAGCTGATAGTCAAACTCTATATATGAAATGAAAGATAAATGTTCTGGCTCTCAATGGACAGTGGTGTAATTGACTGTAGTGGACAAATATAAAGTTGTGAGAATTCCAAAACAACCACCAGTTATCATGTCTTCTTACACTCTATGAACAGGTCAGGGAGTTTCAGGGCTCGGAAATAACAGAAATTTCAGGTCATCAAATTGACAAATTTAAAGAAAACTTTGACGACTTCCATTATATTTACTGAAATTTCTGGTTGCCCAAAGAGATTTTAGGGTTTTTATTTTTAACGATCGGACGACTGCTTATTTCAAACCCTGGAGTTGTATCAAGTTCATGTATCTTAACCTAGAAGAGTGAATTCTTTTAGGAAAATTTGGAATATAGAAGGTCACACTGTGTCCTTGTGTCTAATCGAAAGAATAAATAATGAATACAAAAAAGCAGAGTTATTTACATTTCATGAAATTCAATTTTGTATATACTTCAGGCTACATGTCATCATATACTCATATATAGACTCACTTTGTATTCTGTACAGGCTCTTGATTTTGATTCTCTGTTGATGTACAGGAAGTAACTTCAGCCTCTGAGGAGGATGATGATTTAGGTGATGTACTACTACTCGTGGAAGCTTCAACCTCTGAATCTTTTGTAGTACTGACCTCTGCATCAGGGGATGCAAGCTCCGAATTACTACCCTCTGACGTAGAAGATGATGGTTCTTCAGACGTAGCACTGAAAATACAGACTTTGCAATCAAACAGAAAAAGATTGGATAGCTTTGTTTATTAAGTTTTATGCAGTCTTACTGCAGAAGAAAGATAATGCCCAGATTACCTGCAAGATATCTTAACAAAGTCTGCTGATTAGATTATTTTTGCAAATATACTATACCACCTTTTTACTTTCTTTGGTGCACATTATACAAAGAATGTAAAATACTACCATTCAAGGTCTTATGGCAATGGCTTGATTGTCAAAACAAAAAACACTTAATAGCATCTCCACAGTTGGTTGATTGGTGTTTTACGTTGCTTTCAACAATATTTCACTTATATCGCGACATGGAAGCAGGAGGTTACCAACCGCTAAAACATAATGGCGCAACCCGGGAATTGAACCTGTATCGTTGGTGCTGCAAGCCAAGCACTTAACCACTATACCAAGCCTGCCCCTAATAGCATCTCCATAGAATCTTATTATAGTAAAAATAAAATCCAAGTTCCATAACTCCGCAACACCAGAACAGAATTTGCTCAAATTTGAAAAGATGGCTTCCCCTACTCCATTTAAGCATTCTGTATGAGTCATGAAAAACAGCTGACATTTTCTAAAGCTATTGCATTCCATAGCATCTTACTTTAGCAAAAATTAAATCAAAGTCCCATAACTTCGTAACAACAAAACAGAATTTGCTCAACATCGAAAGAAGGCTTCTGCTACCCTATTTAAGCATTCTGTATAAATTTCATGAAAAACAGCTGACGATTACTAAAGTTATTGCGTTCCACAGCATCTTATTACAGTAAAACTAAAATCCAAGTCCAATAACTCTGGAACAACAAAAAGGAATTTGCTCAAAATCTAAAGGCGGCTTCCCCTACATTGTCTAAGCATTCTGTACAAGTTTCATGAAAAACAGATGACGTTTAGTTAAGTTATCACGTTCCATATCATCTTTTCATAGTAAAAATAAAATCGAAGTCCCATAACTCCAGAACGACAAAAAGGAATTTGCTCAAAATCGAAAGGCGGCTTCCTCTACACTATTTAAGCATTCTGTGTGAGTTTCATGAAAAACAGCTGATGTTTATCAAGTTATCGCATTCCATAGCGGACGGATGGAAGGACGGACAAACATCGCCATATCATAATACCTCCTCTCTTTCGTCGCGCATATAAAAACACCAAACAATGATTCTTTCATCTTCATAGTCAACTTGATAATCAAAATATCAATAAAACAACAATTACCTAGAAGACTGTGATGGCTGAGAATTAGGACTATGTACAATATCACTAGAGGTAGATTGTTGGACCTCGGACGTTTTGGCCTGGACATCATCGTCAGAGGTAGATGTAATCTCTTCCTCCTGGACCATATCTGATGATGATTCAATGTCTTCCAGTACATTTGTAGTTTTGTTCTCTGTGCTGGGAACACTTTCAGAAACAACTGACCCAAGGTCTGCTGGTGCACTTTGTGCCACTATAAAAAGGGTACATATATGTATTGATCATTGGATTTTCCCCATGGAACAAAATTAAACTCTGGTATAAATATAAAGATTTTGAGATAAGAAAATAAAACCAATTAAAAGTAATCCTTACAATAAGCCGCAGGTCTTGAGCTTGGTTCAGTAGTATCCATGGCAACCGGTGAACTACTTCTTGGACCAGGATCAGTACTGTAACAACAAAATCCTGATGAGATTAAAATTCTGTTGATTTTGGTACTGCTTAAACTATGATCATTAAATAAGACAACACATATAAGTATACCTTAGAAAACATATCTCCATAAATTACGGATATGTAAACACTATGCAAAAATCAGAGGATGAATCTTCATCTACAAATGTATAATTCGTGCTCTGAAACTGACCTCGACAATTCTTTTATATTACTGAAGTCTGCCCAATTTTCCTCTGTTTCAGTTGACGGAAATTTATTTGTAAAGTCAGCCCACTTCTCTGTTGTCTCTTTTTGCTGTTGAGCAGATACAGAACTCCATGGTGATGTATCCATGGCAATAGGTTGAGCTGATCCATCATCAAAATTTGTTGTCCATGCTTGAAAAAATTAAAAGTTCTACATGAACATATTGTAGCAATCTCAATAATAGTCTTTAAAGGTTGAACAATCAAATTATTTTTGGAAGAAGATAATAAACTTTTCAAGTAAAAAGTTATAGAATCTCAAAATGTTGATAATTAAAACACAAGTTCCAAACAATAATCTACGAAGCATATACTGGATTTGTGTGATGCTAGGCCAGTGTTTACAGTTTTGTATACTTTATGCTCTCTCGGAAACTGATAAGTGCATTATACAGTTTATCGAAGAATCTGTTACCAATGAAAGAAAAGGAAGAAATCTAGCAACCATAAACCACTAAAGACAGTATGCAAAGCAAATATGAAACAAGGTCAAGTTCACAAGGTCAATAGTCATGATATTACTTAAAAGCACTCATCATACAGAACCTATGTGTGAAGTATCAAAGCCCTATCCTTAATGATTCAAAAGATATAACCAAAGTTAAGTTTCTTAGAAGAAGGTCAATGTCCAAAGTCAAGTTCACAAGTCATGGCATGATTTAAAAACTCTGGTCATAGAGAACCTATGAATGAAGTATTATGTTTATATTTCTCTTAGTTGCTGAGACTTTACTTCAACAAGAAATGAACCAAAATGTTAACAGACAGACGGACATTGCCAATCTATAGACCAAAATTGCTTTATAATCAGGCCAATAAAAATAGCATTAACTATACCATCATTAGCATCTATGTCCATTTTTTCATTGGGCTGTGAGACAATTCGTCGAGGGGAATCCAATTCTTCTTCACTATCTGTACTATCATCACTGTCCACAACATCTCTAGTTTCTGGTAACCTCCTGAAAAGAAGATGAAATGTACAAGAAAGCTTAAACAGAATGTTATAAATGCATAGAAATCATGAAGAATGATTCTTCTGGACCACATTTGGCGTATTGTTTTACAACATTTAAAAAAAAAAAATAGAAAGAAGAAAATCAGTAAAGCTAATGGATGCTCCTTGAATTGCATCAAACCTTTGAAATAAATTAAAATTAAGACCATGGCATACCTTCTGTATTGCATTATGTCACTGTCAAAGAATTCATTTGATTTCTTTATTACTCTTTTCATTTAATTTCAAATTCCTAACACTTCACTCTCTGAGTTACCAAATTCTTCTTCAATATCACTCTCATTTTCATCTTGTCTTACATTCTCACTTTTAATCACTGACTTGCTCGCTGACTCAATCTCACACTTCATTGCCAGATTTAGAGGGGGTGTTGCAGAGGATGCAAAACACCTTTGGTCAGAAAATATTACCAAACAAGAGGCCCACGGGCCTTATAGGTCACCTGAGTATTGTGTAACAACTTTCAAATAACTTTGGTTCGTGTCTTAAACCAGAGGTCATGAAATTCACAATGCACAATTTTGAAAGAGGCACTATTGCTTATCATTATTTATTTATAAACTTAGCATGCTTACTCTATTTACTTAATACCCAGAGATTGATTGGAGTATAAACAAAGAGAAAATGCATTTCCACTTTATAACCAGTTTTGTACCTCACCCCAAAAGAACCACTGACCCTGGGGCCATTTATTTGGGGGGGGGGGGGGGGGGTTAAAAATAACCATTTTGCTAGATGCACCTTTTTTCATCAGAAATATATATACTTGGAACCCAGGAGCAAAGGAAAATATATTCAAAGAATTAATGTATTTTCACTATATAATCAATAAAGCCCCACCCTAACACCATAATACTGACCCTGGGGCCATAAAATTCACAATTTTGGTAGAGGCACCCTTGCTCATCATAACTATGTGCTTTGATAGAAGCAGAGAAGAAGATTTTCAAAGAATGTATGCATTTTCACTATATAATCAATAGGGCCCCACCCTAACATCAGAACCCTTAACCCTGGGGCCATAAAATTCACAACTTTGGTAGAGGCACTCTTGCTTATCATAACTATGTACTTAGTTGGTTTATTTAATACCCAGAAGCAGAGAAGAGGATTTTCAAAGAAATAATGCATTTTCACTATATAATCCATATAGGGCCCCGCTCTAATACCAGAACCCCTGACCCTGGGGCCATAAAATTCACGATTTTGGTAGAGGCACTCTTGCTTATCATAACTATGTACTTTATTTGTTTATTTAATACCTAAGAGCATAGAAGAAGATTTTCAAAGAAATAATGCATTTTCACTATATAATCAATAGAGAGTCCCACCCTAACACCAGAACCCCTGACCCTGTGGCCATACAATTCACAATTTTGGTAGAGGCACTCTTGCTCATCATAACTATGTACTTAGTTAGTTTATTTAATACCCAGGAGCAGAAAAGAAGATTTTCAAAGAAATAAGGCATTTTCACCATATACATTTTTAGCCCCGCCCTAGCACAGTTTGGCTGCTATGTGTCCAGGAGTAAAGAAGAAGATTTTGAAAGATTGCATTAATTTTAGTGGTTTTGGCCCCACCCCTCAGCCCCTAGGGGAGCAGGCACCATGAAATTCACAATTTTTGTTCCCCTTCAGCCATAGATGCTTTATGCCAAATTTGGTTAAAATTGGTTCAGTGGTTGCAAAGTAGAAGCTGAAAATGTTCAAATGTTAACACACGACGAACGACGATGGACAAAAACAGATAGCAATAGGTCACCTGAGTTTACTCAGGTGACCTAACAAGAAGCCCAAGTGGGCCTATATCGCACCTAAATTATCAGTCATGCAGGAAGGAAGAAGTTATTTATTTTCACATTACTGTTGAAAATATGTCAAATTTTATTTCAGACAAGAATAAAATGTAAGGATTTGAAAGTCCTCAAGGTCGGAATTGCATGGTCAAGTACATCAAAGGTATTAAAGTCGTGATCCACCAAGAGATCACACACCAAGCGTGTAGTGTTTAGGATCAGTATTGACAAAAACACGGTCTGATCACAGGTGCTCGTTTTCATATAAACAACGGCTCTGCCCCTGTACACCCCTGTACGTCTCCGTCTCGTACTATATAGTAATCTCATTCTCTCATCACTTTTGATCTTGACAGTAGTGTGAAATTAGCAATCTGGACAGTCTCCCGCTGTACATGTACATTTGGGGAAAACCACGTTTACACATGGAGATCTATAAATAACTGGCTATTTTTAGTAGCATTACACATCAACAACTACCAAGACGTATGTTTATCGTTGTGAGAAGAAGATTGTAGAGTACTTTGAATTCCACTGCTATATAAAGAAGCGATATTCTCAAGTTTTATTAATTATAATACAACGGATACTAGTACGGACTAGTAGTGTATTTCTTAAATTACGGCACAGCTACACAATAATGTCAATCGTACTTTTTCCGGACTTTCCGTCGAGTATTCGGAAAGACTGCAGGTCCTCCAGCGCATGAATATAACTCGTCTAAATCGATGGAATAACGGCACATCTATTTTCTCATCTGATCAAACTTATCTTGTATTGACTCGTACAATATGAATTATAAGTACTAAAGGTAAATCTAATCACGCTTTTTCTAAATATCGACGCACTATTTATACACCAGGAGGTATTTTCTGCGTTCCACGCGTTCTTCACAGCATATTGTAACGACTAGGGTCTGGAATTGCTATGCAATTCCGACCAAAAATCAACAGTTTTTGCACATCCATTCAGGTGATTTTGATATTAAACATTTGCTTTGTCTCTGTAAGATGTCATTCAGGGCAACAAGCTAAGTTATTTTCTTTAGGTAGGGCCTTTTGTTGACTGATTTCAAGTCTGCATCATGAACAACAATTGTTTCAAATATTGTCCAGATCCAACTTAAAATGGCCTAATTTCATATGTTGAGAAACATCTAAAACCTTATTTAGATGCGTAAAGAAATGAAAAATTTTTTTTGACCACAGCTGCATTTGAACCACTTCTCTCCATATTTTAATAACCGAGTGGTATATGTTCCATTGTGAGACCTATTTTTTAGACATGGTAGTACTTTATGTATACCATGTTCCATTAAAATCTTTCATGTGGTATAACAGCAGAAGTTAATGAAAGGACTTGAAAGTCCTCAAGGTCGGAATTGCATTGTCAAGTACATCAAAGGTAATAAAGTCGTGATCCACCAAGAGATCACACACCAAGCGTGTAATGTTTAGGATCAGTATTGACAAAAACACGGTCTGCGCACTGGTGCTCGTTTTCATATAAACAACGGCTCCGCCCTGTACACCCCTGTACGTCTCTGTCTCATACTATATAGTAATCTCATTCTCTCTTATCACTTTTGATCTAGACAGCAGTATGAAATTAGCAATCTGGACAGTCTCCCGCTGTACATGTACATTTGGGGAAAATCACGTCTACACCTGTAGATCTATAAATAACTGGCTATTTTTAGTAGCATTACATATCAACAACTACCAAGACGTTTGTTTATCTTTGTGACAAGAAGATTGTAGAGTACTTTGAATTCCACTGCTATAAAAAGAAGCGATATTCTCAAGTTTTATTAATTATAATACAACGGATATTAGTACGGACTAGTAGTATATTTCTTAAATTACGGCACAGCTACACAATAATGTCAATCGTAATTTTTCGGAACTTTCTGTCGATTATTCGGAAAGACTGCATGTCCTCCAGCGCATGAATATAACTCGTCTAAATCGATGGAATAATGGCATATCTATTTTCTCTTTTGATCCAACTTATCTTGTATTGACTCGTACAATATGAACTATAAGTACTAAAAGTAAATCTAATCACGCTTTTTCTAAATATCGACGCACTATTTATACACGAGGAGGTATTTTCTGCGTTCCACGCGTTCACCACAGCATATTGTAACGACTAGGGTCTGGAATTGCTATGCAATTCCGACCAAAAATGTGAAGAATTGTCCCTATACACCCTCATTTGGAAGTCTTAAAAATTTCATAGAAAATCCAGAAATTGAGATACTGTCAAAATTCTTTCAAAGTAACATTCCTTACCATAATTATGATCAAAATAGTCCATAAGAAATCATCATTAACAATTAACTAAGAAATATGACACTTTTCTGCAGTGAAAACAACAAGTCCAAAAAAATGTCAAAAAAATTTCTAAAATTTGATTTGGGAAGGGAACCAAATGACAAGACTTCTTCACTCATCCCTCTAGATCATTTCTATGCATTCTCTTTGTCTCTGTATACAGCAAGGATGAAGAAGAAGATTGTCAAAGGAGGATACTATTTTGTGACCTACTTTTGACTGTGGTGGCGCCACCTGTGAAGAATTCTGGATGAAAACGACAGAATTGAGTGATCGTCAAATGCCCGACATCACACATTTTGGTACATTTGTTCATTATGACGTCATAAATAAATGGCCCGTCAAACACGAATTTGATTATGACGTCACAATGGAACTACGTAAAGGGCGTGGTTAAAGTTAGATCTGGCGATCCCTCAATTTGAAGGGGATCATAAGTGATTTATTTCAACCAAAATTTATTAAAATCCTTCGACCAGTTTTGCAGAAAAAGTTGAAAATGTGAAAAATGGCCAAACACCCTCCCCCCCCCCTTTTTTTTTGGGGGGGGGGGGGGGAAGTCTTAAAAAATTCATAAAAAATCCAAAAATTGAGATATTGACAAAATTCTTTCTCAATAATATTCCTTACCATAATTATGATCAAAATAGTCCATAAGAAATTATCATTATCAATTAACTGAAAAACATTACACTGTCTCTGTATGCCCCCTGGTCTGAAGACGAAGTTTGTTAAAGTAGGGTACCCTCTGTGACCTATTTTTGCCTGTGGTGGCACCACCTAATGACAGATCTGGACGAAAAACAACAACACTTGTAGGGAACCATGAATACTTCATGCATACCAAATTTCATCAAATTCTGTTCAGCTGTTCTGAAAAAGAAGTTGAAAATGTGAAAAGTTAACGACAGATGACGGACAACAATTGATCACAATAGCTCACTTGAGCCTTTGGTTTTTGTTTGCCCACAGGTAGATTTTTGTTGCCAATGTCAGTAGGTTAGTGCTAATTTTTCTCCCTGCCAACCACAATTATACAGGACAAACTGACACTGAACTGATCTAAACTATCATTCTCCAGAAAGCTTATGTAGTGACATGGGATCTTGGTTTTTTACTGTCTCATCCAAAAGACAGAACACCAGTGTGCCCAGGGCAGGAACTGAATCTGGGACCTCTAGGTCACCAGTCAAGCTTCATCCACTACGCCATACCGCCTTAAAAGTCTGTTATAACTCAGACGGTACAAAATAACCATTACATACAACACAATATTCTAAAGGCTTAAGGCAAGTATTATATTACACTACTTTTATAGTCTTACAGATATACTGAATACAGACTTACGTGGCCCTTTTTTGTTGTGCATTAGGTGAAAATGTGATTTCTTTTTCTTCCCAGATATCTTCATCACTATCATTGTCATCAAACTGTTGAATTTTCTCGTTACAGGCTTGTTCAAACATGGAAGCTGCTGTATTCTGTAAACACAATGTCAATGCAGCAATTTTTTACATACCAATTATGCAAATGTAGAGTTCATCAAGAAAATGCCTCATTCCATTTTTGAAACAAGGAACTGATAATGAACAGACTTGTACTTGTTATATCTTAGATAGCATAATTAAACATTTTATCCACTCAAGGTAAAGTAACATCATTACAATAGGATTTCACCCTAAATAGTGTGCTATAACAGTGATTAGATGAAAAAGGATCAGGTTGTCAGTATATAAAGCAGAACTTAATGTGCAAGCTTTACATCACTTACCTGCCAAGCACTGTTACAGCTTGGGTAGAACATCCTGTATAGTGCTAAAGTATGATACATTACCTTGAATACCATCAAGTCTATCTTAAACCTCACCAGATTTACATTTTAAATATTCTTTTCTACGAGGAAGGATTTCTGATATTAAACCTATTTTTTTCAACTTAACCTTTTAATTCTTTACACTGTGTAATCTGAATGAAAGTACCAAATGGTTCGATGAAGTCTTTGTTGTGGTTTTAGTTGTAAGTTATAAAGGCATACATTCTTACCCCATCATCTCCAGCTTGAACATTGAAATCTATACTTGATATCCGCTCAGAAAACGGAGAACTGAAATTTAGGTGATAACAATTTCAATCATAAATAGTTAAAGTGTACCTCTGAATTCATTACAAGAAATACTCAAAATGGTTGCTCATTTAACAATAATATAAAAAGACAAAGAGAGTAAGATGAAAAAAAGACAACTTCACTATACATGTATGTTTACTTTTTCAAGGCACAATGACATTTCTACAAGAAGACAATTCTTTTACAAGCTCATGAAATTGATATCATATTGTTAATAAAGCGACTCACTCTGTCTTCTCTTCTTGTTCAACAAACTCGTCTTCACGGAAGCCGAACTGGTCGATGAAGTTGGTGGTCATCTGTTGCAGCTGGTAATCAGAGAAGGCCTGATGAATAAACCAGGCAAACAAACTTCAAATTCCTGTCAAGCAGGATGCCTGATTATGTGTTATACATATAGTTAGAGAAGAGAGAGAAAACATGATGATACACACACCAACCATTGGTAGACCTGATAATGCTTATAATGAAGATATTGACAACAAAGCTAGGCAAATCATCATTAAGTGGTCCGATCACTAAAACTCATCATTACTCTGACCAACAAAACTCTACTACTCAGACTGGCAAATTATCATTACTTAAATTCATCAGTACTCAGACAAAACCAAATCATCAATGCCTGATCTAATGAAAACACCTTGACTAAAACCAGTGAAATTATCACCACTCAATGCATTTACGAGACTGATAAAATTATTCTTTCAAGGCAAAGTATGCAATAGTCAGACTAGATTATGAATCACCTGCATTATTACCACTTCTCAAAATTAATAAATTAAATATCATTACTTAGACCTGAGAAATCAAAACTTTTTTCATAAGACTGAAACCTCACTTGAACTATTAACCTCACACCCTGATCATTACACTAATACTCTCATTAGTCTTGACACCCACTATGTGTCTGACATGTGATGTTTTGTGGCACAAAGGTACACCTTACTATTGTGACGCAAAAATCAAGACATTAACATACTACTGTAAATCCAGGAGTACAGTAGTTTGGGACATTCATATCAAGTAAATTGGAGGAGGGTGCATTTCTAAAGGATGATACGTAACAGATTAATGATAGACAGGACAGAATTTCTGAGCAATAGATGTTTAAAGTAACATAGATATCCATCCATTTGATAAAATACCAATATGTCATGCAGTAACTTTCATGTCTGAATTGAGTTTTCTAACAGGATCAAGTATATAAATTTTATGGAAGAGCTTTTCCTTTCAGATATATAAGTTTAATATTAATACACTTCTAAAAGTTGCATCATAAATGAATAGTTATAGTTCATAATTCAGTGAATATGAAAATGTAAAAATATTTACTGGACATTCGGTCTGGTAAACTAGGACAATTCGCCAGATCGAAGCAATTTTTACAAGACTGAAAACAAAATGTACATCATGATGACATTAGAAATAAGTTTGAAACCAAAATCGCTTTTGGAAAACACTAGACATTCGGTCCAGAAATTTAAAATTATTAACCAGACCAGTGTCAATATAACCACACTTGTCTGTCGATCCAACAATATTTCATTTTCTCTGATATTTTGGCCTATTCTTTACTTCTTTGTATTTTCTCTATCATGTTTTCACTATATAAACTGTTGAGTAATGTATACATAAGTTATATGCGTGTATATGATAGTACATTGTGATTATGAAGAGAATGAAGTTACCTGCTGCATGGCAGCTTCCTGAGGGAATGGAATGTCACGGAAGTCATGATCTTCATCTTCACTACTTGATGCCAAAGGATGCCCACGAACCTGCATAAAAATAGTAACATTATCTCAAATATATTGTCACTTTTTACATACATAATACCAATTCTAGAAAAGAGAGTCAGCACAGAACTTAGAATTTTTGGGATACAAACATTATTACCAATTAATAAACACAAAGGAAGATGTGTTTCTGAAAAAAAAAAAAAAACAAGAGGCCCAAGTGGGCCTATATCGCTCACCTGAGTACCTAGATTATCAGTCATGCATGAAGGAAGAATTCATTTATTTTTGCATTAATGTGACTAAGTCAACACAGATGCTGAAAATATGTCAAATTTTATTTCAGGCTAGAATAAAAAACAACACTTTTTTGCACATCCATTCAGGTGATTTTGATATTAAGCATTTCCTTTGTCTCTGCAAGAAGTCATTCAGGGCAAAGCCGGTGTGGCCTAGTGGATAAGGTGCTCGGCTCGTGATCGAGAGGTCGCGGGTTCGACTCCCGCCCGGGGCACACCGGTGTTCTGTCTTTCGGATGAGACAGTAAAAACCGAGGTCCCGTGTCACGGTAGGCGTGGCACGTAAAAGATCCCTCACTGCTTCGGGTGGGTCCGTTGCAAAGGTCTAAATTTGTATGCAATGCATCAGGCAGATGCCGTCACCATATACGTGAAATAATCGTGGAGTGACGTAAAACAATAATCAAACAAACAAACAAACATTCAGGGCAACAAGTTAGTCATTTTCTTTAGGTGGGGCCTTTTGTTGACTGATTTCAAGTCTGGGTCATGAACAACAATTGTTTCAAATATTGTCCAGATCTAACTTAAAATTGACTAATTTCATGTGTTGAGTGTTGAGAAACATCTAAAAACTTATTTAGATGTGTAAAGAAATGAAAAAAAAAATTTGACCACAGCTGGATTTGAACCGCTACTCTCCATATTTCAATTACCAAGTGGTATATGTACTATTGTGAGAACTGCTTTTTAGACATGGTGGCATTATCTGTTAACCAATTTGGATGAAATTTACCAAATTGATAGAGGACTTTTAGTACTTCATGTATTCCATGTTTCATTAAAATCTTTCATGTGGTATAACAGCAGAAGTGAAAAATGTGATTGAATTGTTCCTATACACCCTCATTTGGAAGTCTTAAAAAATTCATAGAAAATCCAAAAATTGAGATATTGACAACATTCTTTCAAAGTAACAATCCTTACCATAATTATGATCACAATAGTCCATAAGAAATCATCATTATCAATTAACTAGGAAATATGACACTTTTTTCTGCATTGAATCACCAAGTCCAAAGAAATGTCGAAAAAAATTCTAAAATTTGATTTTGGAAGGGAACCAAAATGACAATACATCTTCACTCATCCCTCTAGATCATTTCTATGCATTCTCTTTGTCTCTGTATACAGCCCGTATGAAAAAGAATATTGTTAAACGAGGGAACTCTTTTGTGACCTACTCTTGACTATGGTGATGCCACCTGTAAAGATGTCTGGACGAAAACAACAGAATTTGAAGAGGATCATAAGTGACTTATTTCTACCAAGATTTATTAAAATCCTTCAAACAGTTTTGTAGAAAAAGTTGAAAATGTGAAAAATGGCCAAACCCCCCCCCCCCCCCTCCTTTTTTTTTGGAAGTCTTAAACGTTAAATTCCTAATTTCAAATCTTGAGTGTTGAGAAACATCTAAAAACTTATTTAGATGTGTAAAAATGATTAAATGAAACCAAATGAATGCATCAATGTTTACTAAAAGAAAATAATAACTCTTTAATGCATTAAAATAACAAAGTCCAAAATAAAAATGAAAAAACGTCAAAAATTTGATTTCGGAATGGAACCAAAAATATCAACACTTCTTCCCATATGCCTCTAAATCATTCCTATGCAGTCGGTTTGTCGCTGTATGCATCCGATCTGAATAAGAAGTTTGTCAAAGGAGGGTACCCTCTGTGACCTACTTTGGTCTGTGGTGGTGCCACCTGTTCATGGATCCTGACAAAGATGACCACATTTGTCGGGGACCTTGAGTATTTGATGCATGCCAAGTTTCATTGAATTCCAGCAAGTGGTTCTGAAGAAAAAGTTCAAACTGTGAAATGTTTACACCAATTATCCCACCCCCCTTTTTCTTGAAAGTCTTAAAAAATTCATAAAAAATCCAAAACATAAAATATTGAAAAATTCCTCTAGATCATTCCTATGCATTCGGTTTATCTCTGTATGCCCCCGGTCTGAAGAAGAAGTTTGTCAAAGGAGGGTACCCTCTTTGACCTACTTTTGCCTGTGGTGGCGCCACCTGTTGATGAATCCGGACGAAAAACAACAACACTTGTAGGGGACCATGAGTACTACATGCTTATCAAGTTTTATCAAATTCTGTTCAGTGGTTCTGGAGAAGAAGTCGAAAATGTGAAAAGTTAACGACGGACGACAGACGACGGACGACGGACGGTGATTGATCACAATAGTTCACTTGAGCCTTTGGCTCAGGTGAGCTAAAAATGGAGGTTACAATTCATCCTAAATATGATAAAATTACTGATAGCAGGGCAGACACTTCCACTGTGTTTTATGAAAAGCTTACATCAAGTAAGTTCATCAAAGTATACTATAATTAAGTAGCTGACACCTACAGGTTTCTGCATTTTAACAATTCATAAACTACATGTGTGAAAAACAATGTCAAAAACGTAACAAAAGCAAGTATCAACATATACACATCCTGTAAAAACCTGCATGTTCAAAATTATTCATTTTCATAGGATTCTTAAACATTAACAGGTGCCACATTTATGCTACAGACCAACAAAGGTAGTAATGGAACTTTCATGTCACAAATTATATAGAAGTGTCTACATGGTCTTGTCTGAAGGATAGATGGATAAGTAATCATTTTTATCTTGGAAAATTCCATTCTAATGTTCCATATCAAATCCATATTTTCAATTTAGAAGTCCAGCGTGGTAACACTTGACAAACTTGTCCCATTCAAAATTATACTTGCCAATTCAACTGTATTTTTCTTATTGACCTCACTTAATGTTGTAGTTGTGAAGCTCTCCCACTTCTCTTTAAACTCTTCTGGAAACTCTAAAAAAAAAAAGATATATATATATATATATATATATATATATATATATATATATATATATATATATATATTACACAACAGAAAATTTGTCATTTACAACTGCATTCAAAGAACAAAGTAGACATATTATTCAAACTACAAACCATTTTTCTAGCTTATGAACTAAACATGTAAAAGAGAATATACATACCACTTATCTGCTCCTTAATCAAATCTGAGTTTTCTCCTTTTTCTATGACAGACAGTATATCATTTGTCATTTTTGTAAGGTGACCCATATATCCTCTTCTTTTTCCCTTATCCCGGGTTCTGTAATATAGAAAGCAGCATTCAGTTTTTCATACCATCATGTATCCATAGTATAATTTAATAAGAAGCCACAAACATTTTTAATATCATTACATTTTTGTTTTTTCTTTTTTATCCATGTACCATGTTTCCAATCAATAAAGCAGATCCCTTAAGGCATCTTGAGGATGACCTAAACTTTTGATGTCTGAACAAAGGACATATGACATTTGACGAGGCTCCTAATCTGGGCCGTTAAGTCAGATTATTAACATCTACTCTGCCAAATAATCTCCATAACTTTATATTCTTTTTTGATACTAATTAATCTGCTTTGACACTTTTCAGTAATTGCAGTTATTTTTTGGTACTAATTATACTGCTTTGACACAAATCGTCATCATAATTTTCATGTCACATGATAAATTCACTTACTGTTGTTGATCATTATCTTCCCAGTTTTCAATAGTCTTCTGTAATAGCTTGCATTCAGAAAATAACTATAACAGAAAATAATACACAGATTATGAGATATTGTACGGTTTCTCAAAAACGCATTTTTCTCAAACACAGTAAAAACAATTCCACTGAGAAATGTAAGAAAATGAACTCAAATAATTTTCAATGAATGTAATATGTACATGTATTAATGAAAATCAACTGAATGTATTTATACAACTCGTGTCAACTGAGTAGACAGAATGTAAGTAATCAAGAGCAAAGCCTATGTTCAACAAGAGCTGTCAACATAACTCGCACTGTCAGTGGGAAAACATTATTTTCAATGTTTTTTTTTTTCAAGGTCAAGTTCAGTAGTCCATGAGTTATGGACAAGGTTGAAAATTTAGGAAAGATCGTCAAACTTCAAGGTTAAGGTTGCGTGGGATAAAAAATGATGGTACAAATGGCAAGATCTTGTCACAAGGAATGTACATGTGAAATATGAAAGCCCAATGTTTAATAGTTTTGAAGTTTTGTCTACACTGCCGCCAACGACATAGATCCTGACACCAACACTAGGGGGTTATTACATTTGCTCTCAAAATATTCATCCTGGCGAGCTAAAAATACACCTGTCACTTAATTTATTGATAGCAACTTTCTCCAAAGGTCAAAACTTAAACCTTCTTAAGGACAACAACACTTACTATAAAATCAAAAGCCATCATCCTCCTGTCATACGAATTATGCATTTAATGGTCCTAAATCTAACAAAACTTGGATTGGATATTGTTTTCAGTCATTCCTAGTAACATCGGTCCGTTGGTCATGACCGACACTTTTACATAAGGACCGATGTCCCACTTTCACATTGCCGGTCCGAATGACCGATGGGTCTGGCAGAGTTTCGTTTATTTATACTCCCTCAAATTAAAGTGTTTTGGTGACCATGATGAAGTAAACCGTAACATTAACGTTTTGCAAAACCGGGTTTGTCGAAAGCTTTTACATGAGCGTGATTCACTGTGATTGTCTCATTAAGGAATCAGTCAGATTTTTTTGGAGATTTGTTATTCGAGGTAATTGGAGGATGATCGATGATTTTGTTAGATAAGATTAAATATATCAGAATACATCTATATTTCTCTTCTTTTTTATTTTTCGGACAGACAATTTTTGTTTCGGACCTGTGTGTAACTTCACTACATAGGTCCGAATGACCTATGGGGACCAAAAGTTATTGGGAATGACTGTGTTTACATTCTTAATCAACAATGATCAGCATGTGACCTTGAGCTTTGACCTCTGAGCCACAAAAACAGTAAGTAAACTCTATTTGAACAATCATTAAGCAATACATGTCCCCTATCATCACCTACAAATTTTACAATGCACATATTTACAAGAGGCTGATACTGTTAATACATTTCTTTGAAAATAACAAGCAAGTCATACTGTAATGGATGTATAACATTTTTCTCACAAAATGAACCAAAACAATATTCCAACTTTAGCTTGTCATGGTAAAGCAATGTACAAAATGTCAAATGATAATCTGCAGGCATGACCAAGAAAGTGTAGTAAACTAAGTATTTGTATTAATTTTCTAAGCCCAAGGGCTATAACTCAGCAAAAAATTGATGAATTGGAATAAAATTCAATCTTGATCTGTAACTTGTCAAAGCACTGTACTAAATATCAAATAATAATTTGTAAGAATGATGAAAAAAAGTGTGGAAAACTGATTTATCAGATTATCAGGTGGATGACTGACTGATAGATGGAGTGCAACCTGAAATCCTCTTCGGTGAAAATGGCCCAGCGGACTAATTAAGGAAAAAGTGTACAAAATCTGATATTCCTATCCCAAATGTTTCTGTGGGTTTTTTTCTTACTAAGTACAGTATATCAATATGTTTGGCATATGACCTTGACCTCAGACCTACATGTATAAAACAACAGGCATCAACCTTTTTTTGAAAAGGAGTATGTGTACCAAGTCGATGGTCATGGCCTAAATCTTGTTTACATGGTTTAACAACCATGTTCAGTATGTTTGACCCTGGCCTTTAACCCAAAAACTTGAAAATTAATGGCTGTCCTCTAAGCATCAGTAGTATGTGTACCAGACCTAGCCTGAAGAGTTTGTTTTAGATTATGTTTTCAAGCTTTAACAACATTATTTAACTTGTGATATTGACCTTTGACCTTGAAAACAACAGTCATGATTCTGTCATAAAAAGTATGAACATCAAGTGTGACAGTTCCATCAGCTCAAACTGTCAATTTGCTTCAATGGGAATAAATAAACCTTCAAATGCAGGCATGTCTTCATGACTTTTCATATCTAAAACATCTGCACTATTGGGATGAATGACTTACCTGTACTAATAAGGGATGCTCTTTCCGACCTTCAACTTCCACAGGTGAATTAAAGAGTATTGTATTAATACACTGAGAAACATGTGTATGTAAAAAGTTATTCCATGAATACTGGAAATATAAATCCTGCAAAGAAAGAAATGTATGTTAATTGCTTTCTCTTAGATTTTGCACATATACTAAACTTGCAAATTTAAAAAATTATCATCAATGGGCATACAAGAAAATCTTCTGGAGGAAAATCGATTTAGAACTTAATACAAAGATTGCAAACTTTGTTTCATGTTCAATAATGATCAGCTTAAAGAGGTTTAAAATACTCAGATGAAAATTTTTATCTGCTTGCTGTTTCATACAACATAAAAATTACTTGATCACAGACAAAGACATATGCCCAAGCTGGTGACTTATTTCATAGCACCCAACAAAGCTTTCCAAGCTACCTGTTACATGTTTTAATTATAAGTTTCATGGGTCATAACTCCTCCAAAATATTACCAGTAATAACCTTGGTCTTTGACTACCAAATCAAAAGACATCCTCTACTTTTGGTAAGATTTACTTATCTAAAGATGATTTGAATGGGATGTACTGTGCTTGATTTATTTATAATCTGGAAACCAATACATTTTAACGGATGTGGCCTTTATTTTTGACCTGTTGATCCAAGCATTAATATACATTTTTCACTTTAAATACCAATCAAAAGATCCAAATCTGGTTTGTATATAATGCATGGTATTTGATTTAATATATGGAAACCTGTTACTAGACAGGGACATAAAATGGTGGTAGATAGTGCTGACCAGCAAAAGAAATCAGAGTCTCAACCTCAACAGTTACAGTCTCCATACTGAATTCAACCTCTGACTTGCACTTAATATTTAAGTCTGTAAGCCACCTGATAATGTCAAACTGAAACTTGAAAGCAAAGTACAATTTCCAATCCAGAAATTTAAACTGTAAATGGTACTTACTAATAAAACTCCTACTGTTCCTAAATTTGCTAATTCTACATTAATTGTATGTGTGTTAGTTAAAACAAGTGCGGAGATAAGTCTGGCAATCTGAAGACGTGAATTTCCTAATGGAGGATCCAGGACTCCTACTGATGTTGGCATAGAACTGAAACGTTGCTGAAAGAAATAAATCAACAATAATCTATACTGTCATAAAACATTAACAGTAAAGCTTCATGTTTCAATCAAATGATAGTGAAAGTTTTACCCAACCGAGCCAATTCTTACCAAAGATATAAGTTGATCAGGTGCATTTTAGAAACACTGTATTAACCACAGTACGATCTAGTCATCTTTATTGCCTATAAGGTGGTGACAAGTGTTATTCGATTGAGTACCCAGACAAAACACTGACCTTAAGCACATAATATATCACACTTCTACTTGACCAAATCATACAATATGTTACAATGACTGTCTCAGTTTTTCACCAGCTACCTGTTTTCTTTTAGTTGCAGAAATTACTGTTGGTTAATCTGAGATGATCACTGGTCAACTAATACATGCTCCCAGACAGGAGTCCCTTGTTGACAGAGTATATAAATTTACCTTTGGTGGTTCTAGCAAAAGACTATGGAAATCTTTGAGCCTAGGTGTGATTGCTAATAAAACATTGCTGACCCCATGAGCTAATCTTTCAGTGTCTAAAGATGAAATTTGATCAGATGAACCCTCAGGGCTGCAATGATAAAAACACTGTGAGCAAAATCATTTCCTAAACACAAGTTAATAATATTTCAAATAGAGTGTTGAAAGGAACACACAAGTCGCCTGCCATCCGTTATTAAAAAATGTGTCTCCTACCAGACAAGACACATAGATGTTGCACAAGGTAGTTACTATATGTCTTATTGCTTCGCAGGCAACACAAATGATTGATGTGTGTTTAACCTCACACCACGAATATTTGGTGAATATATGGTGACGACATCTGCCTGATGCAGGGCATACAAATTTTTACCTTTGCAACGGACCCATCCGAAGCAGTGAGGGATCTTTAATGTGCCATGCATACCATGACATGGGGCCTCGGTTTTTACCGTCTCATCCGAAAGACAGGACACCGGCATGACCAGAGCAGGACTCGAACCCCGGCCTCCCGATCAGGAGGCGAGCGTGATACCACTAAGCCACGCTGGCTTCAGGCAACACAAAAATTACATTTTAGTAACAAGAAGCCTAAAGGGGTCTATATCGCTTATCTGAACACAATATACTCTTCCACCAATGACAACTGAAAAAAGACTGTAAACTTGCTTCTGTACACTGAATAAATCAAGACTATGAGTATGATACAAAAATTTGTGAAAAAGAGAAAATAAGAATTCTTTTTTCCCTTTTATTTTCCTTTAAGTATTATTCAAAATCTTCTTTTGGTGTAAAATGTAAAATACCTTTATGGTAAGGTCATGACACACTCTTGAGTCTTGGACAACAATTGTGTGAAATATTACCTGTCCTCGTTGTAGCATGAAGAGGTTATGGCTCGCACAAGAATTATGGCTATGTGTAAACTGTGACTGACCATGTGGGTATGACCTTAGTTCAAGGTCGTAACACACCCTTGGGTTATGGACAACAATTGTGCAAAACATTATTGGTCTGTATATAGAAGTTATGGTCCAGACAAGACTGTTTGACACACAGACAGACACAAGTCTTTATAATTTTTTTTTAATGTGACTCACTGAGTGCTGTAAAACACTGAAAACTTCATTTTGGTGTAAGAGAAAAAAACAAATTTGCCTCTTGCGGGCTTTCAATTACTTACTTTCAGCATGCCAGATTGGCAAAAATTTTATCTCAGATGGGAACCAAGAACAATAATGTGTTTTAGAACGCTTTTCATTATCATTCTGATGCATTCAGGATGATGATTTATGCAGTCAATGTGAAGAAAAACACTGTCTAAAGAGTACCCTTGTGAACCTATGTTGCCTTGCTCTGGATTTACCCATTGACAGATCTGACCAAATAGCAACATTTGTAGGGGACCTTAAGTACTTCATACCTACCATGTTTCATTAAAATCTTTCAATTAGTTCTGAAGAAGTTTATCAAAGCTTATTACTACAAACTAATAGTATATTCCCCCTTTTTTATTTTAAAAAAATTACAAAACAAAAGTCAAAAATAATTCTTTATCCTATCTCAATGAAAATGAGTTTGAATCTTTTACACCCAAGGTTTTATGAACCATTCAACAATTTTGGCTATGGACTGACCATGACCTAAGAGGCTTAACCTGAAGTCAAGGTTAAAACATATCTATGTGTGATGGGTAGCAATCATCTAAAATATGAGGAAGATTTAAGACTTGACAGACAGACAGGTAAGATGATTCCTATATGATCCTCCTCTCAGACTTGGTGAGCATGGTGTATTATAAATGTCCATGGTGTATTATAAAATGTACATCCACAAATCTGATGCTCTGATTTGGAGATGTGATAAAATATTCAAAGACTTGTCTCAAAATAACATTCAGAACCATGGTCCGACCCCGTAACTTCATAAGATGCAATAAGCAAAACTTTTAACAAATGGATAGACAAAAAAACATCAATATGGTATTGTGCAAACTTAAATAGTTTGCCTATTGCAAATGTTACTCACCTTTGTTTTCTAAATTCTAAAAGTGTTTGTATCACAGATAAACCATTAACAAGAACTGACTCATCTTTGTCAGTGTCCAGCATATTCCCCAGTAATTCTGACACTGTATCTTCTCTGAAACAAGATGTAGAAAACAATCAACAGAAGAAATCAAAAGTTCGCAAGCTGTATTTATGAAATATGAATGCCTCTGGCAGCATCATTTTCAGTGTAATATGAATGACTCTGGCAGCATCATTTTCAGTGTAAGTTGTTATCCTAAAACTAGGTCAATTTCAAAGTCAAGGTCACGAGGTCGAAATTTTGGTATTGATGAAAAGGTGATGTCACAAGGAATACACATGTGAAATAGGAAAGCCCTATCTTTTACCATTCAGAAGATATATCCAAAGTTAAAGTTTCTACAATGTAGGTCAAAGGTGATGGTTAAGGCCACTAGGTCAAAATTTATTGTAAAGACGGAAAGGTTTTGTGGCAAGGAATATGCATGTGAAATATAAAAGCTTTATCTCTTACAGTTTAAAACTTACGTGGAATATCAAAGTTTTTTTGCCAGAGACAAAGGGACAAACAAACAGGACAAAAGCTAGAGGCCCCGAATCTTTGATTCTGAGTAAAAAAATTTACTCCCTTTAAAGAACTGTAAAAAAGATCGATGGATGACAGAATATTTGATTTGAATGAACATCATTTTCTTACAATTCAACCGTGTTCAGTAATGGATCTGTTTCTGTCCTCTCTTGAAGCTGTGACAATTGTTCCCTGCCTAAACGGATAATATCACAAAGGGACTGGGCTGCATTGCAGTGAATCTGTATGAATGATCAAAATGATTGCTTTTGAATAGAAGAAATATGCACAACAAAATGAACTCATCAAACAAGTGTGAAATGCATTTTATCTTAATAATGATAATATTCAATTCTTAATAAACAAGTTTGAGAAGAGCAGATAGATACTAGTCTGTACTCATGTAAAAATGATAATAATATTCTTCATTTTTCTATGGCTATAAAGATCAAAACATGAAATAAAGCCTCACATCTTCATCCTGTGTAGGAACTAAGCACCCAACGAGTTTTTCCACAATCTTCTCTTCATTCAGCCACTGTAATTATATTAAAATTTCTTATGAAACTCTGACAATATTTTCTACATTGTTTTTTTGGGGATTAAATTAACAACTACTATTCTGCATGCTTTAGTTATACTACAACTTTTATAAAACAAACAGTTACAATGATGCTAATCTCATTATTCTGAGTTTTGGTGTTTCACTTCACACATAAAATATTTTCATTTTCCTTATCTTTTGCAAACCAGAACAGAATCAACACAGAAATTCCATAAAATCTGCCTTAGAATGTGGTTACTGTTGTTACCTCTATAACAGCTTTTCTGAGTTCTACACATTCAACACATGTCAACAGTCGTAGTAACAGATCCATTATTGCCGATGTGCCAATGTGATGCAATAAGACTTCAACAAAGTTTGATCGAGCTTTCAAAAACTCAAAAATCTGCAAGTAAATAAGAAGTATGCATATATTCAATAATCAAAAGCAGTCTTGCTAAGTAAAATCATAATTAAAATTAAATTACATTGAAATTTAGAAATAAAATAGATCCAGAAATTTAAATGTTTATTCATTTTTAAGTCTTTGCATGAAATTTTGTAAGAGTGCAGTACTCTAAGTAACACTTCGTTTTCAGCTGATACCTGCCAACCATCTTGTATTTTTGGTCACCATTTCAAAAATAATTGCTGGAAAGGAAAAGTTTACTTGCCATGAAAAAAACTGTCAAAATTGAAATAATGTGAACATATATTTGAGTATTTTAGCTCTTTATCGCAAAGTCTTTCAAAGTTTATTTCAATTAGTCACAGCTAGCATTCTGTATATGCCACAGGATTCAATAGTTGGTCCAATTTTTTGAAACCTGCGCATTATCATAATAATCTGTGTCAAAAGTTTTGGGCACAAGGAAGATACGATTCATTTGACTTAATTAAGTTAATAATTTATCAACTTCTCACAAATTATTTCATACAATACACTAGTGACTGTAGTGTGAGCATACTTAACTTTAAATACTTTCACCTATATAAACTAGAACTGTCCTAACGGGACAAATACCCCCCAAGGCACCAAAATTCAAAATAGGGGTGTATAACTATAAATGTCAAACAATACAACTACACATTGTATATATTTACATGGCATTAAAAGTGTTTTACTTATAATTTCTCAAACACTGGCACTCACGATTTCACTCTTCCTAGTAATGAGAAGGCCCATGACTTTACTGAAGAAGCTAGCCAAAAGAGGATTTAGAGGTTTCTTGTTGTCCAAAAAAGAGTACAATTTAACAATAAGATCTTCTTCACTGGCCAAAGCATCATTAATCTGAGTTACATCTGAAGTCAGTAACTCGCATGCTGTGTTAGGATATTTGTATCGAATTTTTTCATCTTCCAAGTCTTCTGGTTCTGCTGTGATCATTTGCACCATAAGTTGCATGTTTTCTGGACGAACAATACTGAAAATAGGCATATCAATTTTTAATTACTAAAGAGCTTACAGTTACAGATTCCTTCTCTTTGATTTTCTAAAGTTAATATAAAGTGTTACTATGATTACAATATTCAATATAAAGTGTCACTTTGATTAAACATTAAATATAAAGTGTCACTGTGATTAACATATTTTAAATTAACACAAACATTTTGTCTACACTTTCATAATTTACCACAAATAAACTTACAACTCGATGAGTTTATTGTTCTGAGCTTTACATTCTTGAAGGATGTCATCTTCATCCATCAATTTTTGTAAGGTCACATCCTGAAATACAAGGACATCCACTACTGTATATCATGTTGACAAAAACACAATAATAAAAAGAAATAGGTAAGATTAGACATATTCAGTTTTATACATGTTTATATCAAAACAATATAGAACAAGTGGTATTTTGATGAAACATGTATGCCCAACTCTTATAAGCCTTAACCTTCGTAAATTCTAAAATGTCCGAAATCCTGACCCCACCCAAAGTGCAAACAATCCATAGAAATACCCTTAACTCAAATAAATTTGTGCAATACAGAGCATTAAAACATTTAAAATAAGGTTGGTTGCTTAATAACTCTCCCTCCTTTGTAAGTTATGAATTACTTCACTAGTACAACACTTTATCTCTCATAACATAAGTATCACTAAAAAAACACTGTTAAAAAGAACATGTACATTCAATGATACAATTGATATCGTCTCCTGCATTATTAATTGACAATGCTTACCTCCTCCTCCAATAGTGTATCTATGTGCGATGTAGTCAGGATATTAAATTTCCAAAACATAGTCAGACCTGAAGAACAGTAAACATGTTTTACAAAATTAACATTTTGGGAAAAGTTATTCAATTATCTAATATATATGGTTACAACTCTTTATAGTATCATCTGTCATATGGTTAATACAACTCGTTATAGTATCATCTGTCATATGGTTACTTCTCTTTACAATATCATCTGTCATATGGTTACAACTCTTTATAGTATCATCTAACATATAATTACAACTCTTTATAGTATCATTTGTCATATGGTTACAACTCTTAATAGTATCATCTAACATATAATTACAACTCTTTATAGTATCATCTGTCATATGGTTACATCTCTTTATAGTATCATCTGGTTGGTTGGTTGGTTGATTATTGTTTTACGTCACTCCACGATTATTTCACGTATATGGTGACGGCATCTGCCTGATGCATTGCATACAAATTTAGACCTTTGCAACGGACCCACCCGAAGCAGTGAGGGATCTTTTACGTGCCACGCCTACCGTGACACGGGACCTCGGTTTTTACTGTCTCATCCGAAAGACAGAACACCAGTGTGCCCCGGGCGGGAGTCGAACCCGCTACCTCTCGATCACGAGCCGAGCACCTTATCCACTAGGCCACACCGGCTTTAGTATCATCTGTCTTATGATTACAACTCTTAAGACAGATGATACTAAAGCCGGTGTTAAGAGTTGTAATCATATGTTAGATGATACTATAAAGAGTTGTAATCATAATTATCATCTGTCTTATGATTACAACTCTTTATAGTATCATCTAACATATGGTTACAACTCTTTATACATGTAGTATCATTTAACATATGGTTACAACTCTTTCTAGTTTGCAATCTTCAAGACCGTCTGAACACAGAATATGTATCATAGCAAACACCATTCATTAACATATGAAATTTCCTTCAATTTCATCAATTCATTTTTCCTAATACTTTTACAAATACATTCCAGTCAGGGACTAAATTAACTGTTTTGACATGGTAGCCACCCAGACCCCTAGATTTCAAAAATCAGTAGCCCAGAGTAGTATTTGATAGCCTGTAAATAAATGTAGTTTTTCATAACTTTTTCAAATTTTATTCAATTCCTCAGATAAAAAGTATGTATACTTCTTTAAATCTAATTCCAATTACTTTAAACATTAACGACTATCTATTTCTCTTTCAATTTAAAAAAAAAACGCTCAATCACTTTCATCCTCTGGCACGTCTAAGTCTTTATTCTCTAGCTTTTTTCCCCAGTCTCTCCCTACATGTATCCATGTCCCTATCTAACTCTCTCTCTCCATTACTTCTCTCTGCCTGCTCTTTTTCTATATCTTGCACAGCCAGCTAACACATCTCCTGGATATCTTCCCCTTCATTCTTTCTCTAGTTACAATCATTCTGCCTCTTAGGAACCAGGGACTAAAAATTGCGGTCATCCAAGACGACCACTTGAAAAGTTCGACATAACGAACCTTGATTTACTGCTGTGAAAGATGTACTAATGTAAATGTTACCACAATAATGCTAAAATATTTGAACTTCTAGAGAATTCAATAACTTTGTTTTCCGATTCCGCGTCAATCAATAAAATATCAATCAAACTGCAATCAAGTATATTGGAAGTTATTTTACTATAAAGGGACAGGATGGTCCAGTGGTACCTCACTAGACTTCAAATCTGAAGACCCTGTCATGATATGAATTGATCCCCAATGGCTTCGACAGTTGGGTTCATAGCACAGGACAAAATATTGAACCAAAGCCCTAAGCAAGTGCACCCATTATATAAGTGTAATAATCTGCAGTGGCGTCAAACAAAACAAATCTACAGGGACTAATATTAACTGTTTTGACATGGTAGCCACCCAGGCCTCTAGATTTCAAAAATTAGGAGTCCCAAGTATGAGTATTGTTTAGCAGCCCATAAATAAATGCAGACTTTCCTAAATCTTCCAACTTTATTGAACTGACAATTCATCAGATATAAAGTTTGTATACTTATTTAAATTTAACTCCAATTACTTTAAACATTAGCAATTTTCTCTTTCTGTTTCATTTCCAAAAATATGCTTAATTACATCACTTTCATTCTTTGACACCTTTGAATCTTTATCTCTTGCTCTTCTCCCAGTCTCTTCCTACATGTATCCTTGTCCCTATATAACTCTCTTTCTCTCTCTATTACTTCTCTCTGACTGCTCTTTCTCTATATCTTGCACGCCATACCAGGGATCTCGTTAAAGCGTGTATTTGCGTCCCTGACTTCAAAATCGGTCAAACGCACAATTTTCAAAAGTGGTGAGTCCCCGGGACGCGTCACTGTTACCCCCACATGCGGCTAATAAATTTATGACATTGTGCTGTGTCGCCGAGTAAGCCGTGTATTAATTGATTTGTATTAACCGCGGGAGATAACGCTTCGGGCAGTCCGTGTGCGGCAGTATAAATTGTCTACTCGACCCTATTACATGCCCACGATGCCGCCGGCGGACAGTTGAATGCACTAATTGTAGAACTAACAGTGAATAAGGGTGAATTAAAGACCTCATTGTACATGTATAGGCAGGAATTTCAGAAATCTATCACAAATTTAATACCAAACCAAATGTCTAAAAAGCATGTGTACAGCCATCAGAATGCGTAATGATTTATTTGAACTTCAAATTGCCTTACTATTAATTATGTTCAACGCACTTAAATATATAAATAATACTTAAAGACTTCGGCGGTTTGTACGGGTCATTATTAAAATTAGCAGTTACTGCAAAATTGCAACGACAGCTTGGGTCAAACATAATTTGGGTTACAATCGGTAAATTTATTAATACCAACATGCCTGCTGACCACTAATCCTTACATACGGCGACGAGGTCCTTAACTCACTGATCAACAACCCAACCCACCTACCCACCAAGCTAATGCAGATCCAACAAGCCGGACCACCACTCTGTGAATTCAACACCGAGAAATCCCTGAAGTTCATGGACATGCGTAGCCATCGGAAGTGAACAATGTGCTATGATATGATGTGATTTGATTATCATCTGTATATAATGTATGATAGAGCTTGATTTTCCATAAGAATTATTTGTAGTGCTTAGACCTTAAAACTTCTTTTGCTATACATGATACAGTGCTTGACAGTTTATTATTTATAACATGAGTAATAAATTATCATTTTATGTGATTGTTACAAAGAAATAAATAAATAATTAAACAAAAAAATCTTTTCATTTTATGCCCAGTGCTTAGCAGTCTGTTAAGGTGGTGTCAGACTTATGTTGAAGTTAACGGAAGAGATATTGTAGAACACATTGAGTTTTGAACACATCATGTGTACATTATCTGTTTTCATGCTTAAACAACAAAACTATAAAATTTATTGACATTTAATTCACATAATTAGCATGAAAGACAGTTAATATGCACATACACCTTTCAAGACACAAAAAAACTATATATATTGAAGTTTACTTCGGGACTTATCATTTTTAGATTGGGACTCACCAAATTTTGGTGGGACTCACCATTTTCAAAAGTGGTGAGTTCCAGGACTCACCATTTCAGAACCCTAGTGAGAACCCTGCGCCATACTCACATATCTCCTGGACATCTTCATCTTCACTCTATTTCTCATTACTGGTGATTGTTTTCCGCCATCCCTCCCCACTCTCCCCTTTCACACACTTTGTTAGAAATCAAATTTATTTATATATCTTGTTATAATTGTAAGTTGGGGCAAAAACACCCAGATGGAAACTTCCGAATATGAAAATTCTTAGGTGTGAAAAAGTTTTGGTGCAAGAACTCTGGTTACTCTCTGGTCTACCAGACCGTAACACACTTGCTATTAAAGATGTACTAAAGTAAATATTTACACATTACCTCAATAATGCTAGTATGAAGTTTCACAAACAAATATTTCGAAATTTTTAGAGAAATCAATAGTTTTGTTTTCTGAGTTTGCCTTCATGTACTAGTTTTAGTGCAAGTCCTTCGCGACAAACAGAAACAATATAAGCACCTTAAGAACATTGATATCAACAAGAGAAGCACTCAAACGACTCAAAATATCATTGTACTATCAGTAAAATGTTTACTAACACTGAAGAATTTTTAGTCGCCACACAGGTAATCAAGTAAGAGGATTTCAGGGGCCAGGAAGCAAAAGTGGCTGTCTCGAGCGACCGCTAATTTTAGTCCCTGAACCTATCACAACCTGGATTCGAACCAAGACTTCAAAGAGGTGAGAAGCTATGGCAAGTTCCTGCATCTCGCTCAGGCCACCTCACATTGTATCACTGACTCACACCAAGAAACAACAATCAAATTAAAAAAAAATGAATCATTAAATGCCATTAAGTAGACTTCCTAAATATGAAATGATAAAAGATTAGTTACTTTCAGTTTCATAATGTGATTGATACAAACTTGAACATACATTATGAAGACTTTGAACAAGCTTAAGTGAAAACAAGTATCTAATTAAGCTTTCAAGATCAACATTATCAACTAGGAAGTCTTATTCTCAGAAATCTAGATTTCAATGAATATGACTTTCTTTATTTATGGCAATTCCCATTCCAATGACTTTCAGAGCGACAACATAATACACACCTGTCTTGCATTATTTATCTCCCGAGCACAAATACTTACAAAATGAACATTTTAATGCAATATTATGCTTGGGCTTCTCTTAATTATTACCTCAAATCAATGCGAAAGGCAATGACGAGTACGACCGAGTGATTGTTTCGAGGTCAATGTGCAAATAAATAGGGAAACGAGGTTCACGGTATTCCGTAATGAATAAATAAAGGATCTCAATATTCCTTTCGTCTTCTCTAAATTAACTCACCTTCGTGTAAATATTAACTGAATACGAATGTTTTTATCGAATAGAGAATATCAATCAACTCGAGACATCACATCTCATTGGAGTTCGAGGAATATGCCAGATCAGTTGCAAAGTTGACATACAGGATCACCTTAGGAAAATCGTTCTACTTCAATTTTCAGCAATAATATTAACAGTTCTGATTGAAAAACATTAAAAATACTTGAATATAAGCATCATATCAGGCGGGAATAAAGTAATTTACATCAAGATGGCGTCAACATTTCTTGAACTATCCCACAATTCAATTTTGAAACGAAATCTCATGATCATGAAGTTTCATGAATTTGTTATTTGTTTCTTTTAAAATTTGCAAAGAAATTTAACATCATATTACAAATTTCTTATTATTGTTTAAATATATTTTTCGTAATAATTATTTTCCGTACTATCCCTCCGGGCATATGCTCGGGAGTATCCGTTATAAAGCGTCATTCTCACACATGCGCATTCATTGATCAACTAATCACTTCAGTTCAAGAGAGGATACTGACACGAAGAGACAGAAACTTTTGTGACAGTCATAAAAGGAATATTTAAAGAAGGTAAAAATAATTTAAATCTATTACAATATGTACCATTGTTGTTTTTCTTTGAAAAATGTAAACTGTTATTCTTTTGATCGAAGATTACCACGTTTTCAATATTGTGACCTCATTTTGTCGAGAGACCGCCTGATTTTAACCATTAGAAACTAATCACAATTCTCTTGTCTGACAGTGACACTTTATGTTCATGATACGAATGGGTATATTTTCAAAAGTACTACTGTTTTTATCATGTCAGTACAATATTTTTCTGTGATTATAAGTATTTTATGCATAAAACATGATGGCATGGAAACACATGTATGTGCACGACTCGACTGAGTCTGCGCCAAGGCAATACATTCCTTTGTTCAAAAATAGTCAAGAGGAACACCTAGTTTCCAAATCTTTAAGGCCAATGACATAGTGAACTCTGTAGTACAAATTTTATATTAACAATTAAAGGTGTCAGTTGTATTAATGAAATGAAAGAAAGGTATTTATTCGTTCTTTTTTCGATTAAATACCCTTCTTCTGGTCACTGTCTTGTACACGTTGTCATCGATTATATAAGAGGTCGCCGTATAACTTGACCCTACATATTTGCATAAATAAACATAATGAGCTTGACTTCCAAGTAGTACTATAGTGGGCTGGATCTGACAGTTCGTCTGTTGTCAGTTCATTTAAGACAATTTGTGTTCTTTAACACACATTTTTGAAATGTGAGATCGTTTTTATTCCTGTAGTTTACGGGAAATGAGGATCGTATCACACAGAAATTGAATCACTGGAATACTATAGAACGTTAGAAGGAAATAATTTTCGTTGCAGCCAAAAATGTTCAGCTTCCATAAACCGAAAATCTACCGCAGCAACAGTGGATGCTGCATATGTAGAGCAAAGTCTTCAAGCTCTAGATTTACAGACAGCAAGAGGTACGAAGTGGAATTTGAAAAATGTTTCCGCATTAGAGAAAAAAGGTCAGGAGAAATCTGCAATGCTTGTGTCCTACTTGTGAAAAGATGGAAAAAGCTGCCAGAGGGGACAAATCGACATTGGAATCATGTGAGTATTCTCTCCCCCTTGAATATATATATTTATAATATTTTCATAAAAAGTAACAGGATTGCTCAGTAAATCATGTCATACTTTTTATTGTCATCATTTTTCTGATGATGGAAAGGGTTCGAATATTTATTATATTTATAAGCAAGTTTTATGGGGTAATTGTTCATGTTTTTCTATGAAAATTCGTCATTGATCTAGGTCTTTATCAACCATGATTTCTGGATATACAATCGCAGACACAGAAAATGTGACACACCCTATGCGTATTTGTTGCCTACACACTTTCCCCTATGTAGGTTTTGAAGTGATTCAGACGCTAGAGCATGCCCGGACAGTTGAAACCACTCAAAACTAGGTCACATTTACATATTAAAGGTCTGGATTAATGCAGGCTATAAACATACTCTTTAGCCTGTGGATAAATCAAACCTATGTGGATATACGACAATTATGCCAGCCTCTATCAACTGCCTATTACAACAGTCACAGATTGATTTAGTTTTACCTTTAATCGAAGTAACATTCGTTACCGTGTAGAAATAAATTCTTTCGGGGTTGAATGTTGCTATGATAGTGGGAGTGGGTTGGGTTGGGTTATTCTGTCTCAAGGTCGAATCAGCTACATTCATATGTATAGATAAACAACCTACGAATAATCCTTCAAAACATGTTTGTCTAGTGCCTACGCATTTGGATATATTCGACAATGAATGGAATTTTAGTTGGAAACTATTTCTTCTAAGGTTTACTTTAACTCTTTACTAGTTTTAAACATAAGTGGCATTTTCAGAAAGTGAATTATGAAAAGAATGTGAAAATTAAAAAGTAGAAAAAACAATGTACTCAAATTTATTCGCAAAAAAGATCAATAATCCACAAAGCGTGAAGGAATGACGAATGTCAGCAAGTGCGAATACTCGCCGTAGAATATCGGAGACTTTGAAAATGGCTGCATGCTATCTGCGCTGAATTAATGTTGAGCAAGATAAGACGGAATATAGAATGATTCATAATGGACGCGAGTCTGGCACGGGACTATATCAAGTTCCATATCGCAGGACGATCTAGGGAAAATATTCACAAGATGACGGATAAGGAAAAGAACTAATTTATAAAATGAGTTTCAATCAAAATAATATCTGGTGGTGTGAAATGATGGCACCGTAATGGGCAAATTTTACCAATGAGGTGACTCTGTAATTACTTTCCGATAATCAATAACCATCACTTATATGGACTTTACAAGGATATTTCCACCAGCATGTAACAAAGACTCGTAACTAGGTCATAGTTATATTAAGGCCATTGATCGACTTGTAAGGATAATGGCTTTGGTAAATGTATACAAAGCACCGCACCACCACCCTTTATTGCTATGACACTCCATTGTGCATTAACAAACAATGAATTTATCTTAAATTCTTATCATCAGCACATCTGGTATGGTTAATATTTATAAGGTTATGTTAAATACCATGTATAACAAACATACGGAGGGGAGGATATTTAAATTCAGAGAGAAAATATCACTATATATTTCCGATTTTTATGCTACCAGTGAAGTATTTAAATGGAAAGAGGAAAATACGATGAATGGAATCATGTCATAATAAAATATTATCACGTTCCTAGTAACTAGCCCAGAAAGTCCAGGAGTGTATGTTGGTGTTGTATGTATGAACATAAGTTTGCCACATAATTTAGTGCTTAATGATGTCCTGGGGGTGTCCAGGTACAAGAATGACCCTAAAGCAATATATCTATATATAGTGTTCAGTGGTCACTAATCCTGGGTCACCATGATATGACAGCCTATTACCAGCAGCATAAAAGACTCGATAATCCGGTTTTTGGGTGTTTACATATCCCCAACAGGTGTCTTCTAGCTACGTTTACGACAATTATAAAATCTGCTATTACACTCCTAAAAGAAAAGGCAATTAATCAAACCATGAAATTTATATTCGTCTTACTCAATCATTTCCTCCAAAAGTTTTTACGTTGTTTTGACTTCTGATTTGATTGATGATTACGAGGATGAAAATTAATGCCCCCCCCCCCCCCCCCTTTATAGTATCTTCCGTTGTGATATTTAAACGTTTGGCGTCCACATATTTTCGAGACAGCATTCTGTAGCATGCTGGGCTCGGGGCTAAGAGGTTCAGAATTGAGCCCCATAGGTGATTCGTTGGTGAATGTACTTTACCACCTTTGTTTCACAGTAGTGAGTAGACGTCGGCACCAATAGCACGTAAAAGATTCTACACTGCTTCAGGAGAATCCATAGCATATTATTGAAATAAACTTGACGTAAATCAACAATCCGTACCTTTTTGAATTAACAATCACCACTAGATTTAGATCAATAAATAAATCATAGTATCTTTTTGTCGGGTGAAGAACCGTGTTACCTGATCTTTGTCCATGAAAAACTGGCGATTTAAATAATGAAAGTTAGCTTTATATTTTCATTAAAATATTACAAAATCTTCCTTGTTGACGATGTCATTTCTGAACTTATTTGCCATCCACCGTGAGGATGTTAGACAGTCGATCAAAGTTTGTACCGTCTGTGTTCCAACCGTATCATTAAAACATTACACTTGACGTTACGTAGTTTTTACATGAGAGATAACATTATCGTATTTAATGTTATTTTTATGTGTTATTGTCGTTTGATGTTGATAATTAAGCATTGTATTTTTAATTCAGTCGTTAGAAATCACGAGACAAATATTTACTTACCAACGCCCACTTACATTGATATTTATGAATATGTCGTAATCATAGGTCATAGACTACCTGCTTAATATCTACCTATGTAGATAGCGGGACATAATTTGACCTACCCCATGATGTCATGTCAAACTGATTTCTGAAAAATGTATATCACACTTCCTGTTCTACTTTAATGCCATTTTTGCTATATAGGTATAAATGTCGGAAGATCAGTAGTATTATTACACCTGACAGGTGTGCATTGTAACTAGACACTTCAAACCGCACTATATGATATATATATATACGCGAATTTTCCTGCATTTGATGTATTTCACAACGGTATTCATCCAAATGAGAGATCGATAATGCGGGATCTGTCATTTCCAATTTTCGTAAGTGCTATTATTAGAAGGTTAAAGGCCGATAGGGTAATGAGATTCACAGTACATACACACACCACTGTAAATCCCATTACTGTGTCGGCTTTAATCTGCGGCCAATGCTCTCTATGGTTCACTGAAAGTAATGGAGCCAAATCTACTCCTATTACGACTGCCTCTGTGTACTTATAGAGCCTTGAGTTCAGTAACCCTAGCTAACTAATGAATTCTTTGTGTTAAAGAACCCTTTTGTACCCTGTTCAAGAAAATGAAGAGGAAATATCTCTTACAGTATTTCATATTAGACCTGCTCAAACCCTCTATGACATCTGGATATATAATCCTGAGAAATATATTTCATATGGTCAATTACACATTTATAAAAAGCAAGAGTGTGTGACAGGCAGAACAAACGGTAGAGTCCACGAGCTTTCCTTGTATTTGAGATGCATGCATTTTAAATGGATCATTCAATACACGGCGTGTTTCCCAAGTGAATGTGTAACCACATAATCAATATATTCATTTGTGTAACCACATCATGGGAAAACGACACTGTTGGTTATAGTTTTGGTTTTCTGTTGACAGGTGGTGGATGCCAGAGCGGGCCCAGGGATAAAATCGTCAATGAAAATCAAGAATAAATTGAGTCCTACCCATGGAAAATATAAATCGCCTTTGAGGTCCAAGAAAAACAGTTACAGTGCCGTGGCAAGCTCGGGCAACATCTTCGACGATCTCTCAGGTATAGGTTTGGTTTGAAGTAACTAGAAGAGAAATTATCTATTGATATGACTATGGAGGTATCTATCTTTAGCCAATTGGGTCTGTCTGGTGCTACCAAAGTAGGGATGGCATCCATACGACATTCGTGCGCGAAAATCAAGTGTTAAACGAATTGGATTATCCATGTCATAATCCTTGTATAAATCAGTTCTAATTCCATTATTTTCCTTATATATATTTATCTATTCTTTGTGATGGATAAGGAAAATACTACTAACTTCATGATAAAACGTGGAATGAGGGACACGCCCCCTTTTGGCTTTTCTGTGTAATCATACGACTTATAGTGTAATGTCACTTGAAAAAAGATCCATTTCCTTTATGATATTATGAATGATATAAAGAAAATATAGGTTTGATCTCTACTTTCATTTACTTTCTACTCCTCCAATATATCTATGCAATATGCACTGTAAAGACCTTGACACCTTTCCATCTTTCAAAGATATATGCAGGTGTTTGCATATTCGTATTAGAAATCCATGTGTTTGAAGTTGTAGTTGTTTTTTGCTGAACAGTCGCTAGTCTTGCAAATAAAGTGTGTTTTGCACATTTTGCTGATTTGGCAGTTCTAAGAATAGTACAAAATTTGGCAAAGAGCATGCCTTCTGAGATGACCTACAGGGGATTATCGGCCATGGAATTACATGATAAGAGTTAATCGTGTATTTGCCACTCGTCCATCTCTGTGTTAATTGGGATTTGCTGTATCAGATTACTTATTCTTTCTATTAAAGCTTCACGGGGTCGTAGAGACAAAAACCTACTTGGGAGCCATACATCTGTGTTTTATCAAACAGACAGATGTTAAGTACTCCGGAGTCCTACTGACTTAGTGAGATGTCGGAGAGGTTGGAATATTCTGCTATATGACTCACTGAAATTCAAACGTTAAAGAAAGTAAACAGCTTTCGTAAAAATCTGAAAGCTCCGTAGTTTCTTTGTCCTCAAAAGTTCAGGGTTAGGGTGGAGAAGATACCAATATCGCCCTGTCCATGATCATAATGCAATAAGGTCACCGGGCCGAGTGGTCATTTAATGGTCAAGGGGTTAAGATTAGGCCAAAGCACAGACCAGTGTCGATCAAGCAATCAACATTTATGTGAAGAGAGTATACAGCTAGTTTTATGAATGAACGTGAACAGCTGTGGAGTTATCGATTATCCACTAAATACAGATCTATTTACTGTCTAACGGGATGTAAACATCGTCAGATTGCATCCTTCCTGCATTCTGTGGCCATCGTTTGTTTATATTCGCGATTATCACTCGATTTCCCGAATATGAGGTCAAGCTTGCTGACATGTTTATTAATACTGATCATTAAGTACATTTATTATTACAACGAAATTTATTCTTATATCCGTTTCCGGATATATCTGACAAGAAGTGATGACAAACTAAAAATAAAAATGAAATTCAGGCATCTCTTTATCACGCCGTGTGCCTTTATTTTGGAATAACGAAGCAAGAAATATTTTGACAGACTGTCAAATTTCCTTTTATTTTACCTGTGCAGTGTGCTGTTTGGGTCACTTGAATCCCTCATATATCGCAGTTATGACGGCTTTCATGATGATGCAAACAAAATTATCATAATTTAATATTTTAGGACTCGGTAACCTTGTCACGCTAGCGGTGAGTTCACCTTGGACCGCTTTGTCCTACATTTTATAGATCGTAGGTGTCCTTTTTTCCCAAGTTGGCACAGTGAATTTCTCTGAGTTATCGCTTTGCATTGATTGCCATCAATCAATAATGAAAACCCCTCACGTAATGCAGAAGTTCTTTGTTCAGTTATCAGGTGCGTGGGTCTAGGAGAGGGAAGTATTTCGGGGGTTATGACGTTACCGGGGGCTATTTTCAGCTTTGTGTTTGTTGTTGACTTTGATTTATTACTAGTTTACCACAAACCAAATCGCGCAAGTTGTTTTAACATACAGTGGATTTTTTTTACGACTTCAATAATCCTTTGTCAATGATCTAAATGTAGACACTCTGGATACAGCCACACTTGGTTTCATGAGTATACATAATAAGTGTACTCATTGCACTGTGTATTACCCTGTAAATAGGCTAGGGTAAGGGAACACAAAGGTTATGAATATTAGATGACTCGTCGTCTTACTACATCCCATCCCTGGAATTACTTTGGCACCACCAGATATTTATTACAGTCTGAATGGCGGCTATTTATAGAATACTTCACACGACGTGACTGAAGGGAACATATTTTAATGCTTTACAAAAAGTATTGATGCAAGATCAGCGACATCAAAACCTATTTCCGAAATCAAATATTCATTCCTTCTCTTTATACCCATTGATGCTTAGGGAAGTGGTACATATAATAATGAATACGATACGCCTATACGGGCTTTACAGATCCCATGAGACCCGTATGGTCTTTCAGAACCGATTAAATACAAAGCATGACTTCCAAATCAAATTGCTACAGGACGATTGGTACTTTTACCAAGGGTGTATAGTTAAATTAAGCTATACTTCCCTGCTTTTACCAGTCCTCGATTTTGTTGTTAATGTTATCTTGTGTATTAAAGACTCAAGGTTACGATGTTCATCATTCTATACAAAATAATGAATAATCATTGTTCAGTAAAGCAAATGAGGATCTTTTTTTTCAACAGTGAATGAGGATAGTTGTGACAAAGACATGTTTGAGCCAAGTGACAGTGAGGAATCTGATGTAGAAGAAGCCCCGGAGAACCCTCAACGCACAAATAAACGCAAACAGACTGATCCAAGAATCAGTCCTTTCCTTGATCTCAGCTATTGGAAAAAGTAAGACATATAGCAACACAGATGCAGTAAATTTGTGATGTATTTAAAAAAGACAAAAAAAAACCCACTAAATGCACAAAAAAGTTTTTAATGTGGAATTTCAGACTGGGTATGAACCCCTGAGTGATATGTAATGCTAAATAATACAAACCTTTCTCATAATGGAGGATTACTGTACATACCTCCTATATACTGAATGTAAACTTAAGCCGGCCTGGCCTAGTGGTATCGCGCTGGACTCCTGATCGAGAGGCTGGGGTTCGATTCCCGCTCTGGTCATGCCGGTGTCCTGTCTTTCAGATGAGACAGTAAAAACCGAGGCCCCGTGTCGTGGTATGCATGGCACGTTAAAGACCCCTCACTGCTTCGGATGAGTCCGTTGCAAAGGTCAAAATTTGTATGCCCCGCATCAGGCAGATGCCGTCACCATATACGTGAAATATTCGTGGTGTGACGTTAAACAAAAATCAATCAATCAATCAACTGAATGTAAACTTTCTTTCTAATCACTATTTATAGTATTAATTAATGATATTTGACAAGTTTATTTCCCAAGTATTTATTGAATTTAGTTCTCGATATCTTTGTCAATTGTTGAAAACCTTAAGAAAATCAAATAGTGAAACTCTTTTAATCCATACAGGTATACATAGAACTTTTCTGTGTGATATCTATACATGTGTAAATAATATTTGATAATTTTATCATTTTAGGACAGAAGTGTGTTGTGGTACAATTTTCAAAGGACTAAATGGGGAAGTGTTATTAGATCCCCAGCTCTTCCACCCTTGTTATTCCTGCCATAAATCAAGGCCCCGTCATGGAGGAGAAATTCGCCGAAGTCGATCTACAGACGATACAGATAGTAACTCCAGTTCTAACAGTTATGTGGATTCTGAATTTCTAGACACTGGTTGTGTAGACAATGACACAGACAGTTTACCTGCTCTGGAGAATAGTGCAGCATTATCACTGGCTGAATTTCAGTGTTCTAACAGCTATTCCCAACCGCCTCCTCTAGCTATGGAGTGTTAAGTCACCACTCGTGATCAAGTCTGTATAGTATTTATTAATGATGTGCAGGATTATAAGGGAGGATGAATGAGTTTTACAGGGAATGTACACATGGAATTATCTTGCCAAGGGTAAGGGTGTCTGTGTGATGTAAATATTTGTATTTTAAAGTATGAGTGAGTTTATAAATGTGTAGATGTGTGCATGCTGTTATAAGTGTATTGTGTGCAATGGTTGTGATATACTGATAAGCTTAGATGATAGAGGCCCAGACTATTGAACTGGCGAGAGTCTCTGTAATCCAACCAAGCATTCTGTGACTTCAGAAGTGTAATTTATCTAGTCATTGATATTTATTGATTTGTTCATAATACATGTATAACTCTTTGTTCGACATAGAAAGTTATACTTTTCATGACAAAGAAGCTCTTCCATGTTTTAAGAATGTATTTAAATCATGCTTTTATAGTACAAACATTCTCATCCATTTCATGGATGATGTCTTACCGTCTAAAGTAAGGAGGCTTAAAAAAAGAATAAAAAGTGAATTGGTATTTCTGCTCCTAGAATATCTGAAGAGCATAAGATTCCATATCGAAAATAAACAGTTGCATGCAATGTCCTGTGCTTATTCCCTCTCCACTTTCCCCTCCCCCTTCTGACATTGAAAGTACACCTGCCAAGTAATATTACTATTAACACTCATTAGCCAGGCCAGTTCATTTGATGGGGTGAGTCAGACATTCCCAGAATTCCTAGCTAATCATAATCTTCCTACATCTTATTTATCATCATATAATTCAAGGCCAGTGATAAATATACACCTGTATTTATAGCCATATATGATCAAATTTGCTCAGCAAACCACATATTTATACCCCCAGGTCTCCCCATTATATCAGTAAGTTATATTCATAAATAGGTGACCATTATAAGATAATACTCTTTTGAAATATGTGATCAAAATTTCAAAAAGCCAGAAAACCATAGAGTGTTTTAATGGTTCCCAGAATAAATGTGTAACAGGTTATCTGTGTGTGTGGATAAGTGAGGTTTGTGAGACTTAAACAGCTGATTGTGAAAAGAGTAATGTGAGACATGCACCATTGATGAGATAGGTGCATAAATTGCACACCGCTTATGATTGAGATACAAGTTTGTGAAACAGATTGCTGAGGCATGAGAAAGGAAGCATGTGAAGTATGCTATTAATTAATGAGACAGTGGGTGTTTAAATTCAAACCAATGATAAATCATAGGAGCTGAAGTTGTCATACATGTACACCCCTTAATTAGGACATCGTAAGTGTGTAATCTATAAATCACTGATGAATGAAATAAGAGCCAAGAGAAACACACAATGCTGGTGACTGAGATGTGTGTGTGAGACTCACACTGCTGATGCACAAGATAGTACACATGCGAGACATACATCACAGATATGGAAAGATATGATGCATTATATGAATATTACATAGTAGATGAGTAGACAAATCTGCCAAAAATGCTCAGTTGTCACATGACAATAATGATTTACACCATTTTTTATCTCTACAAAATTTTATATACAATTTTTTTTTTTTTTTTTTGATAAATTTCATGCATTAAAATCAGGAATTTTATTCCATACAACATTAGGTTTAGTGAAATCATACCTTTTTCTGAGTTAGTGGAAAGAACAACTCCAAAATAGCATTAAAGACGTCCTGCCTATTTGTTGAATATATGTTTTATTGGTCAATAGTTTTTGACGATAAACTCATGCATTCTTTCATTCAAAGAAAGTGGAAAATGCATGTTAAACGTAAAGTGAAATTATGAGTTTTTCATCTTTGTATTGTTCATCATATGTGTGGAAGTTATGATTTTATTCATGAAGATGATACATGTAACAAATTTCATCAAACATTATCTAATGTCATTCGTGTACTGTACCATTGATGGAACCTTTTGTACATTTCCATTGCATGTTATTTATTTATTTATTTATTTTGGTATTCATACCAGCACAGTGTATATATGTACTGGTTTATATATATAATGTATGTAACAATTCACTTGGAGAGTTCTGAAATTAATGTAGTTCCAAAAGGGGATGAGAATTGGAAACCCATGTGTTCTCCCTTATTGCTTTACCATTGTATCTCGGTGTGAGATTGGGATCTTTTGCAAAGTTCATGTCTCCATGAAAAGCAGAGTCAATGCAAAGCTAGATCTCTTTTGAGTCTGTTAGCCATCTTTTCATTGGATGGTCACATGACTCAATATTTCATCAACATAGGACACAGCACTGATGAATGGTGCTCTCATTCTGTACATAGATGTTAAATAAATTTTGTTCACCAGGAGTCAGAATTATACCACTCAAGAAAATTTGTAAATATCTATCATAAAATCATACAAAAAAAATATGGGAGGTAGAAATTTTTATGAGCAGAAGATACGCATGGAAGATCTACTACTAATGTTTAATATATAAAGTTACAGAGATTATACCTGTATTTATTCAAATGTTTTATAGATCTACCATGAATATGAACCGGTGGTGTGAGGGCGGACGTCAATATATCTTGTTGTCAAGGTGTATATAGTGCAATTCCATATCAAAGTAGCTACCTTCTCTGCAAAGTGTTTTGACGACCGCTGTCGCAGGAGTTTTTCTTACTGTAGTCACAATGCCAAAGAGAGGCTGTTGTTTTTGTTAAACATTAATTTATTCATTTAGATATTTCCTCATGTTTCTGTTGAATGTTGTTTGTCATTGGCTCAGTAGATTGCAGCAACAGAGATCTATGTTAACATCAATCAATTCAAATCTGAAAGAGAAAATTACAACTATTATTACACACAAACATGGGGAAATGCTGTATATTTATGATACATTTCCAGTGAATTTGATATTTAGATAGTCTTTCTTGGATATCATTGTATACCTCTAGACAAAGATGTATATCCATTTATCTGTTACTTGTTGTAACCTTGAGTTGTAGACAGATGATTATTACACTGTACCATTGTTGATACTGTTAGAAATTCTAATGCTTTGTTAAACCATCTTTCACATTTTAGAGCCTTTCTACAATGACAGAAAGTAATTGTGAAATGTGGGTCACAAATCTATTCTCAGGTTTAAATTTTGGCTATATTGAATAATTTTATTCTAAGCCAGTATATTGTTAAATCATAGAACAAAATTGCTTCACTGTAATTACATCTAAAAATAATTAGTTTATTTCCCCTGACACGACTGATGGTAGGCAAAAGTTTTTAGACAGGTGTCAGATAGAATCCATGAACTTGTTTGGGGAAACACTTCACATTTTTTGTCTACAACCTTGACAATGTTTATATTTTTTGGGGGGGGGGGGGGTTGTTAATTTTACTGAGTATTTTTGCTACAGAATTGAAGCAATTTTATTCAAATGTCCCAAACTATTTTGAATATAGACATTGTTTTAATGGTTATCTTTGCTTCTTGACTTCGGAAGTGCTGAATGGAATCTCTTTGCCATCACATAGCATACTAAACATTGAAATGAAGTGCTTTTTGAAGTAGATGCAGATCTTTGAATGTTTGTCTATGATGTCTTCTGGTGTTCTTGAATGTGATGTAGTAATGCTCTTGTATCATGCATGCCTATACCTAGTTTCCATGTCAACCCTTTCATGATGTTTCAACAAAGTCTGTGCTTCTTGTAAGCTTTCAGGGATCAAATCTCAGGGTACGTTCTGAAAGAATTGCCGTTCATCCCTCATGTCATCATTATGGTCAAACATACATTTTTATAATAAAAAAAAAAATTGACGAAAATATTAGCATTTTTTATTTGTATTTTATACTTTTTAATACAAAATTCAGAAGGATGCCAAAGCACCACCTCAATTTGTGTCACCCATGTAACATGGAAAAATGGAACATAGTGTACAAGTGGTTTAGTGCATCAAATGCAATATTAAATCAATATTGAACAATCAAGTATTTCACCAGCCAAACACTGTGAAATTATGCTGATCATGACATACATGTAGGTAGAAATGGCATCCAAATAGAGTATCAGTATTTGCAACAACTCTCTGAGGCCCTGAGCATGAACACTCTGTGAAATTGAGAGAATTTTACCAAGTGTAGTTGAGCTGCTGATACTTGATTGTTTATATTGTTCCAAGGATCTCAGTGTAGTATTGTATACATGGTGTTTTAACCTTGAAGGCCAGTAGAGTTTGTGCTTATGTACAGTAGTGTTTGTAGCCTACTCCTATATCTATTGTCTGCATGTAAAGTCAGAGTAGGAATATTATTGTTTTATTTATTTTGATAATTTAAATTTATTTTTAATACTGGTTGCAAGTGGTTTAAAATGTTTTGAATGGGGCCTCGACGCTTCAATTAAATATTTGAATTAATTAGGCGAATTTTGTTTCTTTTGCTCCATTTCATTGGTTGGTGAGCATTTCAGGAAATATTAAATGTTTTGTAATTAACATTTAAAGAATTGTTTTTGTATCAGAAACCGTAAGAAATGCGGTATAATTCTTAAATTGGTAGTTGTTGTTTTGACATTGAATGAATTTAAGGCTTCTTTCTGGCACTACGCTTTTTACCGAGGTCAACACAATCAATGCCTAGACACGACTTCTGTTCTTTCTACATTCCTGTGCTCTGTCTATTTTAGCTATTGGTTACATGTAACTTAGAATGTGTGAGTCTCATCGTTTTTGTACATTTCATTAAATTATTGTAAAATACCAGTGTCGTCCTTAATTAATTCAAGGCGCAGAGAATCCGGTTTCGGGATTTCAGAAAAGAACAATAAGGTCAGGGCCGCGCGTGATGCATAACTAGGTCATCGAGCAACCTATCGTAATGGCACCTAACACGAAGTCTAATCGATCATCTACACCAAGCAAAGAACCATCGCTGAACAGAGGACTTGTGCATAAAACATAAACACAGAGCAAATTCAGACACAGACTTCATATTTTTGTATTTACATAGATAGCATACTGTCTATATAGAACACGTATGGATAATGCATTGGAATTTAAACCCTATGTACATTCCATTCGTAGCAAATGTAAAGCAGTGGCGTAGTAAAACATCGGCCTTTACTATTGATTAAAACAGACCCAGACTGTTTAACAAGTCTCTACTTGCAGTCGTGTACTAATATTAATATTCAATCGTCTTCCGCCTAGGCCATGTCCAAATTCGAGAACAAAGCGCTGGTAGGATGCTGTTGTTTAGTGCGTCTACATCTTCCTTTTCCTAGTACTTAATACGGGAAAAGTGCGTCACCACACAACGAGTGTTTGTCGTGCGATGACGTTAACATTTCCTTTCACGCAGCCGCTCCAACATAGAGCGAGGCTTCTATTATAAAAGCCGAATTACTGGCTATTTAAGATACATAAATGTCCTTCGTCAATGACGTAGTTACGGAATTTGATGACAAACATGTTTTCTACCAACAACCTTGGAAATGTTTACAGGTTCTGTGTGTTAGATAATGAACAGGTCTGGGTTCGATCTGTTATTGATCGAGAGTGCAGACGGGGAAGATACATGCAGAATTCTGAAATCAATATAACGTCAGTCGAGGAAGTGTAACTACAAATGGGGGACTCGGAGTTGTATATCCGTAGTTTTAAGAATACTTGTCATTAAGAAACGACAAAAATATACATGAATCAACTTTTTGCAATGTTTCCTTTATTTTGGTATAAAATCCTTCGATCTTTTAACTCGCTTCGTTTATGCCCTAGAACCCCACTTCTCTCCTTTTTTTCATGATAAGTTGACAGAACTGACCTGTTTTCAATGAATCTTTTAAATGCAGTTGAAAGTTCACTTTCTTGGAAAAGACGTAAATAGGCCGTGTAATCTAATGGGCACTTTGTTTAATCAATTAGATCTTGGTTATCCGAATAGCAGATAAAATATATCATGGCGGATCCAGAAGCTGAAGTGGGGGGGGGGGGAGGGTTGGAGGAGCCCCGAGGCACGAAGTGCCGAGAGAGGGAGGGGGTTGCCCCGCCTTTAAAAAGGGGGGGGGGGGTTCCGGGGCCTCCCCCGGGAATATTTTTTTTAATTTCGAATAAAATGATGCAATCTGGTACATTTTCAGTCTTTTTGTTCAATAATGAAAAATTCATTATTCACAATTCCAGAATGTCACATCCAAGTGTCTTCATTCGGAAGTAGTTCACAAGCATTTGTATGAAAACTCCGAAAGGTAACAAAAGGTTGTTCAAAACATAGAAAGCCGGTGTGGCCTAGTGGATAAGGTGCTCGGCTCGTGATCGAGAGGTCGCGGGTTCGACTCCCGTCCGGGGCACACCGGTGTTCTGTCTTTCGGATGAGACAGTAAAAACCGAGGTCCCGTGTCACGGTAGGCGTGGCACGTAAAGATACCTCACTGCTTCAGGTGGGTCCGTTGCAAAGGTCTAAATTTGTATGCAATGCATCAGGCAGATGCCGTCACCATATACGTGAAATAATCGTGGAGTGACGTAAAACAATAATCAATCAATCAATCAATCAAAACATAGAAATGGAATATAATCGGATGTTGTGAAATTTTGTCTATATTACGGGCTGTCTCTCTGTACTGACATAACGATACAGTCCGTATTAATTATCCTGCAAGTATTTAATAAAAGTATGAATACTATACGCGTAGTCTAGTGACATACTCTTCTTCAGCAGATGCATTAATCTCACACGCCCAACCCATTGTTTCTAATTTTTCTTGCCGGTTGCTTCGACATACTTCAAAAATTGCTACAATAAAATTATTACCCTCTTTCCGCTTTGAAAGTAAAACAAGTGAATAGAACTGTGAAACACTCCATTCTTCCTGACATGACACTGGTAAAAAGTGTTCATGACTTCCAGAAGTCGTGGGAAAACACTCTTTTCGATAAGTAATAATATATTTGTATACAAAAGATAATAGTCAACAAAGAGTTAACCACGCCCGGGTTATGGCTTTGAATTATGGGGGAGGTAGAGGTGGAAGCAGCCATGATAAAATACCCATCATCTCTGTTCGGCAGATCATATTTGGACGTACATTTCCCCCACATAATTGTTTTCTGAACGATTTCACAATGTTGATCCTAAGAGTCCCTGAGAAAGCAAAATATTCACTATATGTTGACCCCCAATCCTTTCAATGTATATCCCCCTTTTTGAACCTCGTCCTACTTTCGAGGCAATAAATACAGAAAGGTGCCGACAGCCTCTATCAGGTCATTGAAGATATTCTGTCCGCTCTCAAGTCGGCTGGCGCAGATCGACACATTCCTATCTATTTTCATCTGTTTATACGTGGGTGGTGGTTACAAGTACGCTATCAATTTACAAGCATCTGATTGGTCGATTATTGTTCTATACATATGCATGACTTTGTAGTCGACTTGAATGAAACCTTATTTACCATATAAGGTAATCATAACATAATGTTAATCTATGTACTTGATTTCAGGCAACATTTGAGATGAATCTGAATGAAAGCTGAATTTGAATTGTTCCTGATATTACTACTGCGTTTACGGGGTTATTTACACAGCCCGCAGCTCTGGTACTACACTCGCCCGTTTTGTTCTTCTCACTCTTGAAAAAGAACTTTGCTATGTAAACTTTGGATCCAACATTGATATATATGTGTACATTTTTTCGTTAATGCCCTAAAATCTACCCGTACTGTTCTTGAATTGTTTCGAAAGTATAATGAAGAAATGTTTTGACAACTGCATCATGAAACCACAGGAATCTTATTCACCTTGACTGTTTGGGTAGGCTGAGTGAATATTCATAGAGTGGCGTTAATTACAGGATAATTAGTCTCTTGTCCATGACATTCACATCTCGCTTCTAGTTCAGTGGCGAATTTAGAAGGGGAGGGGGGCTTTTGGCCACATATTAACTAGTAAAAATCCAGATTTAGCGCCAAAATGGCAAAGTCGTTTGGCTAATATGCCCCCCCCCCTTTCGGAAACCTTGGATCCGCCACTGTAGTTCACTTGATTTTATTTAGAAGTTGTATGTCTCCTGTACTTTCGTGTGTTTACATCATTCGGATGTTTTAACCTCTGAGCGACCTCAAACTCATGGCACTATTTCAAAGTTTGATAAAAATTAACCAGTATTATAAATCATGAGGAGAATGTCAGACTATACATAATATAGATACCCGTATCCAAAGACCATAAGATAAATGCGCTCATGTGAAAGTTAGGAGTCCCCAGTAGATCCTAGACTACAAAGCCACGCGTAGGACGCTAATGTTATTGTAGGAAAGGTACATGCGAAATTTAAAAGTGTATGGATGAAATTCATTTGATACACAGCATCATTTTAAACATGATAATGTAGATAAAAATAGCAGTATTCTATAGTTTCCCGTTTTCTATGGTAAAATTCGAATCACATTTGAATGGTTATAGATATATGCTATCGGATTAAAACCATATCTGTCTTCCGCGTCACTATTTGTTCCATTGCGTATAAAGCATGGGACAAATAGAGAAGCGGAATAAAGATATAGTTTTTAAATCAGATTGTAGATATATGTTACCATATGCCACTTTTGGAAAAAGAAATGGTGAAGACTTCTTGAGGTGTTAATCTGTCTGAAGGCATTTCCAGTAAATATCACATCCCACTGGGTTGATCAACAACCAGACACGTGAAACATATTTACCATAGATCTACGTTTTGAATCTTATGCGAGAAAAACGTAGGTGTAACAGACATCGTACTTTGGACTCTGTGAGTAAACATGACCTCGGTCATGTAACATTTACATATAAAGCACCGTACATGGTCCTACCATGATGAATATATCTCACTACCCCTACCTGTGCATACCAGTGCTGTAGTACTTACATAATCCCCGATAACGGTATCTAATTCGGTCAGATAAGTCATGGGGTGCACAATCGCGGGGCAAGATGTATCTCTTGCATAAAAGGACAGCGATGCTTCCGACTAATCCAACAGATGGTATACATTTACATCATAGCATTTTTCTTTTAACATGTGTTTTTGTTATTCTTTACAACGGACAGTATTTCCCTTGAAATAAGAAGTTGTTCTGCTCTGCTGTACCATCGGACTACGGCGATGTTTTTATATGGGGATGTGGGAGAGATTACAGGATTCGAGTGCTGTCCATGTCGGTAAGAAATTACTGACAAAACCCAGTCTCTCATACAGAGGGCGCCACACTACTTTCCGCTTTTCCCTTCTGTTACCTAGACGAAGCTGCTTTTACGAGATTCTTATAAAAGTGGGAAACTCCCATTTAATAGTATAAGTGACTTACATGGTGTACCAAATGTATACGTATAAGCCTTTCTAGTAAAAGGTTGATTGATTAAAACCTTCAAGCTGCTCACCACACCTGTTTAGACTAGACTGTTGTAAACCCCCATAACGTTTCCCTCATTGTTATCATCAATTAACCGTTCACTAAATATTACGAAATGCCAGTCCAAGATATTCTAGCCTTTACGGTGGCGGAACGGTCTGTCTGATGCATTGCTTCATATATTTTTGCCTGCATATACTGTGGACTCACCGACACATTATTCAAACACACGTCAGTGTTCAAAAAGATGTATAGTGAACAGATGGCAAGAAGTGGGGAGAACCGCAATAGGTAAACAGCAGTGCCATAATTTATTCATTGAAAATGAAATTCAGGGGCCTTTCTCCCGCATGGCCTATTGATCACATGACTTTAATCCCTTCTAATGGCAGTGGTCAGACTCGGCCAAGATGACCTTAGTGGACATATGGTCGACAAGAGATTTTGTTTATTATGTTATGAAGTCTATGACAAATGTCATTGTTAAATACTCAAAGTATATTCAGTTACAAATCCAGGCTTTTGCATCGCACCACGGGAGGAAATGACTCTGGTAATAGGCGTCACCCAAGACAGTTATCATAAGTGAAAAAAAAATTCAAAAACGATGCAATTCAAATATTAACACTCTTACGTTAGGTTCCACATACATACATACATACATACATACATACATACATACATACATACATACATACGCACGCACGCACGCACACATACACACACACACACATACACACACACGATGACATTTTACAGTCTCTATACTTGCAATCATTTATGCGATCTGGAAATGGTTGTGCTCATTATCTGGACCAAATATAAAGTAATTCAGTTTATAATGAAAATTGCCGATAATTTTGTATCTTACACACTTGCGGTATATCATTAATGAAACATTTGGCTCCCCGGGGGGGGGGATAGTCAAATTGGTGAAGTATTTTGCTTTGCTTGTTTTGCAGACAAACAGTTGTATCAATAGTTTAGTTGGCTATCACGACAGTGTTCAAGGGAAGAAATCAGTACCACAGATCAATTTCTGATGATAGGTCTCGTAAATGGTCGGACAGATAGACCGACAGAGTGACAGACAGACATAAACAGCAACCACTATATGCTCGGGGATTATTCTGAGAGCCTAAAATGTTGGGATTGCATGCATCCTTAATGTGAAGTATAAAAATTTGCCAATATTTCGTTTTTAGATTCGAGTTCTAGTTGCTGGGTGACCTTGACCTTTTCAGAATTTGACATTTGTCTAAAACTCCGAGTTACATTGTATAAAATATGAACATTGCTTGCATTCATTTAAACAGAAACCTCTTTTGGTATTTTAATTTCTATAGTAAGTTCTATTTCCCAAGTGACCTTGATCTTTCAAAACTTAACTTGTGTGACCTTTGCCCGAATTCCCATCTCCCGAGTGACAATTAGAATTTCTTTGAAGTATGGTCATTGTTTATTGTGAATTGAATAAAATAAAGACCCCTTTTAGTATTTTAAGGTCTAAAATCTGGGTGATCTTGACCTTTCAGAAATGACCCTAGTCCGAAAGCTCATCACCCGAGTGACACTTTTATGAAGTATGATACAATTCAGATGAACGGTTAAGGAGATATGAGTTCGGGTGGACGGACAGACACGACAGCGACCATATGCTCTCCGAGAATATGAAATTTAAACTGGATGTTGTGGTATATTTGTAACCAGATTAGATAAATCTTTACATACATTATCTCTTGAGGACTATAGATGACATTAAATTTGTCTGTCTGATTCTTGATTTACGGCACACCAAGATTATTTCACTTACACGGTGACTACGATCACATGGTGACTACATATTTCACGGTAACTACAGACTACATGGTAACTACATATTACGCGGTGACTACAGATTACACGGTGACTACAGACTACATGGTAACTACATATTACGCGGTGACTACAGATTACACGGTGACTACAGATTACATGGTAACTACATATTACGCGGTGACTACAGATTACACGGTGACTACAGATTACATGGTGACTACATATTTCACGGTAACTACAGACTACATGGTAACTACATATTACGCGGTGACTACAGATTACACGGTGACTACAGACTACATGGTAACTACATATTACGCGGTGACTACAGATTACACGATGACTACAGATTACATGGTAACTACATATTACGCGGTGACTACAGATTACACGGTGACTACAGATTACATGGTAACTACATATTACGCGGTGACTACAGATTACACGGTGACTACAGATTACATGGTAACTACATATTACACCGTAACTACTGATTACATGGTAACTACATATTATACGATGACTACAGGTTACATGGTAACTACATATTAAACGGTGACTACAGATTACATGGTAACTACATATTACATGGTGACTATAGATAACGCGGGGACTACATATTACATGGTGACTGCATATCACATGGTGACAGACTACATGATGACTATAAATTACATAGTAACTACAGATTACATGGTGCCTATAGATTACGTAGTAATTACATGTTACGTTAGATAGTGAAGAGATGTAATCAAATATTTATTAAATGGTGACTACAGATTACACGGTGACTGCAGATTACGTTAGATAATAGAACTATGTAATTAAATATTGTTTTTACGGTGACCATCGGGAACAAAAATAAAGTAGATTCTCTCTTATTTGTTGGAGCTAAACACTGCTCAACCCTGAGATTTAATTGTAGTAGTAGAGAGGAAATTATCAACATGTAAAACGATAACAATATGCTTTTATCTATCCTCTTCTAGTTACTAGACTGGTAGAGACCCAAATCCGCCTCTGATAAATTTCTGCCATCCTATACTGACATCTGGTACAAGAATATCTCCCTAGGTACTCTATTTTTATTTAATTTTCAATCAGTGATATCGATCAACATTAACAATATTGTCCAGCTAATCAGATGATTCACCACTCTTGTATTATGGCATACAGTTCATCCAACCGTGTCAGCTATTGTTGTTGAGCAAGAGCTTACGTATGTCCGTCTCTAATGATATTATCGCTTGTGAAAGGCGTCGTATTCTTCTCTTTTATTTCTTTGTTACAGTTGACAATGAGATACTTCAAACAAAATATTTCACCATGTTATCAACAGAAACTTACCACCGCACCAGGCTGAAATTTATGCTATATGACGTCAATATTCCCGTCTTGATATGCTTGTTGAAATACTGTTCTATTACATTTCGTGTATGTATATTGTAAAATACATGTATGTACACATATTACATTCAAAATGAATAAATTATTTTCGTCGTCATTGTTATTGACGTTTCCTCGTCATCGTCATTGTCTCTGCCGTCATAATTGTCATCTTCGTCGTCAGCATCGTTGTCTTTGTTGTCATCTTCGTCGTCAGTATCGTTATCTTTGTTGTCATATTCGTCGTCAGTATCGTTGTCTTTGTTGTCATAATTGTCATCAGCATCGTTGTCTTTGTCATCTTTGTCGTCAGTATCGTTGTCTTTGCTGTCATCTTCGTCGTCAGCATCGTTGTCTTTGTCATCTTAAATGTCATCTTCGTTGTAAACATCGTTGTCTTTGTTGTCATAATTGATGTATTCTTTGCCATCAACATAAACTACAAAAACAATACAATCGTCGTCAATTATCATCACCACCGAAATAATCAGCTTCACAAATCACAACATCGATCGTTTTTATTATTGTAGAAATTATCTTCTTCATCATAATGTTTGTCATCACCATCATTGTCATCTGCCCATGTAGACGAGACTTGGTGTTATGTAAAACACTAATATAATATCTTTCTATACACGAAGCAATCAGCATCTGTATCTTCATCATCCTGAATGACAAGAGTCATAAGCATAGTAGCTATCGTCGTCGTCGTTTCGTTGATAATGAGACTATTTCTCAAACGCTTAGATGATCCAGACTGGTGACTTGTTATGAGTTATACTCCTCTGGATTTATCTTCAATTTCTAAGTAAGATCTTATTCTTTAATCTTTTGTTTTACCATGAGTATTATTTTAGATGAGAAAATAATTAAATATATATCATCTATGTTCGCTTCTTCATTGAATTCAAATGAGGATTTCAAAATATTTATAATAGTATTTGTAAAACTTTACTGAAAAGTTGCATTAAAGCCTAGGATAAAACCAAAGTCATAATCCATCATGTGTTCGGAATTTCTCGAGCCCCTACTCATAAAGGTATCAATGTACCAGTTGACCCTGACTGGAGTCATGTAAGCGTTTTGGCTACCCTAAGTCCTGCTCGGGATGGAAAATCCTAGGCTTCTGAGTGGATATAAATGCCAGGTTCATCTTTTTGATTGAAATGCTATTTATGGTCTATCTGTTGACAGGTGACAATATTGAAATTTATGTAGCGGGTCAGTATTTTCATATGAAGGGTCAAGGTATTTTCAGCAAGCACATTTTCTGCGGACTGAAGGTAAGTTTAAACAAGGCAAATTTTGAAAATGAAAAGCCACGGTGAGGTATAGTTTTTTTTTGGTGTTTTTACTTTAGTGTGTGTGTGTGGGGGGGGGGGGGCGGCTCTCTGTAAATTTAAATGTAAAGGAAGCTTCAAATGATCCTCTTTTGTATAGAAACTTCTCCATTCATTAACATGTAGCCCTATGGAAAATAAATGCTATATTGATACCTAAAAGAATGCTGCAGTACGTAAAACTCAAACGGATACGTACAGTGAAATATCCCCATTATAGCACTGATAGAAATAGAAATAATAATCATCAAAAGCAGCATCGTCATCGTCACCATCATGTTGTCTATGTTGTTATAATCACCATCAGCATCCACAATGAATATAATCAATATTAACAGCCACCAAGAATATAATCACTAATTCCATTATCAACAAATAAATAATTGTGCTAGTATACAACATTGTTATTATTTTAGTCGACATCTTCATCGTCGTTACAACTGTCATCGCTGTCGTCATCGTCCTTACCAGCACCATCACCACCACCATAATCATCGATTTTTAAAAAATCATCATCACCAATGACATTATAGCATCATTATTGTCGTTGTTGACACGGTCACCGTCACCACTTCCGTCATCATGGTCGCCGTCACCTTCTTTGTTACCTTCGACGCAAAAACCACGTGTGATCATGATTATGATCGTTGTAATCAACATCATCACATACGTCATCATTACATCATCATCACCGTACTACTAAATATAGTTTGCAACCTCAGTATTGCAACATGCGATTTCGTATTTCATATAGTCTATTTATGATATAAACACAAAGGAAAATTCGAATCAAATTCGATTGATGAAACCTGAACTTCGGTTGTATCACCGTAATCAATAGCATCGTGTGACCTAGTTTCCTCCGTCACCTCTATCGTAAGGTTGTGGTCGTTGTCCGGTGAGCGAACTCGGCACATACTTCACCTCTCTTCAAAAAGAGATGTATTGATCGTTTTCTTTATTTAGGTACATGGGTTGACTTAATGCTCTTTATAGAAACACAGCGTATGCAATGTTATGGGAAGTTTCCGGGGAGGATGTACTGTACAGTGGTTGCAAAACACTTTATACTGATGACTTGATATTGTTTACACCGTAAGTGCTGATGCTACATGTACATGAAACAATTGATAGTTTTGACAAGATGAGATACAATGTACATGTAATGGGCACATATTCTGGTAGAGCCAGATATGTAAGTTAAAGGTGCACATTACAGTGTTAACGGCAAAATGCACAACCATTTCCCAATTTGTTATCACTGACTGTACGACATAAGAGCTTTTAGTGCAGCTAGAGGTGATGTAAATACAATACTTTAGGAAGAAATAAGCTCACCTTTTCTGGTTCGAAACTCAATGTGGACCGTGTGACTACGGTTGTTATTTTGGTGAATTCGCTCCATCTATGGTCCATTCACGATAAGCCTTGGCTAGGCAAAGAATTGCGTCATTACCCTTTCTCTACACTCTTAAATGGTTTAAATATATCACAGCTAAATGTATACTGTCTGCTCTCTTGTTTTGTTCCTGACAGTCATGTTTTCCAGGAGATGGCTTAACATAAGATCACTATCTTGTTGCTAGATCCTGATAGTTTTTAATTGTTGATTGATTTATGCATATGAAATTAATAAATAATGTTTAAACCAACTGCGTCAGATGCGGTCGTTACAACGGACAAATTTTCTATGGAGCGAACCAGACTGGTGCCGTCCCAGCATAACCAAAATACTATTAACGGATCGTAGAATAACCTTTGAACAAAAGGATAGCATGGATACTATGTTTTATTGTTATTATTATTATTATTATTATTATTATTATTATTATTGTTATAATAATAATAACAATAATAATAATAATAATAATAATAATAATAATAATAATAATAATAATAATAATAATATTATTATTGTTGTTGTTGTTGTTGTTGTTTTACGTCACGTCAAGATTATTACACTTATATGGCGACATCTGCCTGATGCAACGCACAGAAATTTTGCCTTTTGCAACGGACCCAGCTGAAGCAATGGAAATCTTCAACGTGCCACAATTTTTCACTGTCTCACTCGAAAAAAAAAATGCAGTTCGATGATTTATCGAGGGGGTTTCGAACCCTGGAATTCTTGGTCACGGGCCAAGCAGCTAATCGTCTGAGCCACGCCGTCTCCATAGATACCTGTATTGACATAGTATAATTATATACATTCATACTACAATCACATTCTTTTTTTTTTTCTCGTGACGTTCTTCCGACCTGCGACAGAGGGAAAAGTTCATTGCCCAGCTACCGTGCACTCCGAAATAACCTAAGGATTCTGAGGTCAACATTTTCCTCGGATCAATCACCGCTCGAGATTCAGATAATTATCCCAGTGCTGGAAGGAGATTCTTTCACAAATAATGAAGTTTGCATGCGCCTGATGCCTAGTAACATGCGCTTTGACGGCATGTCAATTATCGCTTATTTTGTTATTAAGGTGAAAGGTTCAGGCGATCACGTAAACGTTGTCCAATATGTATTAACTATTTATGCAAAATGATCATAATAATAATAATTATAATGATAATAATAAGTAAAAAGACAAAAATAGATAAAAAATTAAGTATTTAATCGGTGATACGCATACAAAAAATAAATAAAACTTGACAAATATCAACAAAAATGATACGAGATAATGCTGTTCATTCCACTACACCGTTTGTGTATATGAAGTTATGTTCATTCAGTTGCGCTTGTATTTCAAATCTTTGATCAAATCGATAAGTGAATGACCGCCAAAACACGATTGACCAAAGGTGACCCTTTCAATACATGCAAGCAACATGGATTTGGCATTGTAATCTGCATTTATTAACACGGATTCGACGATAAAAGCATTTGTCGCCTCAATTCATTGTAGTTCATTGACCAGCAAACTCTCCTTCCATTTGCATTTGCCGTGTGACGGTATGTGAGTGTAGCGAATGTGGTATCGACTTGTTTTGTGTAGAGACCGTATCGTAATATGCGACGAATGCCGAGGACGATAGCCAGTTCCGCTAATCTGATGTTGAATGTTTGTACGAGTATTTGTCGCATGAAGGTATGCGATTATATATGAGGGTGTTCGATTGATGATTAACCGATCTCGGTTTTCCGGTAAAGGATATGTAACTGTTGTGAATATGTCGCGTTAGAATACACGGTAACTAATGTGGTGTCGATTTGTCGGTCGAGGATATGCAATGAATGAAGGTTTTGTTTTGTTTTTTGGGGTTTTTTTTTTCGTTTTTGTTTGTTCTGAGAATTAACGAGACCCCGATCACCAAGCGGGATATAGCACTGCATTCTCCATAGCCTTTCACATCTGTTAAATCTGGATTCGATCATCGGTCGGTGTGAGCCAGACATGTCCACCAGTGACTACCGAAATCTGATCTGAACACCCCCACCCCCTCCTCCATGTCAATTTCTTCTATCAGTAATTATACCATGGCCACCATCGTATGGGTGCAATAATTCTGGTATAGACTATACAAATCAGAAACCCTGAACTACCGTTACCATGGACACTCCACAGATAACCAGCATTTCCATCATTTCTCAACAGGTTCAAGATGTACTTTAATCCGTAGTTAAAATCCATATTCACCTTGTTGCCCTGACTTTCCATGAACCAATGATTACGCGAGGCTATCGGTAACACCGTCACCGACGTCATACAATAATCGTACAAATTTTATTATGAATACGTCATAAGCTTTTTCATATTCACACTTTTACGTATAATACAGAGATATTTTCATTGTTCAATGAATGAACGTGTTTATGTATTGATTTTGCGATAAGATTTATTGTAGCCTAGGATAGAACTCAGTGTCCGATTCGTGCTTCATCCGCAAGTCACACCTCACCAGGTGTCTGGTTGGTACAGGTATACAAGTTACAGTATTTGGCGATCATTGCGAGGGAATTAACGTGAAGGCATGCCATGTAACATAACGTATAAATACACGTGGATAGGAATATATTAATAACATCAATGTATCCCATACCTCGACTGGTCGCAAATTCCACGTTCTCAACCCGACAACTGAGAACGAGTCGGCTTAGGGGTACATTGTTGTAGTTAGGCTCATGAGGCACATATGAATATGATCATGTGCGTAAAAGGGAAATAATTCTTTTGTAAACCTGGAAAAAAACATATTTGTACAAATAGACAATAACCTGTGGGTGCAGATGGAAAAGAACATAGAAACATATAGAACAGGACATATAGATTCAGTATTGTATAGGTATTGATGGGGAAAAAGTATAGGTACACTTGAATATGCGTGTAATTACATATAAGTATAAACTGAATGAAACTTGTAGGTTCGACTGGACAAGAAAGTGTAGGTACAAGAGAAAATATATACAAACATAAATGGAAAATACGTAAAGGAAAACAAATGAAAAAGTGTAGACAGGCATGTAAATCAGCGCGTATAGGTACACATAGGAACAGATTGCAGAACGTGAAGCCGGCGTGGCCTAGTGGTATCGCGCTGGACTCCTAATCGGGAGGCCGGGGTTCGATTCCCGCCCTGGTCATGCCGGTGTCCTGTCTTTCGGGTGAGACAGTAAAGACCGAGGCCCCGTGTCGTGGTATGCATGGCACGTTAAAGATCCCTCACTACTTTGGGTAGGTCCGTTGCAAAAGTCAAAATTTGTATGCCCCGCATCAGGCAGATGCCGTCACCATATACGTGAATTATTCGTGGTGTGACGTTAAACAAAAATCAATCAATCAAATGCAGAACGTGTAAGTACAGGTGGTAAAGAACGTATAGGTATAGGTGGTAAAGAACGTGTAAGTACAGGTGATAATGAATGTGTAGGTACAGTTTGTAAAGATGTAAAGGTACAGGCGGTAAAGAACGTTTAGATACAGGTGGTAAGTAACGTGTAGATGCCTTGGAAAAAAAAACACGAATACGCATAGGTATACATAGAAAAAATAATTACGATTAGGTGCACTTGGAAACTAAATCGTACAAATTACAAATTGTAAGTTCACGTGGAGAAGGAAATGTGGTTACGAAAGGAAAAGAAAGTACCGATACACATAAAGAAAAATGTACAGGTACAAATGGATAAAAACGTGCAGGTACAGATGGAATAGAGCGTATTTATGAAAATGGAAAGAAATGAGTAGGCATAGCAATTATTATCAACTTTACTTATAAACAGTAACAACTCACAGAATAAGGCTTTACCTATAAACAGGATCAACTCACAGAATAAGGCTTTACTTATAAACAGGATCAACTCACAGAATAAGGGTTAATTTATAAACAAGATCAACTCACAAAATAAGGCGTTACTTATAAACAGGATTAACTCACAGAATAAGGCTTAACTTATAAACAGGATCAACCCACAGAATAAGACTTAACTTATAAACAAGATCAACTAAGAGATCAAGGCTTTACTTATAAACAGGATCAACTCACAGAATAAGGCTTTACTTATAAACAGGATCAACTCACAGAATAAGGCGTTACTTATAAACAGGATCAACCCACAGAATAAGGCGTTACTTATAAACAGGATCAACCCACAGAATAAGGCGTTACTTATAGACAGGATTAACTCACAGAATAAGGCGTTACTTATAAACAGGATCAACTCACAGAATAAGACTTAACTTATAGACGTTGATGTTTGTTTCATTCTTCATGACCAAGGTTCTACCAGAGCAATAAGTTTGAAAATCCATTTACAAACATATTGTACATATTGTACAGACAGACATATCAGACAGACATACAGATAAACAAACAGACATACAAATATATTATCACTATCTTTATTCTGGAGGACACGGTGAAAATTTGTCTTAAACTAGACTGGTGTATAGGAAAGACTGAACATCGATCTCAGATTCTCTAATTTCAATGTTTATTGTCGTTGACATTATTCGGGGACCAATGTATGGAACTCCTATACAATGTGTCAAAGTTAAAGCAGGCCAGTACGTCTATTACGTGTTAGCGAGCATTGATATCCAAAGAAGGATAACTCTAACGAGCACAACTCTATTTGCGCATTGTAACGGGAAGTCGATTTCCAACTTCAATATCACAAAGGCTTTAACTTTATGCAGGGTTCGAAACCAGCCGCAAATACTCTTGAAATGCGTGAGCTGAATTAGAAAATTGCCAGTTCAATATGTCTTTACAAGAAAAACGAGCGAGTGACTATGTATTATTCCATCTTCGTTACTGTCATTTGATAACTTTTGATTTTTCTGATCAAAGGTAGATCACATGACAACCAAAAGTGATCAGAAAAATCAAAATTATCAAATGACATTACTGTTCGTTTGTTAGGCCATGTAAAATTAATTCTTTGTTTCTCAGATAATTGGGTCTCAAAAAAAAGTGGCAAGGTAGGTAGGGTATTTATTTTTTGTGGTTTTACTCCAAACAGTACTATTTAAAGCATTTCCTCGGGATTCGCGTGCGGATGAATTTTCTGATCTTTGTATGACAACACATCCTTTATTAGTTGGGCAAGTGATATATCTTTTACAAATGGAAGAATCATTCCCATTGGACGACGATGTATGCCGAAGAACGACCCGTACACAGCGAACACATTATACATATATGCGTATCATTGGTGTTTCCACCGCGAACTCTCACCGTAAGCTAAATGTATGAGTAACGTACGCGTAGTGTACGCCTACTGCGCTGTCAACGCACAGATTGTACACTAGCTGCGAGTCTTTATGCTTGTAGTCTGAAATATCAATGATTATATAATATTTTTATGAATGGATGTGGAAATAGTCATGGAAGGTACGGAAAAATGACCGTACCCCTATCATACAAAGAACATACGCAAGTGATGCACAGAACGTACGCCTGTAATTATACGTAGACTTTAGCGGACTTGGTGAAATTTTTACAATTCGTTACGCGTACGTTGGGTCAATTCGTTATGATGTGAAAGGGCGTTTACGTGAAGTAGGAATACGTAGCTGATCTCGTAAATACCTGATTTACGGTTTCGACTAACGTCTACGACTCTTAGTAAATCGGGCTACTAGTCCGGCTGTTTTTCAAGATCCCGTGGGGAGTACATGCAACTCCACTAAAACGACCACTAGCGCTAGTGCCAGATAAAGAGGCAATAAATGACTGGAAGCTAACCTTTAAAAGCGTTTTAGATAGGCTTTGGGGATCGTTTTCGCTGTAAATCATGCGTCTTTTTCAAACCAGATATTACAAAGACACTTTTGTCAAACACTGAAAACGCATATCGCGGAACCAATGTTCATTGCTTAGAAATTTGAATGCGCAAAAGGGCGCACCGAGTAAGTGGTGTAATGCGCCATTTTCTATCTGAATGGGACTATGTCGCAGGACGCGTGATCCTAAACAGCATTACATTAAGCGTTTTATTAATATTGACAAAGTACTGTTTCTTTCCCCTAGGAAAACGTGTTCTATAAATAGATATTTCATACAAAAAAATGGATCAAAACGGAGGCACGGCGGCTATTTTTTTTTTCCGAGGTTGCAGTAAATACGACTCGTCGGCGCCAAATTTGAGCGCACGGCGGTGCCTGAGAAACATAGAATTAATTTTACATGGCCTTATCATTAATAGTTTTATTTCGTTAAAATCAGTCAAACTAAACTTCAATCGCGTACAGCAAAATAGCTGGAGTAGAACGTCTAGAAGACTTCTGAAAGGGATTCTTCAGGGATCACGCAATCTTATTGAAACGCGACTTGTACTTCGTTCCTCTACGCTACTCTCCATGTACAAGGAGAATATCATAGAGGAGCGAAATACAAGTCGCGTTTTAATAAGATTGGGGATCACGTAGCTCTCATTCATATTACCTCGGCCTATTACATTTTTTGGTGTAGGGTACCCAATTTGCCGAGGTGTGTTGATGGGTAGCTGATCTGTGCAAATGATGACAGACATTTTAAAAAGGGAAACACTATTTGGTAGGATTCGCCTAACCTTGTCAGTAATACCAGTGTGCGTACGCTTGGGAGTATTTGCAGGGCAATCATGGGCAATTTTAGTGTAAGAATTTCAAGTAAAATCCAATCTCATTAAAACTCGATCTATCACGTTCCTTCGTTTATCATGTTCGCTGTGGTAGCAAATGTGATAAAACTAAGGAGAGTAATAGATCCAAGTTTTAATGAGATTGAATAAAATCACTTATATGTTCATATTTTGTTATAAAGAAAAGCCTTTGAGAAAATCTGTATCAAACTAGTCAATGCAAAACGAACACAAGTGATTTCATCAATATTTTGTTTGATAATGCTGTTGCTGTTTTAATTCTTAAAAATAGTAAAATGAATCGAAATTTTCTACAACAAGGAACACACAGTTGAATCCAAGTGGATGTTGAGTTTTGATTTCTCTCATTCTATGTTAGCTCGTAGATTTCCTCTAGCCGGTGAATTCTAAACCCACAAGCTAAAATTAACGGGTAGCAACAAAAGTTTTTTTTTCGATCACTGCTTCACGTCAAACTTAAACCAACAATCTTCCCTTTTTCATCACCAACAGAACGGAAGAAACTTAAAAATGTATTCTAGGAAGAAGGGTTGACTTTGTATCCCATAAAAACATGCTGTTTTGTTTTTATGAATTTAGACTGAAACAAAAATCGAGTATTGCTAGAATATGGAAAATACCACTATAATATGAAGTGAGCATTAATTCGTGTCTGGGTAAAGTCAGGATGAGGTTTACTAACGTCAGAGTATCAGAGACTTAGCAAAATATAAATGAGTGGGTTTATATTCTAACTTCTTTAAAGTTAAGGTTTGTAAAGTAAAGTTGTTGACGACCATCTCCACATCATCATGAAAAAACCACCCAAACATCCACACCACACCACAAACGACCACTAGCGCTAGTGCCAGATAAAGAGGCAATAAATGACTGGAAGCTAACCTTTAAAAGCGTTTTAGATAGGCTTTGGGGATCGTTTTCGCTGTAAATCATGCGTCTTTTTCAAACCAGATATTACAAAGACACTTTTGTCAAACACCGAAAATGCATATCGCGGAACCAATGTTCATTGCTTAGAAATTTGAATGCGCAAAAGGGCGCACCGAGTAAGTGGTGTAATGCGCCATTTTCTATCTGAATGGGACTATGTCGCAGGACGCGTGATCCTAAACAGCATTACATTAAGCGTTTTATTGATATTGACAAAGTACTGTCTCTTTCCCCTAGCAAAACGTGTTCTATAAATAGATATTTTATACAAAAAAATGGATCAAAACGGAGGCACGGCGGCTATTTTTTTTTTCGAGGTTGCAATAAATACGACTCGTCGGCGCCAAATTTGAGCGCACGGCGGTGCCTGAGAAACATAGAATTAATTTTACATGGCCTTATCATTAATAGTTTTATTTCGTTAAAATCAGTCAAACTAAACTTCAATCGCGTACAGCAAAATGGCTGGAGTAGAACGTTTAGAAGACTTCTGAAAGGGATTCTTCAGGGATCACGTAGCTCTCATTCATATTACCTCGGCCTATTACATGTTTTTTGGTGTAGGGTACCCAATTTGCCGAGGTGTGTTGATGGGTAAGCTGATCTGTGAAAATGATGACAGACATTTTAAAAAGTGAAACACTATTTGGTAAGGATTTGCCTAACCTTGTCAGTAATACCAGTGTGCGTGCGCTTGGGAGTTTTTGCAGGGCAATCATGGGCAATTTTAGTGTAAGAATTTCAAGTAAAATCCAATCTCATTAAAACTCGATCTATCACGTTCCTTCGTTTATCATGTTCGCTGTGGTAGCAAATATGATAAAACTAAGGAGAGTAATAGATCCAAGTTTTAATGAGATTGAATAAAATCATTTATATATTCATATTTTGTTATAAAGAAAAGCCTTTGAGAAAATCTGTATCAAACTAGTCAATGCAAAACGAACACAAGTGATTTCATCCATATTTTGTTGATAATGCTGTTGCTGTTTTAATTCTTAAAAATAGTAAAATGAATCGAAATTTCCTACAACAAGGAACACACAGTAGAATCCAAAACGGATGTTGAGTTTTGATTTTTCTCATTCTATGTTAGGTCGTAGATTTCCTCTAGCCGGTGAATTCTAAACCCACAAGCTAAAATTAACGGGTAGCAAAAAAAGTTTTTTTCGATCACTGCTTGACGTCAAACTTACAACCAACAATCTTCCCGTTTTCATCACCAACGGAACGGAAGAAACTTTAAAAATGTATTCTAGGAAGAAGGGTTGACTTTGTATCCCATAAAACATGCTGGTTTTTTTTATGAATTTAGACTGAAATAAAAATCGAGTATTGCTAGAATATGGAAAATACCACTATAATATGAAGTGAGCGTTTATTCGTGTCTGGGTAAAGTCAGGATGAGGTTTACTAACGTCAGAGTATCAGAGACTTAGCAAAATATAAATGAGTGGGTTTATATTCTAACTTCTTTAAAGTTAAGGTTTGTAAAGTAAAGTTGTTGACGACCATCTCCACATTTTCATGAAAAAACCACCCAAACACCCACACCCACGCACACCTACACCCCCTTCCTCCCCCCCCCCCACACACAAACAAATAAAGCACAAATGCCCCCGGTGGCAACAAAGTCCAAATATGACAAATTTTGCAATGTCCTATTTCTTAATTACACCGTACTCTATGAGAACACGCATGATAATATATAAAAGATAATATGAAAGCCGTAGCTATTACGAGTCAAGCAGACAAGTAAACCAATATATGTACATGTGTGATATGAATACCTTATCTCTTACTAATCGAAAATTATAACCGATGTTAAAGTTTTTGAAATGTAGGTCAAAGGTCACGGTCAGGGTTACGGGGTAAACAATTATTGTACCAACAGAAAGGTCTTGTCACAAGGAATACACATGAGAAATATGAAAGCCCTATCGTATACAGTTGAAAAATACATGTAATGTGGAATGTTAAAAGGGTTTTTTTTGCCACATACAACGGACAGACAGACAGAGAGACAGATAGACAGACAGGTAAAAACTACATGCCTTCATCAGTATAATGTACTGTACACGTGTTACGGGTATACAACCCTCATCAGTATAATGTACTGTATACGTGTAACGGGTATACAACTCTCATCAGTATAATGTACTGTACACGTGTTACGGGTATACAACCCTCATCAGTATAATGTACTGTACAAGTGTAACGGGTATACAACCCTCATCAGTATAATGGTCTGTACACGTGTTACGGGTATACAACCCTCATCAGCATAATGTACTGTACACGTGTTACGGGTATACAACCCTCATCAGTATAATGTACTGTACACGTGTTACGAGTATACAACCCTCATCAGCATAATGTACTGTACACGTGTTACGGGTATACAACCCTCATCAGTATAATGTACTGTATACGTGTAACGGGTATACAACTCTCATCAGTATAATGTACTGTACACGTGTAACGGGTATACAACCCTCATCAGTATAATGGTCTGTACATGTGTTACGGGTATACAACCCTCATCAGCACAATGTACTGTACACGTGTTACGGGTATACAACCCTCATCAGTGTTATGTACTGTACACATGTTACGGGTATACAATTCTCATCAGTATAATGTACTGTACACGTGTTACGGGTATACAACCCTCATCAGTATAATGTACTGTACACGTATTACGGGTATACAACCCTCATCAGTATAATGTACTGTACACGTGTGACGGGTATACAACACTCATCAATATAATGTACTGTACACGTGTTACGGGTATACAACCCTCATCAGCATAATGTACTGTACACGTGTTACGGGTATACAACCCTCATCAGTGTTATGTACTGTACACATGTTACGGGTATACAATTCTCATCAGTATAATGTACTGTACACGTGTTACGGGTATACAACCCTCATCAGTATAATGTACTGTACACGTATTACGGGTATACAACCCTCATCAGTATAATGTACTGTACACGTGTTACGGGTATACAACCCTCATCAGTATAATGTACTGTATACGTGTAACGGGTATACAACCCTCATCAGTATAATGTACTGTACACGTGTTACGGGTATACAACCCTCATCAGTATAATGTACTGTACACGTGTGACGGGTATACAACACTCATCAATATAATGTACTGTACACGTGTGACGGGTATACAACACTCATCAATATAATGTACTGTACACGTGTGACGGGTATACAACACTCATCAATATAATGTACTGTACACGTGTGACGGGTATACAACACTCATCAGTATAATGTACTGTACACGTGTGACGGGTATACAATTCTCATCAGTATAATGTACTGTACACGTATTACGGGTATACAACCCTCATCAGTATAATGTACTGTACACGTGTGACGGGTATACAACACTCATCAATATAATGTACTGTACACGTATTACATTAACATTGGTCTCACTAACAACGCGTGCGGTGATCGGTCGTGTGTTGTTCTGCAGAATGACGTTACGCTGATTGTTGTGAATGAATGGAATGGCGGGCAATCTCGTCAAGGTAGCGTACGCCGATTAAATTGCCCTCCACTATCACAAAAGGGGTTCTTCCAGGTTTTGTGATTCCACTCTAGACCATAACGCTCCCTTCGCCGAATTGTCGACTCTGAATAACGCAGGCGTCAATGTCACGTTCTACGGCACGGCCCGAACACGACCGTCCTGCAACAACTTTTCAACATTTACAGTGATATTATGAGCTCCAAACTGCCTTGTCATAGTGCCTTGTCACACTGCCTTGTCACATTGCCTTGGGACATTCCAGCTCCTAGCATTCCAAAAGCACGGAAACGACAATTTTCAATCATGCTAGGCATCTCTTAAACAAAATTTTATTCCAAAAACCAATGTTTTTCTGTTTTAATACATTGAATATGCATATCTACATGAATATATATCATATATCAAAATAATCCTTGATGTAGTTAAGTAGAATTTTTAAAGGAGAAAATTCCAACTTTGATTATGAAAATTCACTTTGGTAAATACACCTCTAATTCCCCTAAGAGAAGGTAAAATGAAATTTTCATTTCAAGGATCGAAACGTTTCTAGTAGAAATAACCTTTTAAACTTCGATGTTTCCTCATATGAGACACGGAAGAATACATAAATTACAAGATAATTTTATTTACAAGGCTCATGGTCACCAGTTTTCTTATTTCCGTGTGAATTTTGTTTCTTTTTTCCTGTATATGGTGACGGCACCTGCAGTGCAGAGAAAATTCGACCTATGTAACAAAGCCACCCTAGGCAGTAAGTGTTTTACATGTTCCGTCTACCCTGGATTGTACAGTCTCATCGGCAAGAGAGGATACCAACGAGGGGATTCGAATCCGGGACCTCTTGGTCACGAGATAAGCACCTTACCGATTGACCTACATCGGCTTATTACTCCAAGGCCACCAACTTTCCTCTGCCTTTTAATCTAAATGTACTGCCGGAGAAAAGGGGGATGGGGGCGCCCCGGCTTTTCCGGTCGACTTTTAAAAACACCTTGTCTGAAAATCTAATCTCCGCTCTGGTAGGGAAACCTAGATGAAAAGATCCTATTTTGATTTCCTTCCTGTACGCCTGCATTATAGCATTAAGAAGACATACACGGAGTTGGCGTGTAGGTATGTGTGTAGGTCTGTTTGCGTGTGTGTGGGTTTGTGTATCAAATACATCAAATAGTTTCCTATTCAAAATTCGATCTATGTAACAAAGCCACACTAGGCAGTGAGTGAACTTTTACGTGTTCCGTCTACCCTGGATTGTACAGTCTCATCGGCAAAAGAGGATACCAACGAGGGATTCGAATCCGGGACCTCTTGGTCACGAGATAAGCACCTTGCCGATTGACCTACATCGGCTAATTACTTCAAGGCCACCAACCTTCCTCTGCCTTTTAATCTAAATGTACTGCCGGAGAAAAGGGGGATGGGGGCGCCCCGGCTTTTCCGGTCGACGTTTAAAAACACTTTATCTGAAAATCTAATCTCCGCTCTGGTAGGGAAACCTAGATGAAAAGATCCTATTTTGATTTCCTTCCTGTACGCCTGCATTATAGCATTAAGAAGACATACACGGAGTTGGCATGTAGGTATGTGTGTAGGTCTGTTTGCGTGTGTGTGGGTGTGTGCATCAAATACATCAAATAGCTTCCTATTCACTCTACAAATCATTTATAAAACTAAGCTGAAGTAACTTGTCAAAAAATATATTAAATCACATCGAATTTTAATTAAAATTCGATATTCAAAACATCGAGAATTTCAATTTCATCAATTTCATTCCTTTTATATAATGCAGAGAACCCTGGTTTTATTCACACAAAGTAACAATATTTTTTTTAATATCTCAAAGTCACCAGTTTTTCATATTTTGTTAATTTTCTTTCTTTCAGCGTTTATTTTTAGCGGCTCGCCGAGAGTACCTCAATTTCATGGTGATGGCATCTGCAGGATGCATTTTAGCGACATTTAGACCTACGCAATTAACCCACCAGATCATATGTGATATCTACCATGACAAGTGGTCACCGCTTCACCCAAAACACCGAACACAGATGAGGCTCAATCCCAGGACCTATCAGTCACAAGACAAACACCTTGTCAACACTACGCAGGCTCCCCTGGCTGACCACACGTAGGCAGAGCATCAAGAAGGAGAAAGGAGGAGGGAAAGAAAAGTGTGTGTGTGTGTGTGTGTGGGGGGGGGGGGGTTAGGGTGGCGTTGTGATAAAAAGTGATGTGTAAAATTATTGATAACACTATTAGTATCTGATGTTGATGACCAAATTGGTAGTATCTAACCCGGCCGAATAGTGTCCAATTCTTCTCCTTCGATAATGTCATAATGGTGTTTTCTTTATTTTGGAAATTTTTTATTATTTTGTTTAGGTTAATTCGGTTATGGATATTCTGATTTCGAATTTGTCGTTTCCATATTTACTTTCCGTGTGACTCATGTCAATTTCCCTGTTTCTAATTTCTATATGCTAAGCGTCATAGCCAGAAGGGATATTATAAACAGTGATTACGTAAAATGCCAATTATCAGGCTAAATGTTATAGCCTTAAGACACTTTGTTTATTAGATTTCAACTATCTTAACATTCTATATAATTATCTCATACATTTGCTCATTCATGTCACTAGTTATTGATTACTTCATGTCTTTGTAGTTTTCATATAAATATATAGAATTGAAATTGTACGTCAGGTGTCTGTATGTCTCAACTGGTCCGATATGCTAGAGCTTCTTCAGACTACGATTCTTTCACCTACCCAGACAAGTTACTGAAGGAAACGTTAATATATCAAGGACACCAAAAACCATATTTGAAGTCTACATTCCGCAGATTTTATCTCGCTATTTAGACCTTCTTTACGGTCATCAATCATGATCTGATATGTTGAATTCCGTATTTAAGTGCATTATCCTTGTTAAACCGTTTGCAATCTAATAAAACAAAATTTATAACATTTTACTTACAGTTTTTTTACCAATTGTAACTACAGTTGTGCGTGCTGTTACCATGCTACGAATTACACTAGTTCTTTTAATATTATGGCATTACTGCGGGTATGATCGTGCAGCAGGGAATGCTTACATCTCCATGGCAACTGATCTCACCTATAATTCCTCCACCTGTCCGTGATTGCCAGTATCTCTATTTCATCTTGTACAAATATGCTCCTTATCCTTATCCTATCGTAGCATTTTACTGTGGAAATCAGACATTCTGCTGACAACAACAGAGGCCAGTTGTTCGAAACTTTAACCACTGGTTAAAGCTGAGAGACAATTTGACTTACTCTATAAAATTTCTGTATAAAAATTTAAATTATTTTACAAAGCTTGTTTCGTATGTCACAAATCAGTATACAGACTTTAACTTAAAATCTTCTTACTTCAAGATATGATCAGATGAAAATTAACAATTGGTTAGTTTAACCATTGGTTAAAGTTTCGAACAACTGGCCCCAGATTGGTGAAAGTTAACGGAGTACAGGCATCAGTATATCTACTGACTTCACCGACTCGGAAAGTGTTGTACTTTAACATATTGTTCATTGTTGTTATATCACTATTATACCAGTACATCAGACTTTTCTTCTGCTTTATCGAATTTAACTATTTTACTTCAATATTGTGTTTATGGGAAAAAGCCGATGGGAATACTACAGTTTCATCAGTGCGACATCCGCACCAACGTTTCCCGTTCCTCAACGTATATGCCTCTCACTACTTTGTGACAAATCACGTTACTTTGATGAAGTTCGTTGGACGATACCGTGAAGTTCATTGGACGTACCGATACCGTGAAGTTCATTGGATGTACCGATACCGTTAAGGAAGATGTATCGTAAGATCCAATACAGGCAAAACCAACGGCGAGGGCACTCCAGGAAAACCAGCGGTAGCACTAAGTCAAGGAAAAACAAGCGATGAAATCCAATTAAAAAAGGCAGTAATACCCAAGCCAAATAAAACAAACGATATGAGCCAATCCAGGAAAAACAAGAAGATCAATTCAAGGGAAACAAACAATAGTACACAAAGCAAGAAAAACATGCAGTAATGCCCGATCCAAGTAGTACAAGCGGTAAGATCTACTCGAGGAAAAACAATAGTAGGACCCTCCTCAGGAAAAAAAGCAGTAGGATATACATTGGAAATCTCTCGGAATGATATTTTCCTGTCAGTTTCTTATTGGATAATACGCGAATGTGTATCTAATTTCGTACGTCGAAGGTTTCACAGTGGAGGATGTGGAAAAAGTTAAGTGTTAAGTTAAGTGTATCACTATGAATAGTATCGGAAATACATTTACATCCCGGAACTAATGTATTTGGAGTGGAAAATCAGTTATTACATACACAAACTATTGAATGTTATGTGTCATTATAACATACTTCTCATGATAAGAGTTTTCAATTTTTATTTTGGTCGGATGTCTTCTGTCTTATATAATTGGGACAGAACGACAAAGGAGGCCAACTTGTAATTAAACGTACAGTGGTAGTTCATTGGTCACAAAGCGTATGTTTTAATCCTTCCCCAAATTGGCATGTAAAAAGAGAACGAATCGACTTTTATACACAACATTTGAATTTCGAATTCGACATTCAAAACAAATTTATATTCGCATTAAAAATCCCATATGGAATGTTGTATCTAAAAGCTTGTAAGACAGTCCCTGTCACTCTGTTACTGGTTGGAAATACGAATGAAAGCGAGTAAGTTATATTGATCAAAACTTTCAAGAGTTGTTTGTGTTTTCTGATGACGTATCAGACACGGCTACAACATGTTTTCAACGTGCGAACCACATGAAAACTCACATGACAATTTTCAGCTATTTTAAGCTCTCACAGCTGCGTGCCGGGTACGAGTGATATAAAGAGATATTTAATTAAATATATTCGAAGAGTTACGGCGAGCTTTAATTGTTTTATCTTTGTGAGAGAACAATAATCATAAACGTCCCAAACAGAAGACAGCGTACATTATCAGTAGCTGTAAATAGCTAGATGATGTGGCGATCATAATAAATCATCTGGAGATGCTTACCCCCTACTTAGACTGTATTCTATATTTTCAGGGACCATATTTTGCCATAAAATTATATTTTAAAGGAATGAAAGATCATCATTAGTAAAAACGACTACAAAGATAAAAAAACCCTAATAGAAAAGTAAAAGAGTGTTGTGTTTCTGATGATTATTGATTAGTTTATAACAGACAACAAACTAAGAATGGGTTTCTTTAAAAGCAATGCTAAAGAAAATAAAATGCTTGTTACAGCTTTTATTTGATTAAGGTATGTAGGACAATGCAGTGATGCTTATTCCCTCTGCGGTATGTAACATCAAAACATTCCGACAGTGTGTTCGACTTCGGTATTATTATGACCGTGATCTGATACTGTGTGACTGTAACACTAACCATACAGTTCCAAGAATGCGTTTAACTTCAGTGTACTTACGCCCCTGTTTTGATGTTGTGTCACTGTAATACTTACCATACAGTATTAGTCCACAATCATTTCACGAGTGCTGCACTTCTTTTGTATTGTCTATATGTATAAAACAACCATGGCAGACGCGGTTAGCCATATAGGAGACAGTTACAAGCCCCCACACTCCGGAACCTCCCAAGAAATTGCAGTGATAAGTCAAATTTATGTTTATACATGATATACAAAACATATACAAAAATATAGATCTCTGCACGAAGAAGAAAATTACATTTTACAATCCAAAATGTATCTTGGATTTTTGGGAAAAATTTGTTGTTAACATATTCACACACTTTTTTTTCGTGTTAATACAATTAATTTTAACAGAAAAGAATGAAATAGCATATACAGAAATAAATTGTCACAAATCTATTGAATATAATTGGATCGAAAATGATTTGTAAAGCAGTGATATTTCTAGTAGCAATGGAAAGCATTATAAATTTCATCTATTTATATGAATTTTCAAAAAGGATATATTCCTTTCTGCAAGTCATTATTTGAGAAAAAAATTGATCTTACAGAACCAGTGTAAAATTGTGTCAATGTACATACCAAATGGTGTTCTCCATATATTCCAGTTGTCCTCAATTTTAAAAGGCGAGTGAAAATTAACAGAAAAAAATTATTTAAACTGAGATAAAGAACATAATGACGAAAGCACACTTGTTAACTTTACTTCAATATATATACATACTATGTATTTTATCTGCACAATGGTAAGGAGCAAAACTTGTACCTTATATAATTATTGGAAAACAACTCATGAGTATTTTTATCTTTCTGTTTGGGGAACGTATTAAAGACACCCTAGCTTTTGTGTAATTCCTAGAAAACGATAACATATATAGATACATATGGAATTCACACGATTTGACTCTTTCTACGGGGTATATGTGACGGGTGTTGCTAGCAAGCAGGAGATGCTCACTCTCCCCGGGCACCTGATCTCACTCCATCACAGGGGTTCACATATGCTCTTCAAGTAGACATATTTTGTTATTTTCCATTTGTTTTTCATTTTCACTGATTTTGTATGTCCTATGGTTTCATGATTTTTGGACTTGTGGTTTGGATTTATCCATCATCTTTACATGTGTATTTGTGACAAAATCATTTCTAGTGGTGCTAGGTTGTTGTAGCTCCAACCAGATATAAGTAGTACCTTCGTATTTTACGTTATTGTCCCATCTTTCCTATTATAGAGGAGTTCCCCAAGGGATATTTAATTCAATTGTTATAAACTATTATGTTGATGTTATGTGTCCAGGACAATTTCTAAGACAAGAGAAGAAGAAAAAACTCCCAAAAAAACCAAAACAAAACAAAACCAAATGCAAATACATCTTATTGCCAGACAATTAGATGGGACATTTTCAGATCAGGGACCTTATTTTTAGTCAGACAGAGTACGCTTGGCTTCCGATTATGTGGCTTTATAATCTTTATATCAAAATCATATCTCAACATGAGTTACCTACGGTCCTTGCTCTCTGTTATCATATATTTTGTAAATTTTGTAATATATTGTGAGTGGGAATTTGGTCCGTAAAAGTGACGAATTTTACTTCAATGAATCGTCTTAACTCGGTACCACAACTGCAATAATTATGTTCCAATTATTTGCTGTGCATTTCCGTAGATAATTCTTTCATACAAGCGAATCAGTTGTCTTTGTCCTTTCTTTGTGACACTTTCTTTACCATCACTATTGAATAATATGACCTGACAAGAATGTTTAGAATGCGTTTACAAAATGTTGTTTTTTTTTTAATTGTCGATTTTATATCACAAATACGCATAGGGTAGGGGCAGGCTTGGTGTAGTGGTAAAGCGCTTGGCTTGCGGCGCCGACGATTCGGGTTCGATTCCCGGGTTGTGCCACTAAGTTTAATGGTTACCTCCTGCTTCCATGTCGCTATTTAACTAAAATATTGTTGAAAGCGACGTAAAACACCAATCACCCAACCAACCAATACATAGGGTAAAACCATTTCACGCTTAAAATAGAAATGCTCACATTCTATTACATGCGACTGTGAAAAAAGGGTAAATTTGGTCTGTTTATTTAAAAAATAACCCTGTATAATTCCATTTTTGTCTTATCTATTTTCATACCTACACAAAGACGATTGCGTGCTATATTGTGCTGAAAATAAAATAATAGGAAACAAACAACGCCATTGATAGTATTAAATATGCAAACACTTTGATGTCATGATTTACTACGTTAGTAAACTGTAAATCCAAAATAGAGATATGAAGAGACATGTATTGTTACGAGCTGTAAGAGGTAGGAAATAAAGCAAGTTATTTCATTACGTTCGGCAGTAACAAAGACTGTATGCATATTGAAACTGAAACGATCACGACATGTGTAACACTTAAGGAAGTAAGTACTGTTCTGACCCAATAAGCAGTAAGATATTTTCAGCAGTCGTGAAGTATCTGGAAATTTAAAAACTATATTAGGTATATGATGGTTTGTAAATGTTGTGTTTCTTATAATTAAAATAGAAAATGGATTTCCATAGTTGAACATATGAACATAAAAGCAATACATAAATATTAATAGACCATTATATTGAATTCGTTCTAAGTAAACAGTAGTACAGGGTAGAAATGCAATATACACCATATAACACCCATGGGTTGTGCAGTCCTCAGAATTTTGATCGATATAGTCCAAGAGGACCTTGCCCTCAGACGTTTTTATATGAAATAGACACTCGTACGTCACACAGGTCATGTAGGACACGGACATCTCTACGTGCGCGTACAGTTTTTTTGGGTATATTAGCTCTCGTATCATTACTCGTGAATATTGTCCTAACGGGTTTCATTGCAGTGTTCATAAAAGAAGCCTTTTTCCAAGGGAATAATTCGTTGTTGTCACCAGACTATCAAAGAACAAAAACGACACATTCCGTAACTGCAAAAACATTCGAAAAGAAGGAAAGGATGAAATCGTGTGAACTGATGAAATCTGGATCAGTGTGTGAATCTGATAAAGTCTCCTCTGATGCCTCTAATCGTGTACAGGAGAAGAACCTGGACTGCTGGCCACACACAGAACATATTGGATATCTGATATCCTTGGTATGTCATTCCGAAGTTTTATTTATAATAGTATAATAGAAAAAGAAAACTTTAAGAATATTTTGTTCGAGGGTACACTTTTGATATCTTTGTTGGAACGACTCAGGGTTACCTATTGTAGGAAAGTTACTAGATATTCGATTTTTCATTTATTATTCATAAATTTGTCGCCAATATTTAGTCAAATTTTAAAAGAAGTTTGAGTAAAATAATAGATCTTGTACAAGAGAAAAAATTGCTGAAAAGAGGATCACTTACTTAATGCAATTAATGCAAACTAGAATGTAATCGTCGTGTTGTGTAAGATATATAAAATCTCTGAACTATTTCACAAAGACATAGATAAATGAGGTACCAATATAAGTAAGTAGAACTGTTCATAATCGTATGGTTTTCCTTTATACCTCTAAGGATATCAAGAGATCAAGTATACGATTTCGGTCCAGCAAAATACACCATGGAATCACCCAAATTCTATAGATTCTTATCGTATAATTTTGATATTAACTTGTGATACTTTTACACTACATTAGTCATTGAGATTTAGGTATCATCATCGATATTCTTTGTATTTTGATAATTTACACTGCTGATGAGGGATATATATTCAAATCTATTGTGTAGTACGATAAATCGAAACTGAATAGGGATTCAAGGATACTTGTCATTATACTCTAAAACGATATCTCCCTGTCTAGTCGAAGAATCAGGTTTTAATTCAACGCTTCAGTTACATGAAATATGTATCAAACAAATTCTAGATTCCAGTTACAAAGAAATACAAAAATAGAAAGATAATAAATTGAAAAACATTACAAAAACGTATTTTTGAATAGTAAATTCATTTCGAAGCATCCTTATCGCAATATACTGTATAGCAGCATATCATATATATATATATATATATTTTTTATTTTATTATATAAAATAAATGTAGTTGATGCCATGCATTTTCACTTTCATAGTAAGATTTCTGTCAGTTTCAGATTTACTTGGATTTAGGTTATTGATGACGGACTACGATTTACGAAAACCAAATTCATGTAGGGTTTTATTGGACGAGCAGTTTCCTTTTCCTTCGTCTTTGTCAAGTAGTTATGCAATATCACTTTACATTACAGATGAAACCATTCACTGATTACCGCAACCCGAGTGCAAATAGAGCATTCTATTTTACACGATTGGATAACAATAGCCTTTCAAGTAAGTTTACAGAATATATATATAACATTAAGAAAACAGTCAGTGATAAATTATTTTAATAATTCTGTGTAGTTTTTTTTTTCAATTTGAGGCACACTGTTTGATTGTTAAATTAGATTTTTAGTAAAGCCATGTTCACAGTAAGCCATGTCATACAAAAAAAAATGCGTCAAAATACACTATATACCTTTTTAATAATATATTTCTATATGATGCCAATGCACATCCATCAATTGATCCGTCAATTCATATTTATTTTTCTATTATCGTAGATGGTCCTGGAAGAATACCATTAAAACCAACAACTGACAAGAAACACATACGACAGACCAATGACAAAATCTTTCTGAGTAAACGAGGGTCGTATCGCCTATTTATAGGGCTAACATTGAACTTTCCGGACCAATCAGACATCGTACAACGACCAAATATCACCATATCAGTCATGAGAGAAACAAAGAGAGGAGAGAAAACAGAAATTATAACTCGTGAAGTAAACATGCAAAATTCCGATCCTAATACATATAATGGCATTGTCATCAATGAAATATTTCACTTTGATGTATTTGATAAAGTTTATGTACTATTGTCAGAATTGGATAGTATTTGGAAATACAGTAAAACAACCTGGGTCGGCATGATAGAAGTGTGAATTCACTTACACTAATTGTCTTTAATTTATGGTTAATGTGATAATTGCATATGATAATGTAAGAATAATATGTATAACTGAGTTTTAAATCGAGTAGTTAAGAGAGAGAGAGAGAGAGAGAGAGAGAGAGAGAGAGAGAGAGAGAGAGAGAGAGAGAGAGAGAGCATTTGATTTTAAAAATAATTTGTGAACGTCTTGCCCATGAAAAATATTTATGTAGTAAATGGAAAAAACATTAAAGGATAAAGCTTTATTCAATCATATAAAGATATTGCCACATCAAAATCAAAACTATTTCGAAATCTTTTTACGAATATACGATTAGGTGCAGTGTACCCAAATAAAAAAAATCTTTGAGTGTCTACATGGAATGTTTTCCAACTCAGTATGTATAAGAAGATTATTGAATAGAATAAGTCACGTTTTAAGTTCAATGCGGCATTTCTCTCATTTTTCAACAAATACTAATGCGTAAACACTGATCACTTATATATATATATATATTTAAAATATAAATATTTCAATGAAGCAACACATAAATGATAGTTGATGTAAAATGATGTGAAAATGATTATTAACACAATCATCGGTATGTATAAAGACTTACGCAGCTTTAATTCTTAATGGACTTATGCATATACCTCTAGAGAATGAAATCCTGTATAATTTGTACAAGACGCACTGAGTTTTATTAGTGTCTTGTCAGATCCTATATCGATCACCTGTGCACAAATATCATAGAAAGAAAAAAGAGGAGTTATTGGCTCAGTTATGTGGCAGAAGTCACCATGGAGCTATACAATGAATACATGAATATAAATAATATACTAGCACATATAACACATTCCAAAAATATTTGATTGTAGTGCAATGAAGATACCGACTTAGGACAGTCATTTAATTTGACAAAAGTCAAACAAATGGTGTGGTTAATCGGTTTACGGGCCCACCTTCTCACTCACCGTAACAGCAGAACAATCAAAGGACGTGCATTTAAAAATTTATAAATAATCTTCCATCTAAAACAAGGGTCAACAGGTATCGCATATTGAGAGGTCATAAAAATATAAACACGTAAATTATTGTAAAACACATGATGATATAAAAACATATGCGACATCAACATGATAAACCGTGGTCTGCCAGTCTGAAATCGAGCTAAGACCCTAGATCTGTAGGAGTCCCAACTAACAGTCAGAGGGGACGATGTTCTGGACCATCTCAATGATCTCAATGTCATATTGTCAATTTAGAAGACGTTTGAATATTTTACTACATGATAAAATAACGTTATCGGAGCCTTTTACTTTTCTTAGTTTATATACTAGATCACCGTAAAAATTAGGATGGGAAATTCCATTGGATACATAGTGTTGAAAAGAAATATTTCCAAATTTAGATAGAAGTTCTGAATAAGATCTAAACAATTTGCCGAATGTTTTTCTAAGCTTGTGATATCTGTAACCGTGAGTTAAAAGTTTAGTAGTAATTTGTAAATTTCGTTTATGAAAGTCCAAAACATCGGTGCAGCCTCTGACAAATCGAACTAATTGAGATGTATAGATACCATATGATGGGAGTCGAGGGACATCACCATCCAAGTAAGGAAAATTTACAGTAGGAAATCCAAAATCCTCACGTTTATCATAAATATTAGTATATATTATGTGGTTGATAATTTTGATGTTCATAACTAAGAAAGGTGTAAACTATCAGATTTTTTCTAAAATAATGGCATCTTTTGACATATTTCATTTCAGAATCAAATATAAATAACAAAACATTCTTTTTGAAAATGTACCGTGGTTCATAGTCTCATTCTAAGTGGCTATCTATTTTTTGTCATAGTAACAGAGGGTACTTCTTAAGAAATACTTTGACACATTGAGGACTATTTCCTGAAATTATCCAGACGAAGGGTACTTCATTCTTCATTCCTGCCATATTTACCGTAATCTAAGCTTAATAAATCACACGGTTTTAATCTGTAAAAATAATGTAATTTACTTCTTTTGCAATGAGATTTCCCTAAAATTAACACAAATATTAATACATTAAAATAATCTGCTAAGAGAAAATCAAACAAAAAGCCTGAAAATGTGTTTCTTGTAAGGAATTCAACACCTTTTAATAGCTTTATGAACTTAAAACAAAATTTAAGAATTTATATAAAGAGATTGTTCCCTCCATCTTATTAGGGTAGTTAACATGGCGGTTTAAGAAAAAAGGTGAATGTCGAGTTCTTCTTCCAGATGAAAACGACCTGCTGTTATTTTCTCTTTCCTCTGTCAATTTTTTTTATCTCTATAAAATTACGGGTAAGGATTTTCCTCTTTCTCATTTTCGAGAATTTTATTACTATGGAACATTCTTACTTTACTAGTTGTTATTTTGTTTTATTTAAATCAATATTACTATTTGGTTCAATATCACACACACACACACACACACACACACACACACACACACACACAAATATATATATATATATATATATATATATATATATATATATATATATATATATTTATATATATATATATATATATATATATATATATATATATATATATATATATATATATATATATATATATATATATATATATATATATATATATATATATATATATATATATATATATATATGCTGCTTAAAACAAAGGTCAATTGAAGTAACAAACATCACTCAAATGGTGTAATGAATATGTCTCTCATTCATTGTTAGTTCCCAAGTAGAAATAAAGTCCAAATAAAAATTCAAAATATATTTGTTTGAATGCCCGAATAACATCATAAATTGATGAAAATGTTTACTTTACAAAGTTCCAAAATATAAAATGCAATAATTCCAATTATACAAAGTTGTCCTAATTATAGATGATCCAAAAATCTAACTCTCTAAAAATGCTCTATTTCATTCTATATAAGTTGCATGTACAAAATCATTTACATGTACGAACTCCGCCTTCATTACAAAAGTACAGCCAATCAGAACATAGGTTACAAATTATGTGTGTTCAACATACTGAATTTAAAAGATATCAATTCTTAATCAAGTAAATGACAAGCATAAGAACACCAAAAGGAATGAAATCTTTGAAATCAGATAAATCAGAACAATACCCCTCCTATGCTTACTTTGGAAACCTGATAAATGACAGATTAAAATATGTACCATATATGAACAGAAATAACTAATTTCATTTGGTAACATTATATCACAGTAAATGTGAAAGTATTCCAAATCACTAAGAAATAGAAAAGTTAAATCTTAACTATTAATAAAAAATATAAATAAATCCAAAATTACTTAATTTGATTTTATGTAAACTCATATTATTATACATATATACAACATTGGTGTGGTTAACCAGTTTACGGGAGCCCACCTTGGGGCCAAGGAACACTTTATTTTTCGGACTATGCTATTTCAAGAACATGTTTATTTTGAAGTTTAAAATAAGGTGTAATATTTACGGCAATTAATGATACACAAAAAGTAAAACGCAATAGCAAAATCTACATATAAACAATACAACCGTAAATCAATCATGACCACAAAATGATATCCTCATAAAACTGTAAAATCAGATTACTCAGAGAATGCAACTGAAAAATATACAAATCTACCATATTCACACAGTTATCCTTACAAGAGGTGTGAAATAATCAGCCTGTCAACCACAAAGGAGTTGATGACAAGTACACGACATATTTTGCAGTTAATCTCATTATGACGTCATAAGCAAACACGACATATATACTTTTGTGTTCATGTTTCAACATAATGCAAAGGAACAACGACAATTTTGAGATCCAAATTAATCAATGAGAGAAAAAACAATCAACCCCTAATGTTCAATGATGAACGAGAAATCCACAAACCCTGGTGTCCACTTAACTGGTTCATGTCTCTGTAAGCTTCGATATTAAAAAAATAAACGACACGTGGTTCTGTGGATTTCTCAATCATCACCGGACAATAAAAGGTATTAATTTACATTTGATGAGATGCTACATGTTTTCAAGATATTTTGAAGTTTAAAGTCAGTATCATGCAACCTTGTGATTGAGCGTATTTGATTGTGGCAAAACAAACATGCACAAACAAAAACCTGCAGGTAGACAGTAATTAGTGTATAGTTAATTCATAGTATAACAAGAAACTGACTATTATACAGGTAAATTATACTGCAATTAGAGGCTGACTAGTGTACATTTAAGTTAATTCTGCAACTAAGCAATGACTAAAGTATAGTTAATACTGCAGATCTTGACCCATTGAGACATGGACTATTCATTCATCACGAGACATGGCCGTGTGTCAAGCTTGTACCGCTTCAGGTCCAGGTAGCAGGAACCTCTTAAATGAAATTCTTCTTTTCTCTATAAAATCTTAATACTTTCTTTGATTAAGTTTATACACGAATAAGGTACCCAATGAAGGCAGTCAAAGAAGGCACACTTAAATAATTAAATAATACCATTATATATTCTTATATTTCACTTATGATGAACAACTGCGCCAAATGAATAAGAGTGATCACATAAACACCCTTCGTTAATACCTTTGCTACAAATGTGTAGTTAAAAATATCATAATGAACCATGACTGAAATTCAAAATATATATGTTTGATTTGATATCACCTCGATTTAATTGGGGTTCGCATTAGTCTGAATATGACATTATACACGAATTGTCCTTTTATTCCATGGACAACGAGATATGGTTAACCGTTCGGCACTTCTTCGTTGTTTGCTTGATCCACTTCATATTTTGTACATAGTCCGCGGTATGTCATGATATTGATCCAAGGTCACATCTTCAAGGCCAAGGTCACAGTGAAGTAACCACCGGAATTGTTAATTGATTATCTGTATGCTACTTTGGTCAAATTGATTCTTTATCATTACCGATGAAACAGATCGAAAATTATATCTCTAGGCCAAGGTCACAGTGAACCCATTTACCGAAATTCTAGACCACCATGTAAAACAAATATGCTTGTTTCGAGTTAGATTAGCCATACTAATATCTTAAATACCAGAAATAATTGTAAATCTATGTTTTGTTAAAAAAACATTATTACATTATTTAGGCAGGGTAATTGCCAAATACAATTCATTTACCTTTCTCAATACAATTTTCGAGTGCCCAGAACTACCGTAATCTTATCAAAAGCAAACGAGCCTTTGGAAATAAAAAAGGCTTAGGTTTTAGATAAGCGCCAGAGCAAGTATGTTATTAAATAAGATTAATAAAAGGTATATTTTACAATGCTCAAAGCTTTCAAATTCAAATATACTTTAATACTACTAGGATTACATGTACCATAGTATAAATAGTTTAATCTTATTATTGACTTCTTTTCTACACAGTATTGAAAGAGGTTCGATGCAGACAGATTTTAAGGATAGAGACACACCTTTTTTTATTATAGACTCTAGGGAAGGAATGTCCGCTGGATTCCTCTAATACGTTTTCTACAAATGGGGCAGTTTTGAAGTCTGTTGGTACATTCTTCACAGCAGCAAAAATGACCACATGATAAAAACATTATCGTTCTTTCTTTCTGACTGCACACTATGCAAGTTATTTGCAACTTCAATCTCTTTTGTTCTGAAGTAGAAAATTAATATATTAAAAGCTTTCAGTTGTATCAAAAACTCTCCTATACATTAAAATATCTCCTTCACTGAATAGATTCATTACGTACTCTTTCATTGAATAGATCTTTTGATTTCAGAATAAACCAAAATTGTGATTTTTAAATAATACAAAAAATTACGATCCCAATATAATTTTGTGTTTGCACAGTTTCAATAATTGAAATTGAATTCGTTATAAATCATTTGGAAGTAAGGTACATTTCAGAGACTTTGTACAGTGAAATCATCCCTAGTGTTTGCAGGTTACTTATTATTATATAGCATTAAGTAAACAAGGTAAATCATGTCGTGTGAACATTTTTTCTTGATGAGTATTGATGATGATACCAAAACTTACAACAAACGCCGACATATACTACTTTTATACAGAAAAGTGCCTTAAATGTTTATATTATAAAGAAAGTTAAGAATAAAAGAAGATGTATTTGCTTTATGTTTAAACTACGAAAATAATTATGAACTACAAGTAAAGTTTCATATGAGAAAAATTCATTTAATGATCTTATTCTTATTCCATTAAATTTATCTAGCATCTCATTTGAAATCAGCTTATGAAAATAATATACCTTCCTTAAATTCATTCAACCGTGTGTGTAGGTATCTTATTTCTTTGTCAAGTATCGGTACTGGAAAAGAGAAACAAATATTAGTAGATGTATAATTATAGAATACCAAATAGGATATACCGGCAGATAGCTAGTTATGATAAGTAACGACGAAACGAGCTAATTGTCAGATGCTTATTACAGCTATTATTAAAGATATTATAGACAGAATATAATGCACTGTTTCGGATATACAACCATCAACAACAATTTATATAAAATGAACACATCAAATACCAAATGTTGCAAACACCAGGTGTGTCCATGAGGATCAAATGCTCCCGCTATATCTAATATCTTTAGGGTAAAGCTAAACATCCAGAATTACAACAGTAGTGAATAATTTTAAAACTAGGGCAAATGCAAACTTGACGTAGATTTTTGTTACATTAAAATCCTATGTAAGCGTAAATCGCTCAAGAAGTTAATGCATTGCAACTTACTTTTCAAAGATGGCAATTTGGAGCCCCATGTTCCTAAAGATTAAGCGTTAAATCCCCACATTTTGTTGCATTGTAAGATTTAACAAATACTGGCCTGGTAAATATTTTTTTCAAACTGTTTTACAGAATTTTATTGAATTCCGTCGAGACATTCAGAAGTAAACGTGCGAAAATCAAATGATGAAAAACCAAATTTGCCTAGAGTATTAATATTATAATTTCAATACAAAATATTAGTGCATTCTATTTACGAATCCCAAACTATCACCAATCCGGAAAAGCGGACGTTGGTAACATCATATGCTCTCGTTTTCAACGGTTGGAGTATCCCCTATGCATAGCTCTGTTACTGTCCAAATCAGTTTAAAAACTTAGGTTGCTTTTCAAATATTTATACTTTGGATTTCCAAGGTTACAATTTGAGTATTATTTGCCGAAATGTGCTTTATTGACTTAATAAATATATCTCCTTACATTTATAATACCAACTGAGTAGATACCGCTGCTGGTGGACCGTGGGCTCCCGTGGGTGATCACAAGCCCAGTGTTATGTGTCCCTGTTATTTCCCGAGGGTAACCAAAAGCACAGTTTTCTGTGCCCCTGTTAGTTACCGAGGGTAATCACAAGCCCAGGTTTCTTGTGCCCCTGTTAGCTCCCGAGGGTAATTACAAGCCCAGTTTTCTGTGCCCCTGTTAGCTCCCGAGGGTAATCACAAGCCCAGGTTTATGTGACCCTGTTAGCCCCCGAGAGTAATCACAAGGCCAGTTTTCTGTGCTCCTGTTATCCCTCGAGAGTAATCACAAGCCCAGGTTTCTGTGCCTCTGTTAGCTTCCGAGGGTAATCACAAGCCCAGGTTTATGTGACCCTGTTGGCCCCCGAGAGTAATCTCAAGGCCAGTTTTCTGTGCTCCTGTTATCCCCCGAGAGTAATCACAAGCCCAGTTTTCTGTGCCCCTGTTAGCTCGCGAGGGTAATCACAAGCCCAGGTTTCTGTGCCCCTGTTATCCCCCAAGGGTAATCAAAAGCCCAGGTTTCTGTGCTCCTGTTAGCCCCCGAGAGTAATTACAAGCCCAGTTTTATGTGCCCCTGTTAGCTCCCGAGGATAATCACAAGCCCAGTTTTCTGTGCCCCTGTTAGCTCCTGAGGATAATCACAAGCCCAGTTTTCTGTGCCCCTGTTATCCCCAAGGGTAATCACAAGCCCAGTTTTCTGTGCCCCTCTTAACTCCCGAGGGTAATCACAAGCCTAGTTTTCTGTGTCCCTGTTTACTCCTGAGGATAATCACAAGCCCAGTTTTCTGTGCCCCTGTTATCCCCAAGGGTAATCACAAGCCCGGTTTTCTGTGCCCCTGTTAGCTACTGAAGATAATCACAAGCCCAGTTTTCAGTGCCCCTGTTAGCTCCTGAGGATAATCACAAGCCCAGTTTTTGTGCCCCTGTTAGCCCCCGAGAGTAATCACAAGCCCAGTTTTCTGTGCCCCTGTTATCCCCAAGGGTAATCACAAGCCCAGTTTTCTGTGCCCCTGTTAGCTCCTGAGGATAATCACAAGCCCAGTTTTCTGTGCCCCAGTTAGGTCCTGAGGATAATCACAAGCCCAGTTTTCTGTGCCCCTGTTAGCTCCTGAAGATAATTACAACCCAATTTTCTGTGCCCCTGTTAGCCCTCGAGATTAATCCCAAGCCCAGTTTTCTGTGACCCTGCACTGAATCTGAATGTAATTCAACTTATCTGTGACAAAAGCTTGTAAACTATTTTAGGTTAGTTTAGAAAATTGTTTTGAACACATATTGATAATTGGAACACTGCAACATTTGCTAAATATTTAGCATAATTTCATTTCTAATCCCATAGATAAATTTGTGTTTTCATTGACAAATAGTCATTGCACTAAAATGCTGATATTGTAGGCAAAAACGATCGATTATCAATAAAAGTTGCTGAAAATTGAAAAAACCCCATTTTACATTATAAATGTTTCTAAACCCATAGACATATAACTGATGTCAATTATATTAATTAATGATTCTTTATGGCCATTACACCCATCTCCTCTTTAATGTATAATACGGATAAAAATTCACTTTAGTGAAACAAAAGCCCATATTTAACCTCTGTAAGTAAACAACGAAGTAACAAAGGGTTAACCATATCTTGAAGTTTATGGAAGAAAAGAACAATTTAGTGTACAATGCCAGATTCAGATAAATATTAGAACATATATACCCCATCCAAATTCATCATTTTGTTTGTGGTTTGAAAATTCAATAAACCCTTATGGTCAAAGTATTATTATGGTTATCTAATTTGTTGCATGAACATGAATTTTGACTCACCAAATGGTATATAGACTCCTAGTTTTCAGCAATCATTATGTAAAATTATTGGTTTTTTTCGGCCAGAAATTGAAAATTAATGAATGAATTGGTTGACAGGCTATAAAACATCAGTTATAATATCACTTAAATATCTATAGGTTTAGAGGAAGTCATATAGTTAAAATGTATAAAACGTGGATTTCTCCCCCCCCTTTTTTTTCTTTTTTTTCACCATTTTTTTTGGGGGGGGGGTGTTAAAAGTTATTGCTTTTGGCCCTTGGAACGTCGGCGCCGCAAGCCAAGTGTTTAACCACTACACCACACCTGCCTTCTATTGATATATAATACAGCTATATTGGATTAAATGACACCATTACTTTTACTGGCGCATATCATGGATCTTGGGCATATCCAATCAGTTGTGCTACAAAGTATTCAATTTAATATTGAATTATGTAACAAAACTTGAAATCATGTCACTATGTAAGCATCATTTATTTAAAATGTTAGCCATTTATCATGAGCAAATCATTGCTCTAACGTTTAAACAAAATTGCTGCCAAAAGGAAGAGCAAAATCCATCTATCCACATACATACATACATTCATACACACACATCTGCTCACATAGATACATACGTAGCCATGAACATACACAGAGACAGAGACATACAGACAGGCACACACACATACATGCACATTGAATACATTTTAAATATAGCTTAGTTTACTTACGACAACTGTGTGATGTGCAGTCTTCATCAGGAATCGTGGTAGCATTGGTTACCTTCTAGAAGAATCGGCATTCAATTAGTTTATTGTTGTGGTAATGTAAAGTATAGTTTCAATAACGACTGATAATCTTGTATTAAATATAATCTAAAAAGAAATTGATCAAGGAGTAAACGTACAAAACGGCGTACGCAAGAAATTACATCTCTCTTATGGAATTTATTACGGTAAAGAAAGTAGCCTACCCTGTGTACATTTTTGATGAATTTATGTCCCTTTTTCTCCTGTAGATATCTACAATGGGGAAAATATTTTGCATGTTCTATCCAAGGATCATCGTCGTCTTCCCAATCTTCTAACCCACCTCCACAGAAATAACACCGAGTTAAATCGGATTTGCCCACATAAAAAAATCCAGCTTCAGCTAATTGTTGGGGAGTTTGTGATCGATTCATTGACCTCCAGCAATGACTGTTGAATGTCCGTAATCTAGATTCCACGGTGGTCAAAGGATATTCTTCGGTATATGACATTTGCATTGATCTTAACTCTAACCTCTGATTCTGACAGGTTTCGGTTGTGATTTCTCGACAAAGGTGTGATGTATTAGGTGGACAAAGGCGTGAGGTATTAGCTGGACATAGGCGTGAGGTATTAGCTGGACAAAGGCGTGAGGTATTAGCTGGACAAAGGCGTGAGGTATTAGCTGGACATCCTGTAGTCGATAATCCATACTGTAAATTCATCTGGAGGTAGTACATTTCCCTCTGTACATCAGCTGGGGAAAGATATGTTGGATCTACTGATGTATAAACTGTATTTGGAGATTCGCCTATTTGTGTTGGAGTAACAACATTAACATGCCTACTTGCAGTGCTAGATTCTAAATGAGGATTGGACCCTATTGCATCATTTTGGTCAGAGAGTGGCGTCGTATCTTCAATAGCTATTATTTGTCTTTCAATTGAAATGTTGGAATGGTCTAGTCCTGTTATATGTCTACACTGTGGAGATCGTACTCTATGAACGTCATCAGGTGTGTCATTTGGGTTCCAATCACGGATTCGGATATTACACGAATAGCAAGTTACTTCATCTGACCGATCATATCCTCCGGTGTAATAAAATCCAGACCGGGCTAGTCGGGTGACAAAAGGCATAGTATTTGGAAACATTTGGAATGTAGAAAGACGCAGAAATTCATAATGCATGCTAGCATTCCTTTGACTATCATCATTAATAATGGGATCTTCAAAATAGTCATCGAGAGATCGCCTCAATGGGTAAATTGTCAAAGATATTTTACATTTATTGAAATGAAGATACCATTTCAATTTGGTGTTGAAAGGTTTTGTCATTTCCTTTGTAATTTGCTCTTGTAGAAATGCAATTATTAGTCTTCCATTTTTCAATTTCCACATTGATCTGACATATCGCCAATATTGGTACAATATACACCATGCTGTAATGAGGAACTGCTTCAAAACTTTAAAACACGACATTCTGAAACAAATAAAGAATATCATTGATCGTTTATGGCAACGAACATCATCTATGTTATGTCTGAATTGAGTATCTGTCATGGGTCATCATACTGAAGGTAACTCTGTGTCTCTTGGTACTGTTTTCGATCTCAACTTACATCTTTCATTTGCTTGGAATGCCCTACGAACTTAAAATGTTTATAGTAAAAGATTTGAGATTTAGGGTTTGAGCTGACAAAAGTTTATCATCGTTTACATATGTTAATATGATTAAATCATATGTTAAGTTGTTAACATAATCCGTATGTTTCCATAGTTTTCATTTAGGTTTGTCTTAATAAAAGTTTGTATTATATTGACACTGTAGCACATTATGTATACATAGAATGATCCAGATTGATGTGGTTTCGGGACCGGAAACTATTTTTGGCCATTTTGACCATTTTTGATTTCAGGCTCCATTCCCTTGACAAAATATACCGAGGAATGTATTTTCTATTTCCCTTGGCAATGTTACTAAACTGAGGACACTAAGGTGCAAGGGGGTACACTGAAATACACATGTGTTTACTTTATGAATGTTATGAACACTTCAGAATATTGATAAAACATAATCAGTAACAAAAGTCTCATACATAGAATTTATAAAGACATTATACTATAAATACATCTTATATATCTTTTAATTTTGTGCACCATATGCGCATTTCGACACATTATGTCTCTTCAGTGATGCTCAAGGTCGAATAATAGGAATCCTCAAAATATACAAATATTTGAAGAGTAGTGTTGAAACCAAAATGACCGAAAAGTGAATCAAAGAATCTATCAAAGGACAGAGCTATGCATGAGGGAGATACTCCTTAGTTTTAGAGTGATTTACTTAATATATCTGGAATAAATTTACAAGAGACTCTAGAAACACATGAACTTACTCATCATCTTTTGTTAAAATTGTGATGATTATACAGTTTACTCTTCCCTAAGAAACACAATATCTGACAAAGTAACATGCCTAAGAAGTTTTTAACACAGCAAAACACCTGTGAAATTTTATATTACTTTGTGTCAAAAATATCGGGATCGATTTATTCACCACAACTTTCCATTTATTCTTTTCTCACAAAACACTTACAATACAGTTACAATACAATACTTAGTAATTTCATTTGCCCCATTTATCTAATTTATCCCAAAACATCGATAAATATCATTTCACAATTAAATTAAACATTTTGTACTCCAGTATACTCTGTTTAATGACTCCAAATGGTTTACCCTCTCACAAGAATCCTTTCCAAAACTGCTCATCCTATTATAACTTTGTGACAATGTACTATAGTTCAGGTGTAAAGTCATTCATTAAGCTTTACACACACCTCGATACATGTATTGAAAATTTGTCTAGTGTAGTAGAGTGTTTAAATGTGCAACAAGGGGGCCAGGTAGCGCAGTTGGTAGCGCGCTCGCTTCTCACCAATGCGATCCGGGTTCGATTCCCGGTGTGGTACGTGAGATGGTGGGGCTGTCACCAACCTGGCTTCGTGGGTTTCTCCGGGTACTCCGGTTTCCTCCCACACAAACGACACCCTTACGCCAAGATCCGTGCCAACGAGCAAGATTTATATAAGTTGTTAACTTGTTTCTTAATCGTTGTAAAATAAATAAAGTTTAAAAAAAAAGTGAAACAAACAATGATTTACTATTTTAAGAAACGGAATTACTAACAAAAATATTCCACCAAATCAAAGAATGTGTTGATGTAACATATGTAGTACTATAATTAATTAATAATTAGGGTCTTCGATACCTAATGTCCTATCCTATAACGTGGTGAACTGCAATAGAATATTTAAAAATATTCATATATCATCAAATCCCTAAATCAGTTTCGCTTTGCAAATAATACTTCCGTTAAAAAACCGATAACGGATAAAGATGACAACGTATGTTTCCATAATCACAATTCAAACTATATTTTGCTTTTTAAAAGGAAAAAGAGGAGTTACTGGCTCAGTTATGGGGCAGAAGTCACCATGGAGCTATACAACAAGGATCTTATTGTATTTCCAGAACACAAATATACATTATGGGAGGGAGACGTCTTTTTGATATCAGGAAATATTGATATGAAAGTGGATTCAAATCCATGGCTTAATATTTATAGATGAAATATATTTTTACACGGTACAACCAGGTATTTAAAGGGAACAGTCTGGTGTGACGTAGTGAAAAAAAGGGAAGACTGAGGAGAAAGATAAGAGGAGGAGAAAAAGGGGACAAATGGGAGCAGAAAAAGTAGAATGGAGAAAAACTGGTTAATTGGTCGGGAAGTGTGAGGAGGATGACAGTGAAGATTTAAGGGTGGTAGGATGGATTCAAAGTTAGGAAAGAGACAGATAAGTACGCTAATTCGTAATTTTCGTCGACCTCCTCATCTTATTTAAATATTTATAAAACCAATAAATATAGAACATATACCTTTCAATTTTGTGGACCAGATGCGTATTTCGACAATTACGGCGTATTCATATCTCAGTTAATACGTTATTCCAGAGCATGTTCAAATTACAGCGACTTTCTTCTGAGGGCTAGGCGACTTTCAGATAAGCTACTCAACCAGGGTTATATATGTGCTAGACTAACAACGTCACAGACGAAGTTCTATGGTCGTTACGAGTCTCTTATTATTCGAGATGATATCTCGTTATCCAGACTTTTAAAACGATTTACAGATTTGGCACCGTCTATACTACAAGGTTACCTATTTTGACTTCTCTATACATAAATATATATGTAATTTACATAATTTTTCTACTGGGTATATGTGACGGGTGTCAAGCAGGAGATGCTCACTCTTCCCGGGCACCTGATCTTACTCCATCATAGGGATTCACATATGCTTTTCAAGTAGAAATTTTTCGCTATTTTCTACTTGGTTTTTATTTTCACTGATTTTATATGTCCTCTGGTTTCATGATTTTCGGACTTATGGTTTGGATTTATCCATCATATTTACATTTCTCTTCAGTGATGCTCGTGACCGAATGATCGGAATTCCCATGATATACATATTTGAAGAACAACATTGAAACCAAAATGACCGAAAAGTGAACCAAAGAATCAATCTAAGGAGAGAGCTATGCATGAGGGAGATATTCCTAAGTCAGTAGTGCAGAAAACAGGAAATCGAATGGCATACAAAATTAGCAAAAGTAGAAAAACAAATTGAATAGAATCCAAAATACACCAAACATAAAAAGGGCGTAAGAACATATATAGCCAGTAGAATAAAGTAATACCGAATATAGGAGACAAATTCTGTGACTAAAACATTTTCTGTACAGAATATAATAAATGTCAAAACATCATTCAAACCCTGAATAACAAGATCTTACAATGTATGATAAAAGCCTCGAATCTATCGTACAGCTTCCTCATTGACATTTTTAGTCTACCACGTACATATTATTGGCTGCATGGGTAGGTAATCTAAAAGAACAGTTATCGTAGTTTAAAATCACTCTGACATAAAGTATTAACTGAAATATGAATACAAAATAGGCAAGGAATGATGGGATATTGCTTCATATAGAGGGAAATATTGTAATGCTGAAATTGAAATTGTATTGATCGACTTGTTGTTGACATTGATTTCCCTACATTCCAGTTCATATTAGTGGATAACGTTAAAATCTATAATATGTATCTCTATGGGAAGTTGAAATCAAAGAGGTTATTGCTTTTTATCTATTGATTAGAGAGCAAAGATTGAATGACTGCGTTCTGCATGACGAATGCACAATGAATGCTGAAATATATCAGCGGGGAGCAGGGTGCAGTTGGTGCTCATTTGAATGCAAACAATATGTCGGGAAATTTCTCCTTGATAAAATAAGTTTGATCACGGTTACAAAAATGGTTACCATTTTACTTATGAAAGCGGTTGGATAATTTTAGAGAATGAGGGATCGGATCATGATGTGAAGTGTGGAAAAGCGGAAGCTTGTTGACTTCAGATGTCCCAACAGTTATTTTGACATTTATTTTGATTCTTTTAGGATTCACTTTCTAGAGTTCAAGGTTCCAGTGAAAGGTCAGATTAAATTTCTGATAGAAATTTTCTGAGATTTAAATAGATTTTGTTGAGCTCTCAGAAGGGAAGGGGAACCAGCAATAAAACGTTGCTTGTAGGGATTTATATGCATTTTAGGAATACAATATAAACAAGGGAGACCTAAATCTAGATCTCACTTACTTGTTTTAATACTAGACGTAGTAAGACCAGATTTATGGTTGTCAATCAGTTCTAAAGTGGAAAAATGTTTAGGAGCATAAGTAGGAATTCCTAGAGTCGATTCTAATCCTACTCTTTCACTATCCTGTCAATGTGATATGTTTGACATGCAAACGGATATCATACGAAGCTTTATCTGCCAAGGTAATGGCACAACTTCATTTTACCACATCACAGTTTTTGAAATAGATTCTAACTAGGTGTTTAAAGAACCTGCAACTTTTAAAGTTTTGATTTAAGCAAAACTGTAGTGAATTTTATACATTCTGAATGAGTGTCCACCTCGACATCCTCTGCTATTGCTATTTTATTGAATAATTCTCCTAGGTGTTCATGAAAATTTCGAACTTTTGTCTCTATGTAAGAGAACTTGTCTCTCTGTATTTTGAAACCTTCTGTAAAAGTTGTCTGAACTGCCTCTATAAACGATATTTAGATCGCCAGTGACAGCATTGCCGCAAGGACAATATTTGAATTCCGGCGAAGAGCATTCACAAGATTCGGAAATGGTGAGAGGAGTTGCTTAGATCAATACACTGCATAAAATGTTTGTAATTGTATATTAGATGCAAATGATTGCGTGTAGCAATAGGAAATACATACAATCTTATTAAAACCATATCTTTATTCCGCTTCTCTCTTTGTCTCATTGCGGATTAAGATCTGGCGAAACCCCATTAGAGGTCATGTTCTGGTGAACTCTGATTTTCAGCCAATCAGTGAATCGGCTACAAATTCCTAGGAATGAAATTAACATTCTTAGCGTGCCTTACCCACAAGGTAGTTTTTGAACAGTGCATGTTATATATTGCGTCCCTATCACGTGCCTAGCCGAGTCATTGATTGGCTATGGTAAATAAGAGTTTCGGTGACTGAAGCTTCATCGGAGTTCACCAGAACATGAACCCTTACGGGGTTTCGCCAGATCTTTATCCTCAATGGGACAAATAGAAAAGCGGAATAAAGATATGGTTTTTAATCAGATTGGAAATGCATACAAATATGACTTTAAAGAAGTATGTTTTGAATGTTGGATCATATGATCTTATCGGATGCGATATTCGTTATCCAGTATTGTTAGAGATATTGGAAGAAAAAATGTACCAATACTGCAATTACAACACCGGAAAAATAGCATTGTGTAGGATGTGAAACCAATAACAGAAAAGGCCGAAGCCGGCGTGGCCTAGTGGTATCGCGTCGGATCCCTGATCGGGAGGCCGGGGTTCGAGTCCCGTTCTGGTCATGTCGGTGTCATGTCTTTCGGATGAGACAATAAAAACCGAGGCCCCGTGTCGTTGTATGCATGGCACGTTAAAGATCCCTCACTGCTTCGGGTGGGTCCGTTGCAAAGGTCAAAATTTGTATGCTCCGCATCAGGCAGATGTCGTCACCATATACGTGAAATATTCGTGGTGTGACGTAAAACAAAAATCAATAAATCAATCAATCAGAAAAGGCCGATACTGGAAAGCCAGTACTGTGAAATGCGTCTTATATGCCTTCCATTCGTCACTGCTGATTGCACTACCAGGCGGCCTGGAAGCGTCGTATACAATGGAGAGGAGAGTTGCTACATTTTGTCATTCTACCAGTTGCATGTAACCTATGGAGTGTGAAGTGAAGGTATATACTAGACCAAATTCTCACTGTTCATTTCTATATGATCTACCTCTGTGATACGTTGGCTTATATCAGAATAAATTCCCGTCTATCTGTACCACAATACCTGGTTCCCCGAGTTTGATGGGTGCTTTTGCTCTAGACATCTCAAATGTAGTGGCATAAATAGACGATTGTTTGGCCTGGAGAGGCAAACAAGTTCACACATCATCTTCACTGGAGACTCAATGGCAGATGTGCAGCCAACTAGAATTTTTATATACAATACTTGATTACCAGTATTGTTTAGACAAAATACTGTTTTTCCAGTATTTGTAATATCTTTTTTCAGATTATGTATGTCCTCTGGTTTCATGAATTTCGGACTAATGGTTTTGATTTATCCATCATCTTTACATTGAAACAATACTGGTGACCATTTTTTGCCTTAATGATAAGTTCAATGACACCTTAGTTTGAAAAATACATTACTGACATTTATCCAACTGGACTTCAATTTAACAACCCAATACTTGTGATGAGGAAACAACTTTTTTGGACATAATTATCAAAATTATTAACAACAATATCTTTGCAAACATATAAGATGTATGTTCTATATTTATTATATACATGACGACTTTAGATTTCCTATGGTAAAATTCCCTTACTGAGAAGATGTCCATAGACTTCCATTACATGGTACTTATATTAGTCAATTGTTTAAATTTTCTACAGCCTACACTAACGTTTGGGATTTCAACTCGCTTTCAAACTCCTGAGTAAGGTTATAAATAACACAAATTTCAAAAACTTTTTTATCTTAATTCCGAAACGTGAGTTTTCAACAATACGTACTCAGCGGAACTTCTCATACCAGGTTCTATGGTGCTCTGTACAAAGTAAGGAGGATCAAAAGTTCCGATAATTTCTAAAAGAATTAAACGCCCTCGACATCGACCAAGAGATAATGACAAAGACCATAGGTCTTATATTTGACCCCTCGGCAGCATTATACAGACTTTTACTTGCGCGTTGCACGCTGACGAACAGAGCAGTGAAAACTCCATGACGGGCCATATTCAAATCTTTGTTGCCTAACATTTTTTAATACTAGCATATTATTCCATAAACGTATCGTATGAAAAAAAAACTTATGATCTCTCCTATTGAGAAACCGTTTGATCCTTGTTGCTTTTGGGATGAGTGGGAAGGTGGGCACCCGTAAACCGGTCAACCACATCAATCGATTGACGTTTGTTACCGTCCTAAGTCGGTATCGTAACGATAGAATATTTTTGTATTGTTGTTTTCTGCTTTTGAAATTGAAATTGAATATATTTTGGTAAGAATGTGATGGAGGTCCAATAGTTTGTAACTGGTAGAGGAGAACCAAGGAAAATATACTGTATCTTAGACTTCTTGTATTTTCATGAAGTATGACTTCGATGTCTCCTCTGGGTTCTGTCAAATAAACTGAGCATATTTAGTGATAGATATGCAGGACTCAAGATTTTCTGTATTATCAATGTTATCACTGCATCAATGAGGGATTGAGGTGTTTGATTCAGTAAATCTCCCAACAGAAAGGGGTGATTAGATTGGCATTGTTTGTGGGGTGGTATATTTTTTCTACGATTTTCATTGTCATAGAGAGTCTAGAGTGATATTGAAGGTTAAAGTGACAAAAAAGTGATTGATTACTCTGCCATTTTTTACCTACGTATACGATCTTAAACTGTTGTTTGGAGTTGTTCCCTTTGTCTCTCAAACGTAGAACAACAGAGTGAGCACTTTACTCCTTTTACTACTACTTTTATAACATCGACATCTTCAACCTTACAGTACTTGACCTGAGGAAAAAAATCCCGACTGAGGGTCTGTACGGTAGCTCTTTACTTATCGCGTATGTTTGGTGTTTAATGTAATGGTATATATAGTGACAGCTGAATTAATTGCTATGCACGTGTCCATGGACATACCAGTTTGAGGCTTTTATATAGTGGGTGACTATGGTAAATATTTTTTTATACGTATATTCATATTGTGAAGACTGCCCGACAAGTGTCCAACGACAGCGCCATATACACAGTAATGCATATGTTATCTTTCTTTCATTGCGTTATTGACAGAGCTAAAACACTTGGCATATATCCTATTGTGTTGGTCGATTTTTCAAATACTTAGTGCTGTTAGCTAGGAACTGATGTTGAAATACATTTTTTCTCATTTGCGGTATCTATTGGCGAAAATGTTTTAAATTTTCATGTTAATATTGCAGTAGATATCTTTGAGTACAGGGGTGGGTTCAGGGTAAAAACCAAGAAGTACCGAGGGGGAAACCATATCTCATAGTCCATGGAATAAAAGGACAATATCGTATATAGTGTCATATTCAGACAAAATGCGAACCCCGATAAAATCGAGATGAGACCAGGTGCCCGGGAGAAGAAAGCGTCTCCTGGATGCATGCAAGTTTAGGAAGTAAATACATAAATACACATGTATAAACACTTGAAGGAGACAAGAATATGAAATATTCCTATTCAAGGTATGAAATGTTATTCAACTGAAATTCCGGCATCGGAAATGCACGTGAACAAATGTCTTTATTTATAAGTATTATGTCGAATCAAGTATAGTCAAAGAGTTAAGATGAATAGTTGGCCTAGATTCACCTTTTATTATTGGTCAAGGGCTTCCGAAATATTATGGACAATGTAAAGCGGTAAAGCGTATTTTTTAAAAAGTGATTTATTTGTTCAATATGTTTATGGACTGACCACTCTAATTTCCAAACTCTTGAAAGATACTATAGATTTCTTACTGTCACAATTATGTTGTCAACATGAAAGATAAAATAAAGTAAAATATATTAAATGCTGTCAAATGACTTACTTATTGATTATATTACGTTTTACATTGTCCGTAAAAAATGTTTGAAACGAGCCAAATTTATATGCATGTGTGTGACTCAACTTCAAAAAAATTTTACTGTGTAAAAATGCCTAAATACTGGACTACACTTCTCAAAATCTCAAAGAGGGGGATGTGTTCTGGATTCCTAGTATCACCCCATACTAAAATCCGATAGATTATTATATAGATTTATTCAAATAACAGATGATGGTTAATAAACAAGATTCTTTTTCTGCGCGTTTGCGGGGGAAGGACACATTGAATACATATATATATAATCTTAATTCAAAGTATTTTCTCTTTCATGACATAAGTACGATTTCTATCAGTTACACCGAAGTTTCACTTTTGTAGTCAGGTTATTCCTGAAGGACCACGATTTACGAAAACTGATGTTTAATTTTATAGCACTCGCAGTTTATCTTTGTCAAGTAGGTGTAAGTGTCAATGAGTAATAAGAGCAACCCGACTACTAGAAAATTTGATACACACAATCTCAACGTAAGTAAGAATAAAGTATATCTATAATTATTTACATCAGAAAAAATCTATATAGAAAGGTATTTTGAAAGTTTTATGTAGTTGACACAGCTGTCACAGTAAGGGCTGACATGTAAAAGATCCCTCACTGCTTTGACTGGGTCCGTAGTATAGAACAAAATAATGGAGCATAAGGTAAATTGATGTATGTATGTATGTATGTATGTATGTATGTATGTATGTATGTATGTATGTATGTGTGTATGTGTGTATGTGTGTGTGTGTGTATGTATGTATGTATGTATGTATGTATGTATGTATGTATGTATGTATGTATGTATGTAAGTACGTACGTACGTACGTACGTACGTAGGTAGGTAGGTATGTATGTCTGGGTGTAGGTATGTATGTATTTATGTATGTTTGTGTATATATGTATATAGGGGATTCATGCTCTTGCTTATCACTATATGACTATATTGATACGTCTTTTGAGTTTAAACCTCTGGCTGTAGCGTCGTGAATTTTCAGAATATTGTTGGAGGGCCACATACTCTTGTATGTACTCTTATACTCTTATGTATTCAAGTTTTCTTTACAAATCATAGAAAAAGAGAATGCGTTTTCAAAAACTAACCTTATTATTAATTCATGGTTATTTTGGCCATAGCTTGCCCAATGTAATTAGCTGATAGATAAATCTAATATCGAGATTTACTCGATAAACATACAAGAATGACCCGTATGTAAATTTAAAGTCGAAAATTATCCGATTGACTTTATTTTGTTAGGGAAAATTCTGATTCCAAAAATAAATACACTGAAACAGATGTCATCCAGATGTTGAATTTTCTTATCGATAACATTTTTTTTATGTTTGGAGAAAAAGTTTTTCAACAAATTGTCGGCTTTCCAATGGGCACTAACTGTGCCCCGCTTCTGGCTGACATATTCCTTTACTCATACGAAGCTGAATTCATTTAGTCTTTGCTTTCGCAAGGAAAGAAACAATTGGCTCTTTGCTTCAATTTCACTTACAAATATATAGATGACTTGCTTATAATTAATAACCCTTCATTCTCGGATTACCTTAGCATCACCTATCCAAGTAAACTGGAGGTAAAAAAAAACCACAGAAAAAAGTAATTCTACTTCGTATTTAGATATTATATTGTCTTTCGACATCAAAGGTCAAATGGTCAATTGAACACCTCACTCTATGACAAACGTGACGATTTCAATTTCGCTATCACAAACTTTCCTTTCATATGTAGCAACGTTCCATCATCGCCCGCATACGGCGTATTCATATCTCAGTTAATATGTTATTCCAGAGCATGTTCAAATTACAATGACTTTGTTCTGTGGGCTAGGCGACTTTCAGATAAGCTACTCAACCAGGGTTATACATGTGCTAGACTAGCAACGTCACTGAGGATGTTATATGGTCGTTACGAGACTCTTATTACTCAATATGATATCTCGTTATCCAGAATTTTAAATGATATTCTGGACTGAGACCGATTCCGACCATTTTACACAGATTTGATACCTTCTATACTAAAGATTACCTACTTTTACTTCTCCATATATAAATATATATGGAATTTACACGATTTGAGTTTTCTACTGGGTATATGTGACGGGTGTTGCTTGCAAGCAGGAGATGCTCACTGTCCTCGGGAAACTGATCTCACTCCATTATAGGGGTTCATATATGCTCTTCAAGTAGACATATTTTGTTGTTTTCCACTTGGTTTTCATTTTCACTGATTTTGTATGTCCTCTGGTTTCATGATTTTCGGACTTTTGGTTTGGATTTATCCATCATCTTTACATTTCCAGCATGAAGACCAAGGGAACACATAAATAAAGTTTCGATAAATTTATTAGATAATAAATATATCTGATAATAAATATCAACAATACAATAATAAAAAATAAACACAACCTTGGTACGTGTTACTTTATGTCTTATATAAGTACACCAGTATATGGTTAAGAGGGGCTTAACGCCTGAACCAGATTCGAAATCTCTCACTTTCAGAGAACTCTTTAAATCTATGCATGTATTCTCCCAGATATGCTGAAGAATGAATAAGGAGGTTTGAAAATCAGGCTATTTTCAGAAGTTTTTGTCTCGATCCATAAGCCCTCTGAATCAGGAAACTTACATTTTATGTTCGTTTAATTCTAATGGTGAATTCATTTTATGTTCGTTGTATCCTAAAGATGAATTGTTTGGGATTTGATGACGGTTAGCCTTGTAGCGTGTAAAAAATTTTAAAACTGTTCATTTGCTTAAAGGCTACGCACGACGTCATGACGGACGACGCTAGATAACAGACAATAGGTCACCTGAGTGACCCAATAGGAAACAAGATATCGACATTATATATTACAAATGTCAATCAACAACATATGTATATGTATATCAACATGAAATAAACTCTGAGGTATAGTTATGCATTGGATTTCTAACTTCGGTCTTGAGCATCACTGAAGAGACAGTTGTCGAAAAACACATATGGTGAGCAAAATTGATACCTATATATGTTCTCAATACCTAGTAAAATCAGGTACATTGCACCGGTAAATGTAACAATAAAAGAACACCTTAGAGTATGAAATAATATCACTGGAGATAAAAGCTAAGATTATCCTACTGTTTGAATCATTTCTCATTAACACACTTGTTTTACTCCAACAAATGTAAGGTTTTGATTGGATATTTTCCCCTGAGTACCACTTTGTGTAAACTGTACTAGGAAATATATTTTCATAGGTTAAACGAATTAAGGAAAGTATGTCTTAATCGTCCCATTTATTTTTGCCCTGCAAATAGGGCATTTTCGGAGTTGGTTGGCACACTCAGTACAACAGAAATGTCCACAGGGCAGGAACACTAATGATACTTCATTATCCAAGCAAACCTTGCAAACTATTCTCCTTCTCAATTCTTCATTCTTCCTTTTTACTACAAAAGAAAGTTCAGAGTGAAATTAGTTTAATGTCACTGTGAATCCAAAATATGAAATTCTGTAGTTATGTGATACTAGCAACAATGTGGCACAGTTGACATTCGTATAAATATTCCTTTGTATCTTATGATACTATGTGCAGAAAACATGTTTGATGAGCTCCAAATAGATTTTAAATTCTTCTCATTGGTGCAAAACCTTAAGGTATAGAAATTGCTTTACAATACATATCAATATAATTTTCTTTCATTGCTGTTTATGTGGAAAAACCCCCGCCGATATGTACCTTCAGCTAATTCATTCTGTATTTTCCTTATTTCCTGGTTTAGTGTAAGCACTGAAAACATACACAGAGTTAAGAATTAGATAATCAAAATAGAAATGATTGTTTACTAAAAATACAAAAGAAAAAAGAGGAGTTACTGGCTCAGTTATATGGCAGAAGTTACCTTGGAGCTATACAATACATGAATATAAATAATATACTAAAACATATAACACATTACAAAAATATTTAATTGTAGTGCAATTACGATACCGACTTAAACAAAACATGAAAAATAGACATATTGCAATAAATTTTGTTAAATGCTACAAATTTAATAGCGAAATTTGATAAATTAAAAGTCACCATAAAAGAGTATTAAACTTTTTTAATTCACAATTAAAAAAACTGGGTTATCACGTTTTAATTTGACGAAGTAACAGTATACATGTTAGTTAATGATATTATAGGAGAGAGGGAAGAATACCGAAAAGGATTTGTCGAATATTCTTTGTCCTCAGAACGACCCAGATTCAAGCGCCTCTGCTTTTACAGTGATTTGATATCCTATATTTCCTAAAGTGCTCGTTTATCAGTCAGTTCATATCAAAACTTTTTAAAATTTTTAAATTCTATCCAATCCCTCCCCTCCATCCCAAAAATAGATGGCCTGCCAAGGATATTACAGTCCTTGATAGCCAAGAATAAAATTGGTGCAATTGGTAGCGTGCTTATTTTGGGGTCGAAATATCTACGGTGCAACTCGTCGGTTTTCCAATGAAATGAATTTATTGAAAATATTTCTGGTTTTATTATGTCTTAATTTTCAACTTTTATGCGCCATATTCACATAACTGGCATTTGACAATTTGGCATTTTACAATAATGCCTGTAATATATGACTTTGTAGTTTGAAGAAATAAGAAGAAATATGTTCCTTTATTTGATTGTACTCGATCTGGAGTTATGCGGATAATAGAATGCAACCTTGGGTTTACTCCGTGACACAACACATGTAAATAAACTACCACATATGAAACGTCACATCAAGTTTTTTCCACTTGCAGTCTCCAAATTTACTTATTGGTCAGTCTTAAATTTCTTTCTGGACATTGATGCTTCAGTAGGGCAGGGCAGTTCAGTTAAAATGATTTTAATTTTTAATAAAATGTTTTATCATTTTGTATTAATGTCATCTGAATGTTATAATATTTTTTCATTAATGACCTTTTTCGATTTCATGACTCCTGTAAAATTATGCTTTACGTAACGTTAAATCATGTGTAACAACGCTTTAAGTGACGGTTCATGTATCGCGTTTTCTTTGACGTCAGACTTACATAGCCCACACCAGCAATCATTAACAATATTGATCCCTGGAATAATTGTAATTTTCAGTAAGCAATTTTTCATATTTATCTGCATTTAGCATCAACAACCAAACTTTACACCTTACACGTTTCAATGTATTTCAATTTACTTACAGCTCGTCTGCGATTCACCATCTTCTCTAGGAGCTGTATCTGCACTGGTTACTTTCTAGAATGTGGATAAAAAGATTAAGAAAAGAAAGAAGTATATATATATATATATATATATATATATATATATATATATATATATATATATATATATATATATATATATATATATACACCGGTATATATATATATATATATATATATATATATATATATATATATATATATATATATATATATATATATACCGGTATATATCAAACACAATTGAATTATCTTTTGGTTCGATGCAGTGTCTTTATACACCTAGCATCTGGGATGTTAAGTACTCATGTTCATTCACTTATCCTAAATAATTTTATAAAAGGAAAATCGTTGGAAAAACATAAAAGGGTAATTTTACCTTTTGTACATCTTCGATAAATTTAGATCCTTTCATCTTCAATACGTAATTGCATTTCGGGAACCATTTTGCATGTTCTATCCAAGGATCATCATTTTCACCCCATTCCATTAGTGCGTTACCACAACAAAAGCATCGTGTTGTATCACCTTCTCCTGTATAGAAAAACCCAGCGGCTGCTAATTGTCGAGGGATCTGTACACGATTCATTGATGTCCAGCGCTGACTACGGAATGTTTTTACCCTTGAATCGAAAGACACAAAGCATTGGTATTCATTACGATCTGTCATTTGAGTTGATCCTAAACTTAAACAATGATTCCGATGACTTTGAAACCCACGGTTAACTAAAAAGAAATTATCAACGACATTATGCGAGGAAGTTCTTCTTGCATCCATCGTGTCATTAAGTGATGGTACATTGGAAGTTTCTTCTCTACGTGCACTTTGATTTATTACACAATTCATATTACCCCTAGATGTTGCTATATCTTCCAAAGTATTGTAAGAATAAGAAGATGAGTGAATGGCACTAGGTTCTGCACTAGGTTCTGCACTAGGTTCTGATTCTATTGCATCATTTTGATTAACATTACTGAGTAGAGTGGGATCCCTAATTGTCGTTGTTTGCCTTTCAACTGGAATGTTGGAATTATCCTGTCCAGTTGTATGTCTACAGTGCGGAGAATGTATTCTATGAACATCATCGGGTGTGACATCGGGATTCCAATCACTTATTCGGATATTACAGGAATAGCAGGTCACTTCATCTGACCGATCATTTTGTCCAGTGTAGTAAAATCCCGCTCGCGCTAATCGTGTTACAGACTGTGAATTATTCGGAAACGTTTTGAATGTGGAAAGACGCAGCAGTTCATCATACATGTAAGCATGTATTCCGTTATCTCCATTAGTAATTGTATTTCTAACATACTCATCTAGAGTTCGCATCAAAGGGTATACTGTAAATGATATATTGAAATAGTTACAAAGAAGGCACCAGTTTATTTTGACATGAGTATTAGTTTTCTTTTCCCTTGGTTTTTGTTCCTGTAGAATCTTCTTTCCATATTTCCATTTCAATGTCGATCGGGTACATCTCCACCAATACACTATACACAATGCTACAATTAAGAGCTGCCTTAGAATTTCAGGGTGCACCATTCTGAAAGTAAAACAAAAATGTCATAATGTGAAATACAGTACTTTCCTTGTTGCCAAAGGTCCTCAACACAAAGTTAACTATACGGTATAAAACTCTTGTCATAATTATAAAAAATGGATACATAAGTATATTTTTCATTTTGTTTAAAACGTAACGAATTCGCTACTGGCAAGTCCAGTTATCTTGTGCGTCCGGTGATTTTACGCAGCGCGTACGTTTGTTTCACCCATATTATCCTATCGTCTATTACTGAAAACCAAAATCATCAAATGATCTTTTGCGCAATATCATCTTGTGTGGTAAGTATCGTCATAGCAAATAAAATGCCCACTTGCGTTTTCTACATCTTACCACTGAACAAGCATTCCCATAATGCATATGTGACGTCGCTTATCTCTTGAATATTATGTACGCCCGCACACTTTGGTCTAGTTTTCAATTCATCGATAGAAAAAGGCCACAGAGTAGGATAAGGTAGGTCAAAGATCAACAGAAGCAGTACATATTTTTTAAATTGTGTTTTATGTAAGTAACAGTAGGTTTAATTTTACTTAGGACTATATGTTAGTCAGAAGGTCTTAGATTGGGACCATCGGATGATATGCGACCAACTGATACATCTGAAATATTGTTCATCCACAGGACTTTCGGCTCGTTGCCCCAACCTTTATTACACCAATATAACAAGAAGGGTTAGAACTTCCCAATTACTAAAAATACACCTCCTTAGTACTTTTTTAATTCTTCACAAAGCAACTAAAACGTGGTATGATATAAAAGTAGACATATTTATCTACACATCCATACATAAATTGTCCAAATACATGCAAAACTAAGGGCATGGTGAGACACGGAACTCGAAATTAATACTGTTGCATAATACATTTTAAAGGTAAAACTATCTAATGTTATCTATAGAAAAAATAAAACTCAATTACATGTATCTTATTGTAAAAAAGTGACTTACTGTTAATGAAGTATAACGCTCAATTTTTAGTGTACTTTGTATTGGAAGAAGAAGAGAAGAAAGTCATAATCTGAGGCATGTAAAGGAAATGGGCTTTGGGGGGGGGGGGTTAATAAAGGAATCACCTTGTCTGTCTGTCTGTCCAGAAAACTTTAACGTTGACCATAGCTTTTGAACAATAAGGGGTAAGGGTTTGAAACTTCATATAGAGATTGATGAGAACTTTCATGACTTTTGACTTTGTGATCTTGATCTTGGAGTCTGACATACTTTTCAAAAGATTTAACCCAGGCTGTATCTTTTGAACTACGTGTAATAGTTGTAAGGTTTTGTTAATTTACATATAGATTCCTTGTGGTGAGACCTTTCATTTGAGACCATGACTTTTGACCTCGTAACCTTGACGTTTGACTTACTTTTCAAAGACTTTAAGCGGGCTATATCTTTGGAACTATAAGGTGTAGGGCTTTGTTACTTTACATAAGATTCCTTGTCATAATACCTTTCATTTGAGACAATGATTTTTAACTTCTTGGCTTTGACCTTGGAGTTTCACAGAAGTTGGGAGTGGGAGTTTTAGTTCTGCTATGCAGATAGCTCTAGTTTTAATAAGTTTTAAAATAAATATAGCATTATATATAATACTAAACTTCCATTCATGTATCTTGTATTTTGTATTGAACATATGAATGTGAGTAAGATTAGTAAGTTATAACATTTTCTTTAAAATTTATGCATTACATGGGATTTTTTTATATTTCATTACTAATTTCATATTAATTAGAGTCTTCAATGATAATTTTAATTCATATACATATAGCATATAAGATGTTTAAGATGTATATATAACAATTATTTTATGATACATTTATTTATTCTTATGCTAAAACATTATAGTTTAGGGAGCAGGCGTGGTGTAGTGGTTAAGCGCTTGGTTTGCGGCGCCGACGATCCGGGTTCGATTCCCGGATTGCGCCACTATGTTTAAGAGGTTGGTAACCTCCTGCTTCCATGTCGCGATATAACTGAAATATTGTTGAAAGCGACGTAAAACACCGATTAACCAACCAACCATTATAGTTTATATATCTATTGCTTTCAAAAGCAATAATACAAATTGATAACAACAATATAAAATGATTTTGAATTTCATCATCATATTTATTATTTATTGTTATTGTGGTACATATTTATTTCATATTAATTGTGGCATATTAGATATGCATACACTTATTTGTTTGATTAATAAATGTATATTAATTGTGACATGAATTTGTCTCATTGTTTTATATCACAAAATCACAGACTCCAGATCAACTTTTGAAGTTATTTAAGAATTACTTCCAACAAACCCTTTATTCTGTTTTAACTGTACTGTACATAGACGTTCATTCACTCACCTTGATAGTGAGAAAATACTTAATTGGTTTGCACTATAGCAAAGAAATCTAAAAGAGTAGATTTATGATAAAAACTATTACTTTCAGAGTAACCGTTCTTGCTTAATAAACTTAAAAATTTCTCTAGGAGTTATCCCCCTCTTATCACAAGTTTTCAAAACAAAAAAATCTTAAATTTAAAACACATTTAAAAAAATATTCATTAAGATAAAAGGAAACTATTGTTGAAAATGAGTTTATGGTGCACTTCTAGAGTATAAAAAGTAGTCGGTCCATTATTTGCAAATTTGATTAAATTTGCTTAACCATATTTACTAACAATTAACTTCTGTATAATTTATATAAACTGATTACACCATATGACTGAAAAATGCTTCTTACTTAGTTTACCCTTATTAAAATGTAAATGTTCCTACTGTTCTTACTACTACTATTTATCATCCTCTTTGCGTCCCATAGGCATTCAGGGGCAGACGTGGTGTAGTGGTTAAACGCTTGGCTCGCGGCGCTGACGATCCGGGTTCGATTCCCGGGTTGCGCCATTATGTTTAAGAGGTTGGTAACCTCCTGCTTCCATGTCGCGATATAACTGAAATATTGTTGAAAGCGACGTAAAACACCAATCAACCAACCAACTAATAGGCCTTCAGGAAGGGATGTACGCACTGTGCAAAATCACTGGACACATCCGCCATTGCTATAACAAGGGGGTACACATGCAGGTAGAATAGGAAATACATGGAATGAAACCTTGATATTTGGTGTGAATGATTTTTAACGACGATTTTAACCATTAGAATTAAATTGAAAGATGCAAAACGATAAAGTATTTAAATTAACCGGCAAACACTTAGGTGCGCAAGATCACCGGAGAACATTGTATTTTTAGACATGGGTATTTCCAAAATTGAAAAAAAAACCAGTTCGTCAGATTTCGCGGACTACGTATTCGCATACCAATGATAAAGTAATAAAACCTGCATCCATTACAAAAATATCTAATGGATGCTCTACAATACACACTCTATCAACCGGGAACATCCTTACCTGTTATAATCAACTATAAACTTGTTTATCGATCCCTGATCCTCAACTTTTCAACATGTTATGTAAAGATGATGGATAAATCCAAACCATAAGTCCGAAAATCATGAAATCAAAGGATATACAAAATAAGACATGTATCCTAAGACGTCAGTGAGCCTCTCGACCACCGTGGCGCAACAGTTGGTTCGTACAGATCCGCCTTTTTACCAGATTTTTGTCCCGGCGATATTGCGTCACGGTATGAACATAAACTACAATTTCCTTCCTTGTTTCATGTACCACGCACATATAGTCCCCAAAACAATTAATGTTTACATTATTTTAATTTATTTACAAGTGTTGTCATGGTATTTATAGTGATTTAAACATGCCCTCTGGTAGAAAAGAGTTTGAAAAAAATTATAAAAGTGATATTAAAGCTTTTTGGTAAATTCCTGAGTGTGTCATGAGGCTGAAATGTTGTCGCATGAATACACATTTGTAACACTTGAGAGTGAGGTTATAGGGGTCAAGATGTGTATTGATAGATATTTTGAGTTTGGCGTATGCAATTTTTTCTGCAGATGGCGAAATGACAAATCTTATGTAGTATAAATTCAAATGTATATATTTTCTATATCTACTATAACAACACACATAAATTTCAGAAAAATATACATGTAAGCGAATAGATTTTTGCAATGATTCTTTAATTTACAAATGAAATAACAGGAAAACATCCCTGTAGTCTATGGTCTTAGTGTAAACAGCAAAATTTGAGAATTTGACAGAAATATCCATTCCGATGATTTTTTTTCTATAGTACATCTTAGAATATAATTTATTATGGTAATTTCTGTTCATGTTTATGCCCAGAAAAGTATTTAATGTAATTTTTACAGAATTTCCTCTGACTAACCTATTATGTGATAGGTTGACTATGTCCCATGTCCCCTTTTGCATATTTATCAAGCGCATATACATGTATTCATTTGAAATAGACTCTGCTTCACATATATATGCTTCAAAGTGATGAAGGAGGTATTTTTGGACAAGCATTATAGAAATTTAGGGTAAAAGTTTGTTAATAAACTACTAATTTCATTACCAAATTATGGGCATATTATGCAAATAAAAGAAAAATAGGAGATGAGGTTTCTTATATTTAGGAAATTGACTATGTATATGTATGTTGATAAATTCTGAATGCTTTAATTACTCCAGTTTCCCCTTATAATGTTACAGCAATGAAAAAATCTAGAACTTAGCCTTGACAAAATGTGGGTGGGGTGTGAGGTGCTCTGCGAGATGTAATCTACAAGGATGGAAGATGAAATTGGTTGGAAACTCCTAGTTTGGCAAATGTTTGCTTTTCAATCATAACATCCAAGATGCATGTATTTATTTTACTACGTCAAAAATGACAAGAAGACTTACAAATAGTCTTTTATTAATGCAAAATATGTATCAATTTTTATAGCCAACCAATTTACCTGTAGAGAATATGCCTGTATCACAGATGAAATCTGTACTGAGGTGCTGGTCACCAAATGTAAAATTCACCACTAAGATGGCAAAAGCTGCAGTCAGTATCAATGCACTGGAGAGGTGCTGGTTGCTGAAGTTGCGTCCTGTATGACTTTTATATACTAAATGATTAAAAAAAATCAATGACACTACGAAAGAAGTGCTGGTCACCAAAGTTACATATTTTGTATGCCTATCACATTCCGGGACAGGTCATAATTAAATCTCAATAATTCTGCAAGTAATCCTAAGACAACATACTCTGAAATTACAACTACTACAGGTAATCATTTGTAATAAATAAGTTAATAACGTCATGGAATAAATGTGTAATATAGATTAAACAATGCATTTTTTCTTTTAATGGGAAATGTGCTGCTCTAAGGCAGATGGAATTATATATATGGCAGTTGATGTAAATTAAAGGTACAGATTGACAAGATCTATTAAATGTTTTCAAATTCTATTTTCTTTGGAATAAATATGTAGTTATAGCAATTATCAATCCAGCAAATCCAACACTCACAATAGTAAGTAAAAGAAGAAATCAAAGAGGGCCTATATCGCCCATTTGATTAATATTTGCTCATTTACATTCGAAAAGTTTTTCAATGTGAAATGATTCTTACTTAAACCTTGTCTCAGTATAAAATGAAGACAATTTGATTGTTGCATAATCCTTAACATCATTTACTGTTACTCATGTTATATGTAATTTAGGTAATCAAATATTTAAGTATATATTATTCTAAAAATTCACTACAGATAAAAATATTGCATATATAATTCAAGATTAAACAACATTTTTGAACACAACAAAATCTGAAGTTAGGTAAGAAATGTGTAACTCTCATATTCTTTGTTTAAATCACATTCAAAACCAGAACATCTATTAAATGAGCATGGACTCACCAGAAGGATAGCACTAGGGATGGAAATCATCTGTTTAGGTCTGTTAGCGTAGGCTTGGTTGGCCATGAAAACCATCACAGAGATTTGATGGAGATAACAGTCAGGTATATGAGGGAAAATTTAGATGAATTTTTAGATGATTTTTTATCCTAGCCATGAAGTTGATAATGTGGCAGGGGATGGGCCCCATACTTGACATGAAAATATGATAGCAATAAGTAGGGCACCGGGAATAAATATGCTTGTAACGTTTGGCAGCCAGGGTAATGAGAGTCAAAAAAGTACAATGGAACACACAAAAAGTTTTGAAGAGGGGGGGGGGGGCACTATTGAGATTCACTTAATATATTCACATATAGGTGGGGGTCACTATGATGTAGTTGTATAGTAATTAGATACACAAAACACAATGCCAAGAACACTAGTAGAAAATTTTACCAATAAAGCTAGAACTCAGAGAAACACAACATTCACATGAAACAGAAGACATCCTTATGACCAACCAATATTTCACAGATGGAAATACCTTGAATAATCAGTCAAATCCTGGAAAAGATCTTTTTGTATCTCTTACTTGTATTTTTTTGTGAAAAATTACTAAGTAGCAAAGTGCTTTAAAAAGACATTATATAAAATTTCATCAAAAAGAAAGTAAACTAAGCTGAAAGAAAAGAGACATATGTGAAATGTAAGGTACCATCTTGTTTACAAAATTTAGGACAATAGACGACGCAGTAACACACAAAATAACCATAATACAGACATAAAAAGTGCAACTAAAGAATTTGAATCCTATGATAAATTCTTGGAGTGGAAAGAATTAACAGAGATAGAAAATAATATATTTTATGGTAGAGCACGAAAAGAAGTATCAAGTAAATAAAACATATTATAAATATGTATGTAACAGAAATGGACATGAGAGATATAAACCAAATATGAAACGAAATCCAAACACCAAAGGATCATGTAAAATTAATGAAATGGGCCCATAAAGAATATCTGCTTGCGTGAATTCTGAGACTGGGAAAGTAAATGTTGAATATCTTTTAACACATAGTCACAACTTTAAATTAAATCAAACAAAATATTTAACAATTCCTTTTAATTTTCGACAAGACATAAGTAGAAAAATTATCATTAGTTGTTCCTGCTGATACTATACTAGAGGAAATAAGACAAAATATGGGAAATGTTGAGGTAGAGAACAGGGTAGAATAAAACTGTCCCCTCTCGATAGTTCAAAGCAAATGTGTAGAATAGTAACGTGAAAAATAGAAATGTAATTGGTATATTGCTCCCATACAATATAAAATAATATATAATAGGAAAGACAAGAGGTTGCACAGGACTTCATATCTAACTATTTATTCTGGAGCATGTTTATACAAAGTGATGCCTGACAACATACCTTTATGACATTAGCATCAAACACAACAGATTTCTATGGAACATTTGCGACGGGTATAACATGCTAGCGATAGACGCTCACTCCATCCGGTCTCATCCCTCTTATGATTCGGAAATTGTTTTTGCTGACACCATCACCACCGAATTTGCGGATTCGTAACTGGACTTTGAGTACCGGACATAGAGTGGTACTCTTTCGAATATTTACTTAAAAAGCAACATGCCAAATATATTGAAAATTATGCAATATTATTTGATAAGAATTTCCGATATTAAATCAGAAAATCCTTTAAACTACTGTGTCATTGCCACGAGTTAAGATACGAGACTTGGCGAGTTATAATTCTAATGAGGTAGAATGTCCATATTATTACATCATACATTGATGACTGAAAATTGTAAAAATATTGCAAATTCGGAATGGCGATATTTGGTAAGCACTGCCAACGTTGAAGTCTGCTTCCATAATATTTTCTCTCAACAGGAATTGTAGAAAAAAAGTTGTTCAAACCACTTAAGAAGCACAGAAAGTTAAGATCAATTGAATCTCCCCAGATGTAGTAATTGCATTGCAATCAAATATTTGTCGACACCCAACACCTCTATTTTGTCTTGTATAATAGACATTCCTTATTCACTACTGCTTTGTACCTGAGCATTGTACTTTTCAGATTTCTCATGTGTCCGACTGTTTATTATTATTGTTATAATAATAATAATAATAATAATAATAATAATAATAATAATAATAATAATAATAATAATAATAATAATAATAATTATAATAATAAATTTGTTATAAATGATTCCGGATTAAGCCAGCTTTAAAGATATTAGATTAATAAAATTCTACTCATTAGCCGGTCACAATAAATGGAAATGGCCTATGTTTCAGCATTGTTTAATTAAAGTTGTATAGGTATTAATATTGTATTATACGAAATTTAATCCATTCGTTCGGGAAAATCTTGAAATTTCTTAGATATTAATTTACAAATAAAGTCGCTTAATCCTAATACTTTTTTGTGTACAGGTCCTTGGTGATTTGTGTCATACAGCTGATCTGATTTGTCAGATGTCTTCTATTTTCTCCTTTACGATGAAACTTTTCAGAGTTCATTATTTTATCCTCAATATCTTGTTTCATATATGTATTGAATGAAAAATGCTAGTAAATTATTTATGCACGATTTACAACATATCAGTAGTTTAAACAGAGTTATCCCGCTTTACATATCATACACAAACCGTTCAACCTGGATAATAGTGAATGGATTTGAACTGTTTCTAAGAAAAATTCATTTTTACCGAGAGTACCAAATAATGTTGTATGTTAAGTATAACGATAGTAAATCGATGCACTTTGACACTGCATCGCAATATAGTGGACATTTATGAACCCTGTAAACTGAATATAAATTCCCAGTTGAAGGAAGTATTTCATGTTTGGTCAATCAGTCCCCCCTCACAATCAACGCTCAGAATGAAAGTTGAACAACACTTTATGATAACCATGTAATATTATAACAAAGGTTAAGTGGCGCTTCAGTGAAAACCTACGATGGCAACTTCTTTCCACACGCACACACACACACACATACACACACACACACGTGGTTGTGCATACGTGTGTGCATATATGGAATCTAGTTTGTATCAACTTACACATTAATGAATACCATTTTTATTAATTTCATCAAGTGTCTATTTTACTGCATTAAAATTTGAAATTAAAGATGTTATGAAAATTGACCCATAGCTTTCGCGGAATATTTATTGATTTTTATGACGTCAACATACCTTTTCATTGTTTGTTCGAGGTATGACCGAGATGTAAAGTATCGTGACGTCATCTGATTTAATAATTTTTCTAGTATAAATGAAAACGTTAATTGGCCGTTCCAAGTTAAAACATCAACTGCTGCAGAATTGAATTGTTATACAGTGATGCTCCATTAATCCGGAAACGTTTGTTTTTGTTTACCGCATAAACGAATTTTTCGATCATTGTACATATGTACATGTATTTGTCCGAAATCTAACTTTTTGAAGATCATATGTTTATAATGTAATCACATTTCCGTATATAGAAAAATACAGTTAATCTTCAGAACTACTAATGCTCGTTTGATTTGTCCAAATTAGCGACGTCTTGTCCTATAATTTTGACATACGTCTACGAAACACATCTTTCGTAACACAGGGGTGATGAAACAGCGGTAAACGACAATGCTTCTTGAATTAATAAAAAAGGTAAATTTGCTAAATTGTACTCGAGAGGTAGAAAATGTGTTTGGTTTAAAGATTTCAAGGTTATTTTGGAAATCCATTCCCTATTTTTTTTTTCTGGATCTAGAAAGAAGAAAAAAAAGTTACTGACTAAACCGATTACAGACGTCACTACGGAAATATAAAGTATTTAATGTATGCAGAATTCCGGATTATTGGTACAAAATAACATTGAGGAAATCCGTCCCCGTGCTTTTTGTGAATTTTCCGGATAATCGGAGTTGGGATCAAAGGAGCATCGCTGTATACACCTCTTCATCTCTTTGCAATAACCAAAATGATTTTGTCAAAGGTAGGAGTCAGATCCCTTAAATTGTCTCTTCCTCTGCTTCTACTTTTACATAGTATAGGTAAGCATCTTTTCGTAGCAATTTCACGATTGTATTTTTAAGATGTTCAAACACAACTGTTTTCCTTTTTACCTAACGGTGATTACAATCACAAAGGTGAAATTATTCTGCTATGCAGGCAACAAATCAAAATGAAGCAGAAATATGTATTCCATTACCTGGACCACTCCAACTGATTGAGTCTATTCTATAAATGGATGGGTATTGACTGGGTTTCCCTGTACTGATGAGCTTTTAGCAGCGCTCAAAGTGAAATTTAAATGTTTTAGTAAAATAAACAAATCTAATTAAAACATATTGTTTAATTTTATCAAGTATAAATCCAGAATTAGGTTTTATGTTTAGATTAAAATGTAGGTGCTAAATTTACTTGATTGTTGGCGTTATATGTATTTGAAGTTTGGAAACAATTTAAAAATGCACACATTTTTATGTTGAAAACGGTCTTGAGCGATACCAGTAATGAAACATGCCCCAGGAATATTTAATTTTCACTAACTATAGATCATATTTGAAAATAAACTATTTACTAAGAAACAAACATTGGATAAATAGAAGACACTACATAAGATTGTCTACGTTTAATTTGCTGTGTTATATAAATAAATACAAAATCGTGAAAGAATACATACTATATTGTATAACAATGCATATATTGTATCATATATTGTAAATTGTTAGGTAAGTTTTATATATTATATTTTAAAAAATATGGTAAAGATGTTCTATAAATGAACCATACACAGTGCTGACTATGTCTATGTTACGTTTGATAAATATACTGGATGTTAATATTAGATTTCTTATATATGAATATTTTTATGAAGAAGAAGAAAAAACAAAAACTATTGCAAACTACGAATCATAACGTTAACACCAATCTTCACGGTATTGTTGATCTTTATTTAGACTAACATTCTTCCGTGACATTCATTATTCGCAATATTTCACTATATGAATATCAAACAATATTTCGATACCTGTAAGAAAAATAAAAATAATATGGATCTTAATCTCTTTTTAGCATAATTTTATATTCTGCAAGTTAAGAAAAGTTTTGTCAATGATTAACTAATTTTTACATTTTATCATTTCTTCACAAATGTCATACGATTAAAAGACAATTTGCGCTATTTATGATATTTCGTCAGGGCTTAAAATTCGTCATAAGATTATTTGAAATAATTTGATTTTTTAAAATTTTTTTCAGAGAGTTATAAAATGAGGTAGAGGCTTGAAATATTCATACATTTTATAATGAGGATGTTATTGGTAACTATAATATATTTATATGATATAAGTGTGAGTATACAAAGAGTATCCTTAGGATAGACACTAACGTGTTTGGATTATATTGTGACTTAGTCATTAACTCTTCACAATTACGAAATACGAATAACTTGCAAAAACCCTTCCTTATTAAATCGAAAAGTTTGAAAAGAAACACCATGTTTAGGTAACAGAGTGATGATTTAACACAAACACTAAATGTGGATCAAATTTTGAAGTCGTAAATTTAACTTCTATATTGTAGTAGTAGAAAAATCTATGCAACCCCCCCCCCCTGCCGAAACCCCTTTTTTCATTACTCTATAAAGGTATGTGTTTCTGACATCTTATAATTCAATATTTTCTGTATCAACAGCTATGCTTAATACAATTATTGTATTTTTAGTTCCATTTACTTCCATCGGGTCTCTTTAAAATCTAACATAAAATCTTTCTTGAGAATATGCTAATTAAACTATTATTATGTTGTTTACTCCTACAACCACCCAATCTCATCTCTAGTTTCTATGGAACCATAAATGTCCACCGATGTTGAGGCTCGGAAAGACAAGTTTTGTGCATTTTGACGGTAAATGTCTCCAATATATATATTTATATTAGATAACCTACAATTTTCTTATTTAGGAATATTAATAACTGATTATAATATATTGAAGTCGAATACCGTATTTATTTTCACATATGCAGTATCTACCCCCAAATGATTTGAGTATTTTGCAAGTATTTTTATCATTGAAAAAGAAGAGAACGGACAGTGACGCCACTCCAATGATTTTGTTTCTATATTCAATTTCACGGAAACTATAGTATTGTATTTGCACCTTTTTCGGTGCTTAAAGATTGTCATATGTGGAAATTGGTCTTGGTTCTTCACTAGAACAAACTGATCCATCACCAGAAACGGGTCTAGAATCACTGTTGTTGGTTTCCACTATTTCATCCTCAGTGTCATGTTGTATGGAAACAATTCGTTGTCTTAGGTACACGAACGGTCGCGGTTTGTATTGTTTCTGTGCTTTCTTTTCAGGTGGCAAGTAGTTGGGCTTTGGATATTGTTTCGGTACATTTGCCATAGATTCAGGTTTTTGTGGCCCCAGTTCTGGAACTTTTTTCTTTTTTGAGAAAATTTTCTGCATAAATCCGACATTGCTTCCTGGTTTTTTATCCACTGTACGTGACTTCTTCTTTGGGTCATCCTTCAAAGATTCATATTTTTCTTTTGGTCGAACTGCTTCCTCATTCTGTATTTGAGGAAAATCTTCAGTCGGTGGTAAAGGCAAAGGTTTATGAGGTATTTTAAGAGATGACAAATCTAAGGTAGGGTCTATTTCTCTTTTTGGATGTCTGCTTTGAAGAAATTCTGATTGCGTATTTTTAATTGAATTTTGGGTGTTAAAGTCATGCAGTTTTGATTCAGATTCCACTTCCGCTTTCGGTATTTTAGGGCGCACGGATGGAGACGGAATAGGACAAAGAGGGCCTTCGTTCGATTTATGTACTGGGATTTTACTCGGTGGTAATTTTGGTGTCGTCTGCTGTTTATGCTTCATTGCTTGATTAGGAACCGTCGCAATACGACCAGGTGAGGTACTGTATCGTGGCAACTTGCTTTGCAGACTAGGGCTTGGCATCGGTTTCCTTTCCTCGGTACTGTCGTGGTACTGTTGATTCATATCAGGTGGTGTTAGCTTTTTCCCCTTTAGAGTTGTAATAGGCTGTGCTTTGCGTCCTTCTCGTTTTTGTTTTCCTTCTCCAGAAATAGTTCGTTTAGGTAGTGGCGATTTTGGTTCTTTAGGATTTTTTCCATTCGTATTTTGTAAAGTATTTGCTGTATCTTCCCAAGGTAAATCAGGCATAGTTTTGGACGTTGGACTTTGAAGGCGTTCAGAAACATTTCTCAGCTTCGTAATACATGCTGCCATTTTTCCCTCTGAAATCGACGAGTCAGTAGAGGTTGAGGCATCGATCATTTTGGTGTCCTTGTTAGTCATAGTTACCTTGTTGCATTTATCTACAGGTGGATGGCCTCCAAATATACTTTCAGCTATTTGTCGTGTATTACTGAAAGTGCATGTTGATTTGTCCGTCTTTGCTATATAAAACGTCATCGTGCCCTTTGAAAATAAGTGACGAATAGGTGTTGTGGTCTCTTTTTCGAATGTAAGCTTCGGAAGAGTATTCACTCCCGCATCCACAAGTTCCTTTCCATCAACATGCCGGGTTGGTGAATTCCAAACCTCTGTTTCATTGTCTATATCCTTCTCTATAAACACCGCAGAACCAGAACCGGGTGTCTGGGTTGACATCTCAACAACATTTATGGAATCTGTGGTCGTGGCATCATCTACCATTTCTAAATGTTCACCATCGTTATATACAACAGAACGTTCTGGTGTAGCTAAATCGAAAGCAGACTCCGGGATTAGGAATAATTCATCTCCTTCTAATTCACTTAGCAGCCCAATGTATGGCAATGACTCAGTGGAAGTTGCCATATCGCAAGATTCAATTGGTCGACGATCATCAAGATATTCGAATGAGGTTGCAGCTGATCTATTAACTAATTTAACATCTGCCGTTTGAGTTTCTATATCGGTCAAAATAGACGATGTTTGTCCAAACGACAAAGCCATTGTTCCTCTATCTTGAGTACATGGGGTACTTGAATTGAATGTGCTATCAATACCCTTGTTATTGACAGAGCTGCATTCACTATCTTTTGTGTCCAGTTGAAATGTTTCTGTACTTGCTGAAGACATATCCGGTCTCAGTCTATCATACAAGTTTTCATCTGTAGACATAAAACTGTCTACCATTATATGTTGGTCAGTATTTGTCTCCGATGTAATTGTGTTGCATACTGTAAATGTCTGAGCATCATTTAATTTGATCTTTTCAGTCAGCGTCTCGTTATCTTGTACGATGCTCACTGTTTCGGTCGTGGAATCCTTATATTCGACTACTTCAGTATATGTTCCCTGATCCATGGACGAAACCAATGTTGTTTCCACACCTGTTTCCATGGTAGCTGGCCGTGCAGGTGAAATACCTGTATTAATCAGAACAGGAGTTGGGGTTAAAGTCCATCTGTCATGCTGAGGAACCACATCTGTACCTGTTTCTTTATCGTTTGAAACAATGAGTAATGTCTCGGTACTTGCATCAACTAGCGATGGACTCAGCGGCGCTAATGAAGTCTCAGACATGTCACCAAAACTTTGATTTAATCCGTCGTGTGAGCCTTTTCCATCTTTTGAACCTTTCCCTCGAAATAATTTAGAAAAGAATCCTGATCCATGCCATGATTTTCTGTTTTCTGAGCTTGATTCCTTATCATCATCGAGCGTAGATTCACTCTTTCCCTTTGCATGCATTGTATTTGTATTCACTTCCTTTGTATCTGGTTTTGTCTGTATACCTTGGTCACTGAAGTGCAAACTTTCCATTCCAGTCGAGGAATCATTAGTTTCCGTTTGGTCCGTAGCCATGGCTCTTTCGCATGTTTGAAGGATATCTGTCCATGTGTTTTTAGATGCAAAATTTATTGTAGGCATTGTTGTTTCGCTGTCGATACATTTGATCACATGTGTGGTGGTGCCTTTGTCTGTTTGACCAACGTAATCGGTAGAGACACCTTTGCTTATCGAAGCAGGAGCAGATGTTTGTGATTTACAGTTAAAAGTCTGTGGTTTTGCTGTGTGTGAAAAATCTTTCCTTCTTGGCGGAAGAGTATATGTTGAAGCTTCCTTTGTGGGTACAATCATTTTCATTTTGAAAGTTGTCATCGTATTTTTTTCACGAGTTTTCGGTTTTTCTGCGGACACTTCGACGATTACCTCTTGAGGCGGAAAGCCTATCGCGTCAAGAGCTATAGATTTTGTCTTTGGTTTGTACTGATTGCTGACTCCTTCGTACGAAAGGCTGCGGGCTGGGACTAGATTCGGTTCATCTAGGGAATCGTTGGACATGGATAATTCAGTTTGTACTCGTCTACTTTTGATCAAACTTCGTCGATGTTTCCTCCATTCTTTATTATTTCGTTCACTTGTGTTCAAAACAATAATATCTTGAACAGTAGGTGATTGATCAAAGTTTGATGCTGCAATGTTGACCTCTGATTGCAAGTTTTGACAGCAAGTAACACAAATTCCTGAGCTTGAGCTTCCAACATCACTAAATACCTGAGATCCTTTGTCGGATACTTCTTTCTGTTTTGGTGCAATGTCAGGTTTTGCTATGACCTCTTCAGATTTGCTGCAAACTTTGGTCATTGTACATTTGTCCCTCATTGATACTTGCTCTGTTGCAGTTCCAATTTGTTTCATATTTTTGCTTTTTTCGTTACACTCACTGGAAGTGATATTGACATCTTGACACATCGTTGTGGATGAATCGATTAACTCTTCGTGCATTGTTTGAATACCTTGTGTTTTGGTACCAAACCCATTGATGTAATCTATGTCCTTTTCATTGCAATTGACGTCGGATGTATCATTAAAGGCCAATGTGCCAAATTTTACAGCACCTGGGATAAACTTGAGAGGTTTCTTTAAATCATCAGGTAGATCCGGAATAGATTGATCCAACAATGAATGCAACTTATTTTGCATTTGTTTCTTCAGCAATAACATTTCAACACCTTTGTCTCTCATGATTATGTCCGTCAAATGACAGGCACTTTGCAGTCCTTCTAAATTTTCTTCTAAAGATTCTTTGTTTTGGATGAAGTCCAAAACTTTTTCTCCCAAATGTGAGTCGATGGTTTTCAGCATTTCACGTTCGGTAGAACGTACCTGCTGTATATAGCTAATAGCTAGATCACGTATATTTTCTCTAGTTTCTTTAAGGACGGATTCACAATTATTCATACTTATCAGTCTATCTTGGACCAATTCTAGTCTGGTTTTACATTCGTAGAGTAGACTTTCCATGTCAGATTTATATTTGACATATCCATCACTAAATGAACATATTTCATGATCTCTGTGTTCTTGAAATGTACAAACAACGCATATACAAGTATCACATGGTTCACAATAAAATCTAACTATTTCGTCTTGATGTTGCTTACATACTATGTCCTTCTCGCCTTCAACATCGATAAGACTATGATTTTGAGTTACCTTTGTGTTTTGATGCATATCGACGCATGTTCTACACAGAAGTTTCGAACAGTCCAAGCATTTCGAACACGCCTCGTTGCTTCTTGTTCGAACCATATGACAAATTTCACATGGAGGTATTTTAGAAGGTCTTCTTCTGTCGATTACCTCCGTTAAATTGGATAACAAAAAGTTATCTGGTAATCTGCGAACGCCACCTGCTGGAATTTCAGTTCTTTTACGACATAATGGACAAGTCACATGACGATTATACAATGACGAATATCTTGTTCTTGATCCCTCAGTATCCACATGTTGTTGAATACAGTCCAAACAAAATGTATGAAGACAGCTGAGCGTCTTTGGTTCTTTGTAGGACTCCAGACAGATTTTGCAGTGTAGAAATTGATCACTAATTTCTTGCATTAATTTCGTATTCGCTGCCATCCTAATGGTTGACTGATTCCAGAATTAAGTATGTGGTATGATAAGTATAAATAGCAATTATTTATACTGGAAAACAAATTTCTTTCACTTTATACAATGTACAACTCCGAATATTTTCACTTGACTTATTCTTAATATACATTTTGATATTTACATAGTTATACTATAGCAATATCGAGAACGCTGAGCGAATAACTAACAGGTTCCCCTAGATGATGCTTTGATAATCACCTTATCCATATGTTTTCGGTCTCGAACTGTTTTAATAAGCTAAAATCCAAACAGAAGATGTTGTTCGCAGTGGGCTGGTTACAAAATTATGTCAGAATCCATGATAAGTTTTTATTTATAATTTCTCATCCCGTCTTTATCTATGTTGTATATTCTCAATGCTTAAGACATCAATTGTGATAGGAGTCATAAGTGCAGAAATCATATCAATAATATTCGTTGTAGTTTAATTTTCCACTACTTTTTTCCGTTTTGTTTCGTACAGAAATCAGAGTGTTCGATTTTATCGGATTATGTCTTTCTGATTTTGCTTTTATTACTCAGATAAAACTGATGTAATTAGCTCTCGCATTTGAGATGTTGATATTTATGTATGGAGTGTTTGGTTTCCGATCACATTTCACCAGTAGTTGTTAGTAGTTTGTCATATCTTCTTTTCAGATTGGGTTTTGAATACTCACACACTTGTTTTGAGGTTGATTGTATTTACTGAACCTGAAAATAATAATAAAAAAATCATTTCAAGTTGTTCTCATATGACTTCATTCATACAACATAATAATTTACGCACACATATTCTCACATATATTCACAGACTATGCACTCGCCCAAGTATGATAAATGTATCAAGAATTGATACAAATCATAAATAATGATGGCTGTCAAGGAAACGTTGGAATAAAACTCAAGTACAAATCTATAAAAATGATTTATATTCAATATATATGAGATCCACAGTTTGGTAAATATTTATCATGCCATTCGCTCACAGAGAAAGGTCTCGATTTATCTTGAGAAAAGATGCGTGAAAACTCCTACACATATTTACTAATCTTTCTTTACACATACTGCCAGGATTGAGTCATTCTACATAGATCATTACGATTTCAAATTGGGATTCAGTTGTCGCTCCATTTCCATTTTATATATTTAATATTGTACACAATCAATTTAAAACATTTTATTCAAACTCTACCACCCCACTAAGTTTTGCAAAGATTTCTTGAAAACTTGATTACTAGCTTCAACTATTATTTAGATAGTCACCTGCTTTAGGATCTTTGTTCAATTTTGTATTAAAATCATTGACGAGGCTTTGTTATCCATGTTATCTATTTTATGAATTTATTAATTCAATATACTGAACAGGTAAAATGGAAGATACAAGGTATTTTAAAAATTTACACATATGTTCTTATCAATCGCAAAATTCGTATCTAGTCAACAAAACTTATATTTGTATACATATTTTTATAGATATTTAAAAAACGAAATATGTAATAAATAAATTAAAATAAAAAATAGAATAATACAATATAAATAATAATGAAACAAAATAAAAGGAAGGATACGATGCGAGACATAAGATTTTTGATAATAGATATTTTGATTTTAGGCTCCTACACACATACTGGAGCAAATTACCACAAGTGCATCTATTACGATTAACAATGATTAGCTTAACATGAAAATGATAGAATCTCATGTATAGATTGCAAAGCCAACGGAAGCTAATGATGATAACAGACACTGAACGACGTGTAACACCTTGTTTTTTTGCTGCTACACCAAGATCGCGCAGATACATTTTTCCTTGTTAACCAGCTTATGTTGATTTTGGGATTATTAATCAGTAAGAGAAACAAGTTTAACTACTTATTGCATGAAGTGTCTAATAAACATGGGTGATTGCCTCTCGGCAGGTGTTTATGTGCTCGTTTAAAACAATATGGAAAATAATTAGATGTCTCATCGTAATGTACATAGACTCTTCAAGAGGTTCGGATAGCAAGTAATTTTAAATTTTGTTTATTTTATTTGTTTATTTATTCGCTTGATCCAAATACGATTGCTATTGAAGATTTTAACAGTCTTTAACAGAGTCTGTTTTCGCAGATTCTGTCAGTGAACCCATTGTCACAGAGTCTGTCAGTGAACCCATTGTCACAGAGTCTGTCAGTGAGCCCATTGTAACAGAGTCTGTCAGTGAGCCCATTGTAACAGAGTCTGTCAGTGAGCCATTGTAACAGAGTATGTCAGTGAGCCCAATGAACAGAGTCTGTCAGTGAGCCCATTGTAACAGAATCTGTCTGAGCCCATTGTAACAGAGTCTGTCAGTAAGCCCATTGTAACAGAGTTTGTCAGTGAATCCATTATAACATTGTCTGTCAGTGAGCCCATTGTAACTCATTGTAACAGAGTCTCTCAGTGAACCCATTGTAATAGAGTCTGTCAGTGAGGTCATTGTAACAGAGTGTCAGTGAGCCCATTGTAACAGAGTCTGTCAGTGAGCCCATTGCAACATAGTCTGTTACGTAAACCCATTGTAACAGAGTCTGTCAGCAAGCCCATTGTAACAGAGCCTGTCAGTGATCCCATTGTTACAGAGTGTCAATGAGCCCATTGTAACAGAGTCTGTCAGTGAACCCATTGTAACAGAGTCTGTCAGTGAACCCGTTGTCGCAGAGTCTGTCAGTTAACCTATTGTAACAGAGTTTGTCAGTGAACCCAATGTAACAGAGTCTGTCAGTGAGCCCATTGAAACAGAATCTGTCAGTGAGCCCATTGTAACAGAGTTTGTCAGTGAATCCATTATAACAGAGTTTGTCAGTGAATCTTTTATTACAGAGTCTGTCAGTGAACCCATTGTAACAGAGTCTGTCAGTGAGCCCATTGCAACAGAGTCTGTCAGTGAACCCATTGTAACAGAGTCTGTCAGTGAACCCGTTGTCGCAGAGTCTGTCAGTTAACCTATTGTAACAGAGTTTGTCAGTGAACCCAATGTAACAGAGTCTGTCAGTGAGCCCATTGAAACAGAATCTGTCGGTGAGCCCATTGTAACAGAGTTTGTCAGTGAATCCATTATAACAGAGTTTGTCAGTGAATCTATTATTACAGAGTCTGTCAGTGAACCCATTGTAACAGAGTCTGTCGATATTTTGATTTTAGGCTCCTACACACATACTGGAGCAAATTACCACAAGTGCATCTATTACGATTAACAATGATTAGCTTAACATGAAAATGATAGAATCTCATGTATAGATTGCAAAGCCAACGGAAGCTAATGATGATAACAGACACTGAACGACGTGTAACACCTTGTTTTTTTGCTGCTACACCAAGATCGCGCAGATACATTTTTCCTTGTTAACCAGCTTATGTTGATTTTGGGATTATTAATCAGTAAGAGAAACAAGTTTAACTACTTATTGCATGAAGTGTCTAATAAACATGGGTGATTGCCTCTCGGCAGGTGTTTATGTGCTCGTTTAAAACAATATGGAAAATAATTAGATGTCTCATCGTAATGTACATAGACTCTTCAAGAGGTTCGGATAGCAAGTAATTTTAAATTTTGTTTATTTTATTTGTTTATTTATTCGCTTGATCCAAATACGATTGCTATTGAAGATTTTAACAGTCTTTAACAGAGTCTGTTTTCGCAGATTCTGTCAGTGAACCCATTGTCACAGAGTCTGTCAGTGAACCCATTGTCACAGAGTCTGTCAGTGAGCCCATTGTAACAGAGTCTGTCAGTGAGCCCATTGTAACAGAGTCTGTCAGTGAGCCATTGTAACAGAGTATGTCAGTGAGCCCATTGTAAAAGAGTCTGTCAGTGAGCCCATTGTAACAGAATCTGTCTGAGCCCATTGTAACAGAGTCTGTCAGTAAGCCCATTGTAACAGAGTTTGTCAGTGAATCCATTATAACATTGTCTGTCAGTGAGCCCATTGTAACTCATTGTAACAGAGTCTCTCAGTGAACCCATTGTAATAGAGTCTGTCAGTGAGGTCATTGTAACAGAGTGTCAGTGAGCCCATTGTAACAGAGTCTGTCAGTGAGCCCATTGCAACATAGTCTGTTAAGTAAACCCATTGTAACAGAGTCTGTCAGCAAGCCCATTGTAACAGAGCCTGTCAGTGATCCCATTGTTACAGAGTGTCAATGAGCCCATTGTAACAGAGTCTGTCAGTGAACCCATTGTAACAGAGTCTGTCAGTGAACCCGTTGTCGCAGAGTCTGTCAGTTAACCTATTGTAACAGAGTTTGTCAGTGAACCCAATGTAACAGAGTCTGTCAGTGAGCCCATTGAAACAGAATCTGTCAGTGAGCCCATTGTAACAGAGTTTGTCAGTGAATCCATTATAACAGAGTTTGTCAGTGAATCTTTTATTACAGAGTCTGTCAGTGAACCCATTGTAACAGAGTCTGTCAGTGAGCCCATTGCAACAGAGTCTGTCAGTGAACCCATTGTAACAGAGTCTGTCAGTGAACCCGTTGTCGCAGAGTCTGTCAGTTAACCTATTGTAACAGAGTTTGTCAGTGAACCCAATGTAACAGAGTCTGTCAGTGAGCCCATTGAAACAGAATCTGTCAGTGAGCCCATTGTAACAGAGTTTGTAATTGAATCCATTATAACAGAGTTTGTCAGTGAATCTATTATTACAGAGTCTGTCAGTGAACCCTTTGTAACAGAGTCTGTCGGCGAGCCCATTGTAACAGAATCTGTCAGTGAATGCATTGTTACAGAGTGTCAGTGAGCCCATTGTAACAGAGTCTGTCAGTGAACCCATTGTAATAGAGTTTGTCAGTGAACCCATTGTAACAGAGTCTGTCCGTGCGCCCATTGTAACAGAGTCTGTCAGTGAGCCCATTTCAACAGAGTCTGTCAGTGAACGCATTGTTACAGAGTTTGTCAGTGAACCCATTGTAACAGAGTCTGTCCGTGCACCCATTGTAACAGAGTCTGTCAGTGAGCCCATTTCAACAGAGTCTGTCAGTGAACCCATTGTAACAGAATCTGTCAGTGAACGCATTGTTACATAGTGTCAGTGAGCCCATTGTAACAGAGTCTGTCAGTGAACCCATTGTAACAGAGTTTGTCAGTGAACCCATTGTAACAGAGTCTGTCAGTGAGCCCATTGTAACAGAGTCTGTTAGTGAGCCCATTGTAAGAGTCCGTCAGTGAAGCCATTGTAACAGAGTATGTCAGTGAACTCATTGTAACAGAATCTGTCGGCGAGCCCATTGTAACAGAATCTGTCAGTGAACGCATTGTTACAGAGTTTGTCAGTGAACCCATTGTAACAGAGTCTGTCCGTGCACCCATTGTAACAGAGTCTTTCAGTGAGCCCATTTCAACAGAGTCTGTCAGTGAACCCATTGTAACAGAATCTGTCAGTGAACGCATTGTTACAGAGTGTCAGTGAGCCCATTGTAACAGAGTCTGTCAGTGAACCCATTGTAACAGAGTTTGTCAGTGAACCCATTGTAACAGAGTCTGTCAGTGAGCCCATTGTAACAGAGTCTGTTAGTGAGCCCATTGTAAGAGTCTGTCAGTGAAGCCATTGTAACAGAGTATGTCAGTGAACCCATTGTAACAGAATCTGACAGTGGGCCCATTGTAACAGAGTCTGTCAGTAAATCCATTTGTCAGTGAGCCCATTGCAACAGAGTCTGTCAGTGATCCCATTGTAACAGAGTCTGTCAGTGAGCCTATTGTAACAGAGTCTATCAATGAACCCATTGTAACAGAGTATGTCAATGAACCCATTGTCACAGAGTCTGTCAGTGAACCCATTGTAACAGAATTTGTCAGTGAACCCATTGTAACAGAGTTTGTCAAAGAGCCCATTTGTCAGTGAGCCCATTGTAACAGAGTCTGTCAGTGAACCCATTGTAACAAAGTCTATCAGTGAGCCCATTTCAACAGAGTCTGTCAGTGAACCCATTGTAACAGAATCTGTCGGCGAGCCCATTGTAACAGAATCTGTCAGTGAACGCATTGTTACAGAGTTTGTCAGTGAACCCATTGTAACAGAGTCTGTCCGTGCGCTCATTGTAACAGAGTCTGTCAGTGAACCCATTGTAACAGAATTTGTCAGTGAACCCATTGTAACAGAGTTTGTCAAAGAGCCCATTTGTCAGTGAGCCCATTGTAACAGAGTCTGTCAGTGAACCCATTGTAACAAAGTCTATCAGTGAGCCCATTTCAACAGAGTCTGTCAGTGAACCCATTGTAACAGAATCTGTCGGCGAGCCCATTGTAACAGAATCTGTCAGTGAACGCATTGTTACAGAGTTTGTCAGTGAGCCTATTTCAACAGAGTCTGTCAGTGAGCCCATTGTAACAGAGTCTATCAATGAACCCATTGTAACAGAGTATGTCAATGAACCCATTGTCACAGAGTCTGTCAGTGAACCCATTGTAACAGAATTTGTCAGTGAACCCATTGTAACAGAGTTTGTCAAAGAGCCCATTTGTCAGTGAGCCTATTGTAACAGAGTCTGTCAGTGAACCCATTGTAACAAAGTCTATCAATGAGCCCATTTCAACAGAGTCTGTCAGTGAACCCATTGTAACAGAATATGTCGGCGAGCCCATTGTAACAGAATCTGTCAGTGAACGCATTGTTACAGAGTTTGTCAGTGAACCCATTGTAACAGAGTCTGTCCGTGCGCCCATTGTAACAGAGTCTGTCAGTGAGCCCATTTCAACAGAGTCTGTCAGTGAGCCCATTGTAACAGAGTCTGTCGGCGAGCCCATTGTAACAGAGTCTGTCCGTGCGCCCATTGTAACATTGTCTGTCAGTGAGCCCATTTCAACAGAGTCTGTCAGTGAACCCATTGTTACAGAGTTTGTCAGTGAACCCATTGTAACAGAGTTTGTCAAAGAGCCCATTTGTCAGTGAGCCTATTGTAACAGAGTCTGTCAGTGAACCCATTGTAACAAAGTCTATCAATGAGCCCATTTCAACAGAGTCTGTCAGTGAACCCATTGTAACAGAATCTGTCGGCGAGCCCATTGTAACAGAATCTGTCAGTGAACGCATTGTTACAGAGTTTGTCAGTGAACCCATTGTAACAGAGTCTGTCCGTGCGCTCATTGTAACAGAGTCTGTCAGTGAACCCATTGTAACAGAATTTGTCAGTGAACCCATTGTAACAGAGTTTGTCAAAGAGCCCATTTGTCAGTGAGCCCATTGTAACAGAGTCTGTCAGTGAACCCATTGTAACAAAGTCTATCAGTGAGCCCATTTCAACAGAGTCTGTCAGTGAACCCATTGTAACAGAATCTGTCGGCGAGCCCATTGTAACAGAATCTGTCAGTGAACGCATTGTTACAGAGTTTGTCAGTGAGCCTATTTCAACAGAGTCTGTCAGTGAGCCCATTGTAACAGAGTCTATCAATGAACCCATTGTAACAGAGTATGTCAATGAACCCATTGTCACAGAGTCTGTCAGTGAACCCATTGTAACAGAATTTGTCAGTGAACCCATTGTAACAGAGTTTGTCAAAGAGCCCATTTGTCAGTGAGCCTATTGTAACAGAGTCTGTCAGTGAACCCATTGTAACAAAGTCTATCAATGAGCCCATTTCAACAGAGTCTGTCAGTGAACCCATTGTAACAGAATATGTCGGCGAGCCCATTGTAACAGAATCTGTCAGTGAACGCATTGTTACAGAGTTTGTCAGTGAACCCATTGTAACAGAGTCTGTCCGTGCGCCCATTGTAACAGAGTCTGTCAGTGAGCCCATTTCAACAGAGTCTGTCAGTGAGCCCATTGTAACAGAGTCTGTCGGCGAGCCCATTGTAACAGAGTCTGTCCGTGCGCCCATTGTAACATTGTCTGTCAGTGAGCCCATTTCAACAGAGTCTGTCAGTGAACCCATTGTAACAGAATCTGTCGGCGAGCCCATTGTAACAGAATCTGTCAGTGAACGCATTGTTACAGAGTTTGTCAGTGAACCCATTGTAACAGAATCTGTCCGTGCCCCCATTGTAACAGAGTCTGTCAGTGAGCCCATTTCAACAGAGTCTGTCAGTGAACCCATTGTAACAGAGTCTGTCGGCGAGCCCATTGTAACTGAGTCTGTCCGTGCGCCCATTGTAACATTGTCTGTCAGTGAGCCCATTTCAACAGAGTCTGTCAGTGAACCCATTGTAACAGAATCTGTCGGCGAGCCCATTGTAACAGAATCTGTCAGTGAACGCATTGTTACAGAGTTTGTCAGTGAACCCATTGTAACAGAGTCTGTCCGTGCACCCATTGTAACAGAGTCTGTCAGTGAGCCCATTTCAACAGAGTCTGTCAGTGAACCCATTGTAACAGAATCTGTCAGTGAACGCATTGTTACAGAGTTTGTCAGTGAACCCATTGTAACAGAGTCTGTCCGTGCGCCCATTGTAACAGAGTCTGTCAGTGAGCCCATTTCAACAGAGTCTGTCAGTGAACCCATTGTAACAGAGTCTGTCGGCGAGCCCATTGTAACAGAGTCTGTCCGTGCGCCCATTGTAACATTGTCTGTCAGTGAGCCCATTTCAACAGAGTCTGTCAGTGAACCCATTGTAACAGAATCTGTCGGCGAGCCCATTGTAACAGAATCTGTCAGTGAACGCATTGTTACAGAGTTTGTCAGTGAACCCATTGTAACAGAGTCTGTCCGTGCACCCATTTCAACAGAGTCTGTCAGTGAGCCCATTTCAACAGAGTCTGTCAGTGAACCCATTGTAACAGAATCTGTCAGTGAACGCATTGTTACAGAGTGTCAGTGAGCCCATTGTAACAGAGTCTGTCAGTGAACCCATTGTAACAGAGTTTGTCAGTGAACCCATTGTAACAGAGTCTGTCAGTGAGCCCATTGTAACAGAGTCTGTCAGTGAGCCCATTGTAACAGAGTCTGTTAGTGAGCCCATTGTAAGAGTCTGTCAGTGAAGCCATTGTAACAGAGTATGTCAGTGAACCCATTGTAACAGAATCTGACAGTGGGCCCATTGTAACAGAGTCTGTCAGTAAATCCATTTGTCAGTGAGCCCATTGCAACAGAGTCTGTCAGTGATCCCATTGTAGCAGAGTCTGTCAGTGAGCCTATTGTAACAGAGTCTATCAATGAACCCATTGTAACAGAGTATGTCAATGAACCCATTGTCACAGAGTCTGTCAGTGAACCCATTGTAACAGAATTTGTCAGTGAACCCATTGTAACAGAGTTTGTCAAAGAGCCCATTTGTCAGTGAGCCCATTGTAACAGAGTCTGTCAGTGAACCCATTGTAACAAAGTCTATCAGTCAGCACATTGTAACATAGTCTGTCAGGGAGCCTATCGTAACAGTGTCTGTCTTTGAGCTAAATGAAACAGAGTCTGTCAGTAAGCCAGTTGTAACAGAGTCAGTTAGTTTGTCTATTGCAACTGAGTACCCGATAGTGCATTAAAACAGAGTTTCTCGGTGAGTCCATTTAAACAGACTCTATCAGAGAGCCAATTATTACATATGATATTACTAAGCCCATTATATCAAATCTGTCATTGAGTCAATTGTAAAAGAGTATGTCAGTGAGCATATTGTAAAAGAATGTGTCAGTGAGTCCAATGTGCTAGAAGGTCAGTCGGTCCGTTGTAACAGAGAATTTCAGTAAGTCCATGGGAACAGAGTCTGTCAGCGACTCCCTTTGTGACAGAGAGTCGGTGAGTCTATTATACTATAGTCTGTCAAGGTCTATTGTAAAAAGATCTGTCAGTAGTCCCTTGTACAAGAGATTGTCAGTGAATCCATTGTAACAAAGTCTGTCATTCAACTTAGTCAGAGTGTGTCAGTTGCTAGAATCTGTCAGTGAGTCAATTGTAACAAAGTCTGTCATTCAACTTAGTCAGAGTGTGTCAGTTGCTAGAGTCTGTCAGTGAGCCCATTGTAACAGTGTTACAGTGAATAAATTGTTATAGATTCCCTTAGTGATTTTGTTGTAATATTATCTGAGTCCAATATATCAGATTCTGTTAGTGAGCCCATTACAACAGTGTCCATTGAAGTTGAGTCTGTCGGTAAATCCATTATATCTGTCAGTAAATCTACTCTGACAGAGTCTGCTGGTGGGCCCATTGTAAGATAGTCTATCGTTGAAGAAATTGAAACTGAGTCATTCAGTATGCCTTTTATTACAGTCTGTCGGCGAGTCCATTAAAACAGATGTCGGTGAGTTTATAGAAACAGAGTGCCGGAGAATCTATTGTAACACAATCTGTCAAAAAGTATATTGTAACAGATTGTCAGTAAGTCATATTTCTAGTAACACATTATCCCTTGTATACAAGTCAGTCAAAGTGAGGCAATTGTGTCAGAGTCTGTCTCTCTCAGTGAGACCATTATAAACACTTTTTGTCAGTAAATCTATTGTAACGGAGTCTGTCAGTAAACAAATTGTGACACAGTCTATAAGTGAGTCCATTTTACAGAGTCTGTCAGTGAGTCCATTATTGCGGAATCTTTCATTGATTTCATTGTAACAGAGTCAGTCATTTAGCCCATTGAAACAGGGCCATTCAATGCCTCCATCGTTACATGTTTTGTCAGTAAGCATGTGGTAATTGAACCAGCTCTATGGAACAGAGTTTGGCAGTGAATCCATTGTTTTCTGATGTATAAGGAATTTAGGGATAATAATAAAATAATAATAAAATGGGACCAGCTACCAGCATCGGCTACTTTCGTTTTATGAAATATGATTACAGGTGTACGAGACTGAACGAATCGACACATTTGTAGTGGTAGTTGTGCATGTACTCAGTGCATTCCCTTACTGCATTATGGGTAGAATGATTGTCTCCTGATGTTTATATTGCATGAAGTTTTGGAAGATAGAATTTAGCTTTGAAATGGTAGAAAGTGTATGTTTCTGGCATAATGTCGGGGTGGAATGAATCACAATAAGTGTTCCCAGTGTAGAGTGGCGGTTAAATAGTTGATAGTGCACGTTTCTGATGTTTTGTGGTGGAATGGCAAAATAGTAATGTTCTGGTGCTTTGTTGTGGTGAAACTGCAAATAGTACCGGAGGACCCGGAGAAAACCCACGAATTCAGGTTGGTGACAGCCTCGCCATCTCACGTACCACACTAGGAATCGATCCCGGGTCGCAATAGAGAAAAGCGAGCGCGCTATTGACTGCGCTATCTGGCCCTCTTCAGTAATCTTGTACTCAAATGTGAGTTTTACATTCGCTGTTTTAAGACAATAGTCAGTTAACATGTATAACCAATTTCTATCAAGGAATCAAAAAACATTTATTTCCATAGTGAATTGTGAGTCTTGGTCTTCAATATCATATATTTGTTATTGTAGACACATTGAGGTCATCTATTTATTCTTGTACCACGCCTTAGTGATCACGTATGAATCATCGGAGTATCCTATATACAAGAAGATTCCTATCAATGGTGAATACCAATTTGACGCGGGAATAATAGTCCTAAACGATGCCAATTAAGAGATAAGTACACAATTAAAGAAATTCAGTGATAAAAGTTGGCATTAGCGGCATTGTTTGAGGTTTCAATAAAGTTTTCAAAGGAAAGAAATCAAGGATGGGAGGGAATGTTGCCAAATTACTCATTCAGCCTCGATCGAATTCACACGAGAGGCTATGTTTCCCTTCTAAAACTTGTTGTTTCTAATTGTTCCAAGTAATTTGATTACATCATATGTTATGTCTAATTACAACGTGTATGTATTTATAAAACTGTAGATAATAGAAATTCTAATGCATTTTGTTTGTAACACGCGATCTTATTGGCTGTCCGATTTAAAAACTGCAAGGGTATTCACGATACCTCTGCAGTTTTTGATATGACGTCACGATACCCGCAGTTTCTGATTTGTGACTTCACGATACCCTACAATGTTTTATATGACTGTGATAAGCGACTTGGAATAGAGATAAGCGACTTGGAATAGAAAACCATATAACTCTGTGCCTCTAGTTGTAATTATGTTTTTCAAATGCATTATAATGGGGTTACCATGCTAATGCCTCGCAGTGAAACTCAATTTCTGACAGGGTATTCGCCGATACCCTGTCAATGTTTTTTTTGTAAAACACTGGTATGGTAGCCCCTAAATGTTTCCCGTGACTTATCATGATATTTATGGATTCTCATCGTTGATAACAATTAAAGTGCTGTGTTATGCTATTTTTAAGTTGCCGACCAAATGCTTAATTACCAAAATGTAAATTTACAAATAGAAAAATATACAATTTTGAAAAAATAAACATATCCTTCAAAACCCCATAGGTGGAATCAAGGGGAAAGAGGAGTATACATTACAGGTCTATTAATGTATCACAGAGATTTCAGATTTTGTTTTTGTGAGATTTAGATCTGTGAGGAATAAAAATAAGATACATAAGATAGCACTTTTTTGCATCTAAGTAAAATGAATCTCCCTCAAGAACGCCATAGACCTAAGGCGAAAATGAGTACATAAGACTATAATACATACATACATACATACATACATACATACATACATACATACATACATACATACATACATACATATACATACATACATACATACATACATAAATGATTGCAACTGACACAAAACTGCGATTTTATTTATTTTTATTTGAAGTGAGAATACAAAATTCAGTACTATATGTAGTTTATATTTGTCATTAAAAAATGAACAAACAAACACACCCCCCCCCCCCCCCCAAAAAAAAAAAAAAAAAAAAAACCCAAAAGAAACAAACAAAACGAAAAGCATACCGAATTCAATTTTTGTCAAAAAGTTGTGAGATTGCGTTGTTTCTTGATATTTATAATCGGTCTAAAACCCGTTTATAGATAAGATCATGTTATATGATCAAATTGAATCTAGAGGTTATCTGAAGACTTCCCTAGAGGCAGTTACCAATCATGTGATGGGTAGTATCAGGTCTCCAATTATTATGCGTACATAAGTGGAATACGAGGAATGGAGGTAATAATATATTTCAAAATATCATAAACATTGCTCTATCGGTCGTTCTGCCCAATAATGTTGAAATTCAAGTCATTATTCGTGTGTTCGGATCGTGCTGTGTTAGTGTTAAATGGAAGCTATTCGAACATGCAACGAAAACACAGCTGAAAAACAGCGTTTCCATGCTTATCAGGTTTACAAATCTGGAGAGCATTAGGACTATTAAATTACACTTCAAAATTAAAGCTTGTACACGGATTGTTAGTTCTCAGATAGCGTGTAAGCAAACATGTAGTGGATCATTAGAAGAAGATATGTGTTCATCCTTGAGATCTAATGATAAACGTCTAAAACGAGTCCTCAAGACCAGAGCCGGTTGACTGATTATCTGGAATCCAACTCATTAATGTCCATCCAAGAGCTAAAAAATTTTAAATTTTCAAACTATTCTGAGAAAATTATCAAAGACAACTTATTTTATAATTATTACACCACACCGCATATTCTCAGATATTATCATTCTAGAAAAAGGAAGTTGTAGCAATAATATGACTATTGATAGAACATGTATCACTCACTTCCTATCAAACAAGGTTTCACTAAACACATAGACTATCATCACAAGAAATTAGTTCATACATAAGAGATCAACCTTGTAATATCAAATATCCTTGAATGAAACGATTTCTTAAAAAGGGTATGAAGCAGTCACAAGGCCATCTTATGTTCGTTTTATTCATTATCTAACGCCATCTATTATAGGAGCATGTATCACTCAGTTCCTATAAAACAACGTTTCCTGGCACACTGACTTACAGAACAACATATGATGAATCAGTCAGTTCTACGAAACTTTTGCTACTTTTTCATGTAAATCGTGAGCGAACACTCTCTAATATGCAGTGATGACAAGAATTTGATTCAACCCTAATATTCCCGTTCTCCTTCATTCAAATGATCTATGAAGAAAATTTATACGGGGATTTCTTATTTTTAACGTTAATTTTTTAAAGCAGAAAAAATTGATGAAACATGAATAGAACTAGCAGAACTCCGGAAATAAAAACAAAAGCATGGAATGCTAAACAATTGCAATAAATTCCTTTAAATGAAGGCATCCGAGAAGAGAGACCATAAGATAATAAACCTTGTAATCACCCAGCTGGTAGTGAAATGATACCTATAATGGTTATCATGATATTGTCGTTTGTTACATTTAGAGATACTATCATGTTGCAGAATTTTACTGAAAAAAATTACAAATTATGTAAATTAAAGATATACATGTATAACATGTATACATGTAAATAAAATGTATTCTTGTAGAAAATGCATACAGATAGAAAGTGTATCTATGTATAGAATCTTAAAATGCCCATACCTTTTGATAACAGTCATCAGGAAATATAAACATGTTTACGTATACAGAAAACTATATCCTTATAGATCTTCATACATCATCTGTATCAAGTGAAGTAAATATGTTATCATCCAGCAGTCAATAAAAAAATATACTCGGAAATCACTAAGTATTCTTGCACCTTTCTGCAAGAGCTATGTTGTCAGAGGCACAGCGGGACGTTCAGGTTATTTTTGGGTTGCCATCTACAGTGCGATGAAGCTTTCATGTTACCTAGTGTATGTCAGAATAGTAGATGTCAAATAAGAGTCAGATGAATGCGAAATGCAGCGGGTTTCAGGTAGATATCAGGACGGATGGTTACGATCTTCGACGAGATATATTCGGTTTTCTCCCGGAAACAGACGAACAAATCTGGGCGACCATCTAAACTCCAATGTCGTTTACGTATATGTTTTCTTTAAAGAGTTATCTTCAAGAAAACAAATAAACACCGTTATCGGACGAGGGAGGATTTTTTTCGATCATTTTGAGATACTTTATCTGGAGGAGGCATAAAAATTTCTCGACCCATTTCATTTTGAATCCTTGACTACCGTCATATCATGTTATAGAGGTTCTATTTGCGGCTCGGTGGTCCCGTGTTGTAGGATATAACATCAGAAGAAACATATGCTGTATCGTTCAATGATATAACTTTTCATAACTGTTCAGGATAGTCGTGATTGCAATGCTGCCAAAATTTGACGATATCTTAATACCCAGACCTTAGCATATGGTCCATCGGTAGAACTGGAAATGCGTTTTTGCTTTATCTCAACGGGTTCGAAAGAGTACAGCTTTATGATAATCACATTTGTTTTTTTACAATTTCATTCTTTAATTTCAATGATATAACGTTTCATAACGTTTTTGGAACGTTTCATAACGTTTTTGGAACATTTTCTTCCAACCTGGAAGATCTGTATATTTTTAAATACATACTCAGAACTTGGGGTTCTCTAGTACAATTGGAAGCTTAATTATTACAAAACCGGGTTCAAGGGAGTACTCATTTGAAAAATATCAAATTCCTAATGCTGTTCATGTTTAGTTTCTGGGCCATTTTATTCCATTATACAGCATTCTATGATATCAAAACAGCGGAGATAAGACGAGTTATAAGTATAAAGTTTGCTCATCCTTGGCGATATTTTGAAAAAACTTTCGTTAAACAGATAAAAAGACGTTTTGGGATTCAAAAGTTCACGTTAGTACCATATTAACCCCAGTTTTAATTCTCAATAATCAGGTAAAAATGTAAAATGTAGTTGACGAATAAATGCAAATATCATCCGTTCTTTGTCAGAATTAATTCAGGTTAACCCGCATATGTAAATGAATCATGTTACGTAAAAGACAACGTACGAGAAGGTAGGCGATCTAACTCCGAGACAAATTCATTTAAGGTAAAGACAAAAAAAAAACCCACGAGAACAGAAAATACTAATTGCTTACTTTTATACTTATATCGGGTGTTAAAGAATCTCTAGTCAGAAATGGGTCATTTGCAATGAGTTAGTATCTCCTATCGGTCGTTATATCCGCCATAATCTCATGGTATGGATATACTGATACAATGCGGCTAATCAACATGCTGATTTAGATTTGAAATACAAACGTGTCTTAGACAAAGTTATTTCTATCATTGACGCAAGCTAAATGTTCTTATGGTCAGGAAAAAGAAGGTTGAAGTTGGCAAGGATTGATGGTTGTAAATTTGAAGGTTGGATTGTGACGTAGATGTCAAGATAGCTGTTATGCGTGATGCCTTTCCGTGATAACTTAGGAATCTGAGAAATAACAGGTAGCCACAAAACCTGAGATAACATTCCTTCTAAAACACATCTTGTCGTCTATCAGTTCTCTGTTTTATTGACGTTAACTAGTTTAAGCACGGTGGTCAGTATCTGTAGTAAACTGTGGAGTCAGTAACCTTGAAAATGTGTTGTTGTGCATCAATGTTATTCTCTCCTATTTTCTCTTGTTTCCTTACTTTATATCTGTATAGTTGGCATTCCATTTCACATCAACTTTTTATCATTTATTCGTTTGAACATATTCTACTTGAGTATGTTTTGTCATTATATTTACTGCATTTCATATTCCTTTCTTATTTTGTCTTTGTCTTTTTTATGGTTAATATTCCTGATTTTTGTCTACAGTATGGTTTTTATTATCTATTGAGATTCCATGTCTTATTTATAGTGGTAAATATCCTTTTGTTCTGTCTGTCTTCGTATCGTTCCTATTATTAGTTGCGTTTGAAGTCCTTTATCCCCATTTTCATATTGGTCTTCTTGGTGGTGCATACTCTCTTATACTTGTTCGTATACTTTGTATCACTTGTAGTGCACCTTTTATTTCTTCCAATCTTTCTTTGTATTTCGTGTATTTGGCATCACTTTTTATTCACTCTTCGCATAGTTCATAGTACTTCTTGCGTTTGGTTTCTCTGTTTATTTTCTTTTCTCATTGGGGGTGGGTGGGTTAATCTCTATAGAATTGATTTCTTGTCGTTCTTATTATGCATGGTATTTCATATCAGTCTTTAATTTACCTTATAACTTCTAAGTTATTTCATATTCAATTTACATTTATACTTTATATTATCACACACTCTTGTGTGTAAATTATTCCTCATTGCTATCTGGACATCAGTCTGGATTTTTGTTGTTGCTATTTTTGTTTGCCATGTGATCATCGTTCGAATATGATGGATAAGTTTCATTGTTCATAGTTAATTTTCATGCTAACAACTATGTATGATTATTGTATTTTGGATAATATTGCTTGTTTTCAATTAGTCTGCGTTTTACTTGCAAGTTACATGTACAATTAAAATAAATTAGTTAATTGTACAATTTGGATACACACACATATGTGGATATATATATATATCAGTACAGATTTATTAAATGATTAATGATAACATATGTAGGTTTTGTTTGTTATGTATTGTTACATTTTTGTTTTGGTTTTGCAATGTATAATTATATTGTTCGGTTCTTATGCATTGTTTTATTGTTTTGTTTGTTATGTATCATTTTATCGTTTTGTTCGTTACGCATTGTTTTATTATTAGTTTGTTATGTATTGTTTTATTGTTTTGTTTATGTATTGTTTTGTTTATTATACATTGCTTTATTGTTACATATTGTTTTGTTCGGTATGTATTATTTTACTGTTTGCTATTTTATTGTTTTGTTTATTATATATTATTTTATTGTTTTGTCTGTAATGTATTGTCTCACTGTTTTCATCTCGTACATTGACAGAGTATACTGCAAAAATCATAACATCTTAGGATGCATTACGTGTGTCTAAATAATGTACGTTCTCTCTCTCCCATCACTCTTTTTTACAGGAAATCGCAATTTATCGAATTAAGCAATCTTTGATTAGTTCAATACAGCAGATACACCTACTTACTGCTCTAACTTCTTTTTAGGTCAGTCAGAGAATAGTTAACTTTCTGTGTCATGGGAACTAAATTTGTAAGGGTTTTGAGAGATGAGAGAACACAATTCAACTGTGGAAAAAAATTTTCACATCAAAGAATTGTTGTGCGTGTCATTTCCCCCCTGATTTTTACAATAGAGAAGTTGCATATTATTTCAAATTTCAGTAAAATATATTTTGGAGAAATTTAGAATCGTTTGGAAATATGTAAGTACATGTTTGTGCGCTATCTTGGCAAATATAAGTGATTGCTTTCGAACACTCTGAATCCTATTAATTGGTGAGTATGGGTTATTACTTGGTGATTTAGATAGGAAATCTCATTAGTTTATGTGATAAATAACAGAAAATAAAACTTCTTTGATCTTTTCTAAAATGAGCCAAGTGGTATTTTTATTTTGTCGATAAAGTTTGTTTTTCATCGTAAATTCGACACATCTTTATACAAATGCTTCACTTATCTCACGATACCCAAGTGGATCAGATTCAATTATTCCGTGGGAATCAATGAGTTAACGTTTACGATTACATTCACATTTATCAATGATTCAAAATGTTCGATAAGCAATTTCGAGAAAAATACCTGTCTGCATTTTTCTGAACTATTGAATTAGGGATTGTAGGAGCAGCTTCTATCATATCGACCTAACTTTCGAGATTATACCAAGCTTAGATGTATAACCTGAGATAATATGCTATCTTTGTGAAACCTCAATATACGAATTTACATTAATTATACATGTCTACGGTATCTATTGCATAAAATGTGAGCGAGACAGTCTTGGAATTTCCGTTGTAGTAGCCCAGTATTGGCAGGCTTACTTCCATCACCACAATATACATCCGTTAGCTTCACATTGATGTTTAATACGGACATCCCGCTGTCTCCGAATTCTAGAAGATCAAGATGGATAGTAAACGTACGTTCATCTTGATGTGAAAACATATGTTAAGACGCCTTCCTATCCATCCTTGATTAAAGCGTAAACCCTCTGAATAGATCTTAATCGCGAGATGTAAATTATGAGGTAGGTATATAGTATAAGAGTGCAGGCAATATTTTAAGATATTGTGGAAAATGCGGAGTCAAAATCAGGAAACTCATGATAATTCACAATTGGCATAAAATAATAAATAATGATAATAAATTCTTTGGTATGCAATTTTAACAGAAACTCTTCTGTCTTTCTATTCGATCAGTCTTTTGGTTGATTGGTTATTGTTTACGTCACTCTTAGATTACTTCACCTACACGGTGACGTCATCTGCCTGATGCATTGTATAGAAATTTATACCTGTGCAACGGAGCCGCCCTAAGCAGTGAGGGATCGTTTGCGTGCCACGCATACTGTAAACGGGACTTCGGCTTTTACTTTCTCATTCGACAGAGAAGACACCGATGTGCCCACGGCGGGAGTCGAACCCTGAACCTTTCGGTCACGAGTCGAGGACCTCATCCACTGAGCAGCACTGGCTCTAGATTAGTCTGTTATGACAATGAACACCTGAGATAAGTCAAAATCTATTACTATATGAGATTAATATGAGATTAATATACATTTTCCTTAATGTACTTACAACGTTACAAATTAATGACGTATTTAGTATTGCATACTTAAACATTAGCTTATCATGAAAGCATAAATATGTGGAAAACGGATTAAGTATGTTCAAATATGATCCAGTTTGCCGCAGCTTGATTTAAATTTGTAGAATATTTCTGTATGGGACATCTCTTTCGATGAACTATACAGGACAATGGTGTTCATATTCCGTTTCGTCCATTGTCAACGTAGTGAACTAAATCGCGTGATGTTTTGTACTTGCACTTTAAAACGCTCGGCTGTGCCACTGACATTTTCTCTAAGACGGCAGTCCCGGTGACGACATAGGACGGTCAACTGACGGCATGCAGTCGGTATGGTCAAATGATTAATTGTAGACGTATCATCATACTAACCTACATTATAATAATAAAGACAAAAATGCTGACAGTGTCTGTGGATATATCATAAACAGCATATAAATACAATGTAGATGTGATGAGATGAATCTTTGGAAAAGTATGGTATGATTTCCAAATGTGATGTGAAAAAATATGGCATTCTTCTGATAACAGAACAATGACGTGTTTGTTAGTTTGCAGTGACTACTTAAACGTATGAGTGACGAAGAAAGATGAATAAGACACCCCCCCCCCCAAAAAAAAATAAATAAATAAAAAAAAACCCAAAACAGAAAACGAAACAAACCCCAAAATCAAAACAAAACCAAACAAAAATTACCCCCAAAAACATGTATATTGTTCAATGAAAAGGAAGGTTTTAGTATGGAAATATATGAAGTATTCGATCAAAATCATGATAAAATATAAAGAATTTAGTGAAAATGGGACATCGAAATGATTTGGCGAAAGTCAATCGCAATAGCTAACTGAATCTGAAAAATACATGTAAATGTAAAGGTAGATTTTGAACGATGCGGTGCACTCAATAGACATATGGTTGGAATATTCATACGTGAAGAAAGAAGGTGTAGTTTGTCAATCACAAAGCTGAAGCAACAGCATGTCCTAAAATTTGACGTAAGTCGGATTGGCGTAGTTAATGCAGTAAGTGAGGTTTTCTTTGCAATCTGGCTAAAATGCAAGAGAACGTAAGAGAGAGTTACGAACGGATTAATTAATCTGTTTAGTATGTTTGTATTGTTGTACAAAACAGTAGAAGAAATTATAATACTACGATTGCATGTAATGGATTTTGTTTTGTTATAATATTACACACTCCAAATTTATTTTTTAAAACTTGCTATATAAAGTTATATATAGACGTGTGGCTAAAATAGGGTGTACTTTTACATATGAATGGGATTTATTTTCACTTAAAATATATATATCAAAAGTGAAATATATATATATATATATATATATATATATATATATATATATATATATATATATATATATATATATATATATATATATATATATATATATATATATATATATATATATATATATATATATATATATATATATATATATATATATATATATATATATATATATATATATATATATATATATATCAGTTGGAATTAAGTTAATGAAAAAGAAATACAAAGAAACGTGTAGATATAATAATAAGAATAATAATCTTTAAAATATTGAGATAAAAGTAATTTCTGCATCAGAGTAATAGGATGTAATTTACAGAGATGTAGCTTTATATGTGGCAGGTATTGCTAACGAGCAGTAGATGTTCACACTACAGGTGTGTCATACTCTTTTCACTTATTTTCAGAATATTGATCGGTTACTTACTTTATCATAGCATACAGTTTTATATAATGCTGTCTCTTTTTGTGGTTAATACTTGTTTCATCCAGACGGTTTGTCTTTCAATTTTTATTTGTAAAATGAGATTAATAGTGAGGTAAACAAGAGCTAGATATGGCAACCATGTGGCAAATTCACCACAGGTAATATAATAAACAAACGGAATAAAGAACGTCACAAAAATTTCGATTACGTAACAATAATGATACCGATTTACAACGATCATTATGTATGTAAATCAGTCGACGATAACGATATCGACATACGACGGTCATTAGTCATGTGAATTAGTCGACGATAACGATATCGACCTACGACGGTCATTAGTCATGTGAATCAGTCGACGATAACGCTATCGACTTACGACGGTCATTTTGTATTTGAATTAGTCGACGATAGCGATATCGACTCACGACGGTCATTTGGCATTTGAATTAGTCGACGATAGCGATATCGACTCACGACGGTCATTAGATAGACATGTGAATCAATCGGTGCATTATGAAATTGTGTTTGTGAACCAGTTATATTTGTGTGAATGATGATATCGTTTATGTTATATCTATTTTTCTCGTACATATATGTTTTGTGCATAAATACTATGATATCCGAGAAATACAAAGCATTCTCTGATAATATGTATATAGTTATTTATAGATCTATTCAGGAAAATATTTTTGCTAATGATAATGTACACAAAACAAGAATAATATGCTTTATTTTCGTTCGATCAAGATGTAAATCGTGAATTATTTTAAATATAGATAAGGGGATTCCCTGTTCTGTGTAGCAGATGTTATGTAATAGCTGATCGAGCAAATAAGAGAAAGTGGCAATATACTGTGTGCAGATGGTATTCAGGAATGTGCTTAGCGAAAGAAGTTTTGTCATTCTCTTACACATGTAAAACTTTAGATAATCCAGGTAAAAAGGAGAGTTTATTCAAGAATATTTACGTATGTAAAAATTACTGGTGTTTATTCTATTTTGTTTTTATTCCAGATTAAAAAATTCCCGTATTTTCACAAATAGATTCAAATTTGCTTCCAGTTATATAATACGGTAAAAGCAAATAGAAAGTTGTAATTTTGCCAAATCTACAATTGATAAGCTATAAAAATTTACTTTGATTTTGTTTTTTTAATCGTTTCAAAGCCATAAATTTCAATACGAAAATCGATGGCACTTTGCAATTGGTGAGGAATTAGTAAATCAATATTTGAAGACAAAGCACATTCTTTCCTGTTTAACGGTGTAATTGAATAATAATGATATATAAATATATATAACGCATACTGTATACAAATTTAGTGAAACTCTAGTTATTATTCAGCTCTGGGTGTTAGAAGAACGGAACCAACTGAAGAACATAACTACAACATAACTACACTGACAGATCAGAGATACCCTTAGCAAGTGATAGGAGCCAAGCCAACATTAAAGGATATATCCATTTTAAGACAAGATACAATGTTAAGCATCTTCTGGCGGCCATTCACACCCGCCACGTATGATTTCACAGTCAAAACAAACGGGCAGATAAATTTCAATGTATAATAAACGTATTACACTTATGGAAATAATGCAAAACTTAAATATCAAAACCAATTATGCTGTTGATGTTGGAAGTATTTGATTTATCATAAGTTACGTCACAAATATCTAAAACATGTTTATGAGGATTTTCAATGAATAATAGATAAACCCATATTTTTGCTGCACTAGAGTATTCGCTATCTTTACGAGCATATGATGGGTGTACATGTGTTACATGATCTATCAGCGGCCCATCATTGGGATGACAGGTTTCTATATTCTGGATATGTTACATATCAGATCTGACGATAACCTCCGCATGTCGGTCAGCGCTTGTCTCTGTGGTAATGCGGAACAGTGTACGAGAAAACCTTGCCAGCTTTCTACTATGCAGAAATGGTTTTGTACAATAGAGATCTTCATGTATCATCGTCAAAATTGAGGTCGTTTATTTTGTCAAAATTTCATCATAATTGTCATATATGTAAATAGTAATCAGCTCAGTACAATTTTATGATTATCACGACAATAAGTACTGTGGATTTTTTTTTCATATAGTTGGAACTCTAGATATTTCTTAAACGTAAACATTTCGAATCTTAAAATGTATTGAGTTTAGAAAAACATAATAAATAAATAAATAAATAAATAAATAAATAAATATAATGAAAAAATAAATAAATGAAGAATGAGAACCTTGATACCATTAAATGCAATAGAAAAAGTGGTTGAAACTATTTTGCTTACCTTTGATTAGGTCACAGTGCGATTAGCTATGAAGGAGATGAGCGAAAGAAGCCTGGCTGTAGAATGGTGTGTTGATATAGGCCAATACACGTTCCTCGCCACTGATTTAATGTGATAAGATACGCATTCATTCATCACAGTCGGAGAGGCATTCCTTCTGTACACATGAGAGAAAGAAGTATCCTTATAAATAGACCAACATCTTTGCGTATAGGATATTATTTCTTAAAAATTAAGCTTTAACTCTGAAATCGAACACTCCCATAATATGAACCTAATGAATATTATGTAAATGAAAGGGACACGAGTCTGATAATGAACGCTGTTTTATGGAATCTCATAAATATAAGCTTTATCAAATGAAGTTAAACTATTAAAAGATTTACTAAAAATTCAGGACTGAGTGATACTTTTTGCAATTTCTTCATAAATGCATATTAATCGAACACTCATTACACAGTGAAAATTATCTATGTAATATATTGGAAAAAAGCCCTAGCCTTTAAAGAAGTCAAATGCAAGGACCATATTGGTTTATCATTTCCCTATATTGTTTCCTGCTTTACTTTACTGAACAACATTTCACTCATGTGGTGGCGGCACTGTTTTGTGGGTGTAGGTTTAAGTACGAATTGTGTCATCGAACAGGGGAAGGTTCTTACCGCTGATGTGATACTGAAAACATCCATGCTCAATTTATATGTGAAGGAATTTTAATTACGAGTACAGATATACAATTACCATAACACTACTTGTCAATTCTCAATTAAGTTGGTTTGTTTGAGCGACCAATACCTCTTACTTTTATGTATTTAACGAGGGGTTGTTTAGTTGTTTAGTTGATAGGTGTTTCACGTCATTTTCAACAATTTTTCTGTTATATTGCGAAATGGGAGCAGGAGGTAACCAACTTCTTAACATGGTGGTGCAATCCGGGAATCGAACCCGGATCGTCGGCACAGTAAGCCAACCGCTTAAGCACTACTTCAAGCCTGTCCCATATACTTAACCGGGTAGGTTGTAGAAAACTTGTCCACTATGGTACAACTTTTAAAAATTGGTATTAAATTATGTATATTTTAATCCTTTTCAGAAACTGTATAAAATGAAAAAAAACCACCCAAAAGCAAAAACAAAAACTAAACAAACAAGTAAAATAAAAACTGAACAAAACTCCCACCTAATACTAGTTTCAATATGATTTCCAAACAAACTTAAAATTACGATTCCGCGTGAAATATCTGACAAATTCATGTTACCGAAATGAGAAAGATATTTTGAACCCAAATCGTTCTACTCGAATACAGGTATATTCGATATATATACCTATATATATATATATATATATACAGGACAATAATTGGATAAGAAAGTTCTGTGATCACTCGTCTTCTGACATTACATCGAACATCTTCTATGGTATCACACTCCTAAGGGGATATGACAGCCACCAACGTGGTGGATACATTAATGCTCACAGCGGGGACGAATCCGGAATGACTCAAGCGATAAGTTCGTAGAAATCCCCGTCCATCATGTGGCGTACTCATAGGGCTGATTGCGTAATAAAACATGCCTTCCTCTGGTCTTCTTTGCAAATTATTTTTGTCATGCTATGGGTATTTCACTCCCTTTATCATTATTACTAAATAATATTCAAAGGTAAAAGATAAAGAGGGTGATAACGGAGTCCGAGAATGGGTACAAAGAGAATGCTGTAAAATGGCTACAATGACACTGTGACTGAACGAATGAATGATCATTCACAATCACAGAATTCTGCTGTCACTTTATGTAGAAAATAAATTATCTAGTCTCCATCTCATGGGTATTTCATTACAAGAATAACGATATTTTCGTAAACACTGTAAATTTAAAAGCAAACACCTGACACTATCCCCCAATAATCAGACAATCTTCCCGCTACAGCGTACACAGAGGTGAGTGATAATCATCAGATCTATGTAAACTACCATCTGGTGTCCACACGGGGCAAATTTCATCATTTCATTTCAGTTACATGTCTATATTCAATAACAGTTACGATTTATAATAAATATTTACGCAACTTTTTTCTTTGAAAGAAGTAAAATCCATTTATATTTTTCCTGTCAACTCTCAAGTTTTGGTTCACGTATTATAAAACGAATGAGGAAAGGTTGACTTGGGTTAAACATATCAATTTCTTTTTATATTCGTCCCAGTATCTGTCATAATGTTAGCTCTTTTTTTGTGTGTAAAATATCAGATAAAAATAGTTCGTAAAAATTGCCGACAGCGGTTATTCGCATTAACGGTATCAGTGGTTATCAATATGGCTTCCCTCCTTTTATCGGGGTTAGATAATGCTCTGCGTGCTTGATTCCAGGGAAACGGAGAAAAATATAATATTCAAAGAAGTTACTGATCATCAGTAAGTTATTGCTAAAAAGGACTTAAAATGCAGTATTCGCTTCCCATCTTCTGTCCCAAGAGATTTGCATCCAATAGAGAAGAGGAAAGTCTGGACTCGTTTTTAGAAAATAACTAAATACAATTCGTAAATATTCTATGACAAATTAAGCGTAAATGATTGCAGAAATGACTGATTTTCTGCTTGAGGTCTGTTAATTTTTGCTAGGTTTTTGCAAAAAACTGCAGTTATTTCAGAGTATTTAAAGATATTTTTCATTAATTCAGGACACCAAAATTTACGTTTTGTCGTAGGTCATAAATCATTGTACATTGTTATACTTTCTTATTTTGTTATATTTTGTTATATTTTGTTACCTCGTATTGCTACAGGCGCAATTGTAGGAGATTTTTTCAGTTACAACAAAAGACATATAAATATGAACTTCAAAATAGAGCAAATTTATACTGCCTATATCTTCTCAACTGAACAGTTTTTTTTTTTATATTTTTCTGTCATTATGTACATTGACCACTATAAGACCACCATTTTTTCTGTAATTATGTACATTTGACCACCATATGACCACCATTTTTGTTATTATGTACAATCTGATCACCATATGACCACCATGTTTCTGTCGTTATCTACATCTGACTACCATTTTTCATGTCATTATGTACATCTGACCACCATTTTTATGTCATTATGTACATCTGACTACCATATGACCAGCATTTTTTTTGTCATTATGTACATCTGACCATTTTTTTCTGTCGTTATCTACATCTGACCACCATTTTTCTGTCATTATGTACATCTGACTACCATATGACCACCATTTTTTGTGTTATTATGTACATCTGACCACCATTTTTCTGTCATTATGTATATCTGTCTACCATATGACCACCATTTTTTTCTGTTATTATGTTATCCGCACACCATTTTTGTGTCATTATGTAAATCTGATTACCATATGACCACCATTTTTTCTGTAACTGTGTACATCTGAACACCATTTTCCTGTCATTATGTACATCTGACCACCATATGACTACCATTTTTAATGCCATTATGACATTGTATCTGGGGCCAGCTGCTCCAAACTTTAACCACTGGTTCAGATAACCAATGGTTAATTTTCATCTAACCATGTTTTTGAAATGAGAAGACTTTAATTCATAGTCTGTGTACTGATTTAGATATTATGTTGTCTTTCGACATTAATGGTCAATTGAACACCTCACTCTATGACAAACGTGACGATTTCAATTTCGCTATCACAAACTTTCCTTTCATAAGTAGCAACATTCCATCATCGCCCGCATACGGCGTATTCATATCTCAGTTAATACGTTATTCCAGAGCATGTTCAAATTACGACTTAATTAAATTAGGCGACTTTCAGTTAAGCTGCTCAACCAGGGTTATATATGTGCTAGACTAGCATCGTCACTGAGGAAGTTCTACGGTCGTTACGAGACTCTTATTACTCCATATGATATCTCGTTATCCAGACTTTTAAATGATATTCTGGACTGAGACCGATTCCGATCACTTTACACAGATTTGACACCTTCTATACTAGAAGGTTACCTACTTCGACTTCTCCATATATAGATACATATGGAATTCACACGATTTGACTCTTTCTACGGGGTATATGTGACGGGTGTTGCTAGCAAGCAGGAGATGCTCACTCTCCCCGGGCACCTGATCTCACTCCATCACAGGGGTTCACATATGCTCTTCAAGTAGACATATTTTGTTATTTTCCATTTGTTTTTCATTTTCACTGATTTTGTATGTCCTATGGTTTCATGATTTTTGGACTTGTGGTTTGGATTTATCCATCATCTTTACATTTAAGCAAATAAAGCAAGCTTTGTAAAGTAATATAGAATTTTATGCAGAAATCTTATAGCTGGTTAGCTTAACCAGTGGTTAAAGTTTGGAACAACTGGCCCCTGACCACCATATGACCATCATTTTTTCTGTCATTATGTACATCTGACCACCATATGACCTTCATTTTTTCTGTCATTAAGTACATCTGACCACCATATGACCTTCATTTTTTCTGTCATTATGTACATCTGACCACCATATGACCACCACTTTTAATGCCATTATGTACATCTGACCACCATAAGACCATCATTTTTTTTCTGTCATTAAGTACATCTGACCACAATATCACCACCATTTTTCTGTTATTATGTACATCTGACCACCATATGACCACCATTTTTCTGTTATTATGTACATCTGACCACCATTTTTCTGTTATTATGTATATCTGACTACCATATGACCACCATTTTTCCTGTTATTATGTACATCTGACCACCATATCACCACCATTTTTTCTGTTATTATGTATATCTGACCACCATTTTTTCTGTTATTATGTACATCTGACCACCATATCACCACCATTTTTTCTGTTATTATGTACATCTGACCACCATTTTTTCTGTTATGATGTACATCTGACCACCATTTTTTCTGTTATTATGTACATCTGACCACCATTTTTTCTGTTATTATGTACATCTGACCACCTAATCACCACCATTTTTTCTGTTATTATGTACATCTGACCACCATTTTTCTGTTATTATGTATATCTGACTACCATATGACCACCATTTTTCCTGTTATTATGTACATCTGACCACCATATCACCACCATTTTTTCTGTTATTATGTATATCTGACCACCATTTTTTCTGTTATTATGTACATCTGACCATCACATGACCACCACTTTGTCTGTTTTTATGTACATCTGAGCACTAATTTAAATAATCTCACACAATCTGTATTTTATTGAAACAATAAATGTAGAACATATATACCTTCTAATTTTGTGCACCATATGCGCATTTCGACAAGTTATGTCTCTTCAGTGATGCTCGTGGCCGAATGATTGGAAATCTTAAAATATATAAAATATGAAGAGCCGAGTTGAAGCCAAAATGATCGAAAAGTGAACCAAAGAATCTCTCTAAGGACAGAGCTATGCATGAGGGAGATACTCCTTAGTTTTAGAGTGATTTATTTAATTTGATGACTGAAAATTTGAAGTATATATTCCATGTCAGTGCAAAAGCACTGAAAACTAGACTTATGATGCCCTCGGGGACTATCAGTCCACCAGCAGTGACACCGGCCTAGTGGTTATAATAAATGTAGAACATATATACCTTCTAATTTTGTGCACCATATGCGCATTTCGACAAGTTATGTCTCTTCAGTGATGCTCGTGGCCGAATGATTGGAAATCTCAAAATATATAAAATATGAAGAGCCGAGTTGAAGCCAAAATGATCGAAAAGTGAACCAAAGAATCTCTCTAAGGACAGAGCTATGCATGAGGGAGGTACTCCTTAGTTTTAGAGTGATTTATTTAATTTGATGACTGAAAATTTGAAGTATATATTCCATGTCAGTGCAAAAGCACTGAAAACTAGACTTATGATGCCCTCGGGGACTATCAGTCCACCAGCAGTGACACCGGCCTAGTGGTTATAATAAATGTAGAACATATATACCTTCTAATTTTGTGCACCATATGCGCATTTCGACAAGTTATGTCTCTTCAGTGATGCTCGTGGCCGAATGATTGGAAATCTCAAAATATATAAAATATGAAGAGCCGAGTTGAAGCCAAAATGATCGAAAAGTGAACCAAAGAATCTCTCTAAGGACAGAGCTATGCATGAGGGAGATACTCCTTAGTTTGGTATATACACTTTCATTTCCATTTACAATGTCAACAAGATTGTACTTTTCAGACAATTTTTGACACGGAAATGCCACGTTAAATTACATAAATTGATGAATTATTTACATAAATTGATGAATTATTTACATAAATTGACAAATTATTCATTTGATTGATATTAAGAACATTAATATTTTTATTCAGAAAACTCATCTAAATTCGGAAATGTGACTTTTCAACAATACGTATCCAGTGGAATTTCTCATCCTAATTTCTACAGTAATCTAGTGTACAAACCAAGGAGGGTTCAAGGTTCCGATAATTTCATATCTAGTAGTTCTAAAATAATTTAATCCTTCGACATCAACAGTATGGCCCCATAATCACCGCAGATCATAGCTCTTGTATTGGGTCCCTACATAGCCTTATACAGACTTTTACTTGAGCGCTGCACGCTGACTAACAGGGACTCTATGACGGGCCTTGTCCAAGCCTTTTTAAAAGGAGACAAAGTCCTGAGTCTTCCACTTTGACTGTTAGCCGGGACTCCTACAGATCAAGGATTTGAGCTTCCTTACAGACGAGAAGAGCACGATTTATTTATGTTGATGTCGCCTAACATATCCTTATACTAGCAAATACTTCCATAGTTCTTTTCGTGTGTTAGAATTTTTATGACCTCTTGTCTTGAGAAACTTGTTAATCCTTGTTCTCTGATAGTCCCCGAGGGCATCATAAGTCTAGTTTTCAGTGCTTTTGTACTGACGGTCTACATTTCAGTGTTTTGTAATGACATGAGATATATACTTAAAATTTTCCGTCATGAAATCATAAAAATCACTCTAAAACTAAGGAGTATCTCCCTCGCGCATAGCTCTGTTCTTAGATTGATTCTCTGATTAACTTTTCGGTCATTTTGGTTTTAATACTGCTCTTCAAATATTTATGTAATATGAGAATTCCAACCATTCGGCCACGAGCATCACTGAAGAGACATAAGTTGTCGAAATGGGCATCTGGTGCACAAAAGTAGAAGGTATATATGTTCTATATTTATTATAACCACTAGGCCGATGTGACTGCTGGTGGACTGATAGTCCCCGATGGCATCATAAGTCTGGTTTTCAGTGCTTGTGTACTGACGGTCTACATTTCAGTGTTTTTGTACTGACATGAGATATATACTTGAAATTTTCCGTCATGAAATTATACAAATCACTCTAAAACTAAGGAGTATCTCCCTCGTGCATAGCTCTGTCCTTAAATTGATTCTTTGGTTCACCTTTTCGGTCATTTTGGTTTCAATACTGCTCTTAAAATATTTATATAATATGAGAATTCCAACCATTCGGCCACGAGCATCACTGAAGAGACATAAGTTGTCGAAATGCGCATCTGGTGCACAAAATTGGAAGGTATATATGTTCTATATTTATCTTAGCTCCCTTACAGACGAGAAGAGCACGGTTTATTTATGTTGATGTCGCCTAACATATCTTTATACTAGCAAATACTTCCATAGTTCTTTTTGTGTGTTCAAAGTTGTATGACCTCTTGTCTTGAGAAACTTGTTAATCCTTGTTCTCTGTATGGAGGATTATTTCTACGTCTTCAAATGTGTGTCCTTTGATTGTGCTGCTTTTACGGTGAGTGGGTAGGTGGGCATCCGTAAACCGGTTAACCACACCAGCTGTGTAACATTTATTACTTTAATTGACCGTCCTAAGTTGGTATCGTAACTGCAGTACGATCGAATATTTTTGTTATATGTCTTTTTCTGTGGTTGTTTTTACTGTTATCATGTTGTGTGCATGTCCTTGGTGATTTGTGTCATACAGCTTGGTCCGATGTCTTCTGTTTTCTCTTTTATCTATCTATTTATTTAATCGACCGTTTATTTTCTCTATGATTATTTCATACGTTTCCGTATCATGTATTTTTATCATAAACCACCAAGGCCAATGAAAACTAAAACAGTCCTTACGGGACAATCACTTTCCACTTATAGTACAAAAAATCAATTTGTCCTTGACCTTGGATATGTGACCCTGGTTCAGCTTGGTCAGATGTCTTCTGTTTTCTCTTTTATCTATCTATTTATTTAATCGACCATTTATTTTCTTTTTGATTATTTTATATTTTTCATGTTTTTTGTCATAAACCACCAAGGCCAATGAAAACGTTCTCACGGGACAATCCCCCATCACTTTCCACATATAGTACAAAAACTTCAATTTGTCCTTGGATATATGACCCTGTTTCGATTTCGAGATCCACCCTTAGAATGGGTAATAATCGTTTTACGTATGAAGGAAACCCATGTTACATGTACAATTTATGTACAGGACATTTTATTAGTTAATTGTGTCCTTGACCTTTGATCAAAATTATGACACACCATATGCGATTGGAAACAGTTATGTCATGTAGGAAGCATATCCACGTTGCAGCTAAAGTGTTAAGAACCAGACACTATTTTTGGCCATAAGTTCACTGTGACTCTGCCCCGTGACCTTGTGTCATGAGTAACAGTTGTGTAAAGTATCTACTATATTAAGTTCACTGTGGCTTTGACCTTGGACCCCTGACCTTGTGCCATGATTAACGGTTGTGTAAAGTATCTACTATATTAAGTTCACTGTGACTTTGACCTTGGAGTCCTGACCTTGTGCTATGAGTAGCAGTTGCATAAAGTATCTACTATATTAAGTTTACTGTGACTTTGACCTTGGAGTCCTGACCTTGTACCATGAGTAACAGTTGTGTAAAGTATTTACTATATCGATAGTAAAGAGCAATTGCATCTTTTAAAATGACAGTTTTCTTTTAAATTTCTTCACCGGGTTCACTGTGGCCTCAACCGCAAATGTATGACTTTAAGTCAAGGCAATACTACACCCTTGTTCTATGGGCAGCAAATGGGTTTCAAATTTTGAAATTACTTGGGGTGGTAAATACAAAATTTAAAACAACTATGTGTTAGATTTCGTATTTATTTGGGGGATGGTAAATACCAAATTTGAAAATATGACGAAAGTATCCACACGATGAATGGCATATAGCAGTAGTATTGATATAACAAAGTTTTTAAAACTTCTTAAACGCACGAAAAACGAACTGACTGGCAGACGGACAGGGTGATGCCTATATATCCACAGATTTCATTTGTAGGAGCAATAACAACTGATCACTCCTTTTCTCATGCTCGCTCACAAAATTTTCAAAGCAATCATTCAATTTGTATCTCATATATTCATTATCACTAAACATCGAGGTTACATGGAAGTACTAATTTTTCTATCAACGAAAATGTCTAACAGGTGTTAAGGAGGCAGATGTGAGTGTTCGAGAAGCGAGTGTTCGCAAATGCGTTCGTGTGGTGTCTTTAATCTTACATTTCCGAGTTTACCTACTGATAAAGGATGAAACGTAATTTTTTTATACATTTCAGATAATTAATTGGGGATAAAATACACCAGCATTTATTATTTCCTTCCAGTGCTGTCAGTGAGGTCACAAAACGTTGAGAACAGAACTTACAGTGAAGATTCTCTAGTGTAACTGCCTCCTGTAGCGGTTACATCCATTCAAAGCAATCATTGCAAGCTCATGGGAAATCGACGATATACTTATCGATAAGGAGTTTTCTTTAATTCTCGAAATTTGCATTCTTCGCATCTGTTGTACGTTTTTATTATCGTTTTGTTTGATTACACACAAAAACGTATCTCTGAAAATGCCCATATGCTGCTTTCTATTTTGACAAGATTATCAACTTAGATTCTAAGATTATGAAGGAAGTCGTGTTTTTTTTTTCAGGAACGGAAATTTTGATTGATTGATTGATTGATTTTTGTTTAACGTCACACCACGAATATTTCACGTATATGGTGACGGCATCTGCCTGATGCGGGGCATACAAATTTTGACCTTTGCATCGGACCCACCCGAAGCATTGAGGGATCTTTAACGTGCCATGCATACCACGACACGGGGCCTCGGTTTTTACTGTCTCATCCGAAAGACAGAACACCGGCATGACCAGAGCGGGATTCGAACCCCGGCCTCCCGATCAGGAATCCAGCGCGAAACCACTAGGCCACGCCGGCTTCGGAAATTTTGAAATTGAAAATTCAAGTCAGTATATGTGTATGTACATGAAACTGGCACATTGTACTAGGGTAGAGTTTGTTTTGCTAATTATTTAGTCGCAGTTAAAAAGTGTGCGTGAGGTAAACAACTTCTAAGCTGTATGATAAATCCGGGGTAATATAAAGACAAGGCCACACCATCAATCAAAACCTGAAAACTTATTGTGATTCTTGAAAGGGTTCTAGGATAAATGTTATGTCCTTTTCTAACTTTAAATTTAGTGCTCATTTTAAATCACTAAATTTAAAGTTAGAAAAGGTCAGTTATTTTAGTCTGAAGACGGTCAAGGCTGAGAGAGAGAGAGAGAGAGAGAGAGAGAGAGAGAGAGAGAGAGAGAGAGAGGGTGGGGGTGGGGTGGGGGAAGTAGATTGGCAGATCCCGCAACTATTTTTGATTTATCAATGACCAAAGAGGATGGATTACATCGTCAAGAGCAGACCAGAATGTTTTGTTTTGGGTTTTTTTCTGGTTAGAGAGAGAGAGAGAGAGAGAGAGAGAGAGAGAGAGAGGTTTCTAGTCCACCCCTGGAACTCATACTGGATTCGCCTATGATATATACATGGTAGGTAGATATCTGTATCATTATACGGGCAGGTATACGCCTGCATCTTCAGGGGTCACTAGTCTATTATACGTAAAGTACATTATAATGCCGTATTTAAACCTACACTGTAGTGTATCAAAGAGTCCCCTATCGCGCCATCTACTCAGCATTTCCTATTTAAATCGTTTATAATGCATATATGTTAATTACAAAACTGTTTAAAATGCTATAACAAAAGATTGCACTAATCAATGCTTCGTCATCGGAGCCCGAGGAATGGCATAGTGTCCCCAGTGAGACCACAACGGTTACTTCTTCGACTCAATCCTATCGGACAAGCTTAATCGAAGATTGTTGCATACCAACCAATGTTAATACAAGTGCTCGCAGAAAATTCTTGAGGAACTATTATCTCTTCTCGGGTACTGGACCACGGCGCTATTTTGTTGCTGGATTTACCGGCCTTGAAAGAACACCTTTTGTTTCTTCGGAATAAACAATTGCCAAAACTTGACAAATTGTAAACATGTAGCGGAGAACATGCCAATCAGCGGACAGATAGCAAATGGAGATCCGATCTCATTCCAAAGATACGATTTGTCAAGGTAAGTAAACGCTTTATTTCAAAAAGACAAGACTTGAAATTTCTTTCAAATTTATATTGTTTTATATGATTTTACACTTAAGGATTTTTATAACGTAAGAGTTTTGTATATTCTATAAATATTTTTACAGGAAAAACTAGGGGAAAGAAATAGGGATGTCCAAGAATTACGAAAATTATCAAATTTCAAAAAATATATTGAGTATCGTCGGGAATTTTTGGAATTGGCAATACACTGAAAACGCTCAAGAGTATTGTCATAAGAAAATACAATATTATTATGATATATAAATTGCATACCGGCTTTATAAAACCCAATATGTTTGTAACAATCTTGCATGGTTGCTGGCGACAAATTTCGAATTTGAACTTTAGTCTCGTCATTTATAAAAGATTATGAATTATACATTAGTTTACAAATGAAATCCGATTTACCCTTCATTTCCTGTATTTTACTTCCTCAATAAGTTGAAGGAAGATGTATAAATAAAAAAGTGAATGAGCAGTGTAATTGTATGATTTAGTTTAAGTGAATTATTCAAATTTAAATCACATATAAATCAATATAAAATGTTTGATCAGAAAGATTTATGAAAGTTTCGTATTCCTTTTATATTTTCACATTCTTGTATTTGGAAATAACTATAGACTGAATGATTTGACCGAGTACTCACTAACATATATATAATATTTACTTATGTTTCAATGTATCAAATAAAACAGAGGAGGTGATATAGCCGAGACATATACGCCATGCAGTGACAACTCAACAGAAAAATCTAGCAAATATAGCAGACCTCATAAATCCCACAAATTAAACAAAATACCTTTCTTGTTTATTTAGAGAAACACTACGTTTTAAATGCTGAAACATTATAATGAGCCATAAACAAATCTTGACAAGGTAATTATTTAGTATCGATTTACACCTGAAATATGTTTCCGCTTTGATAAATTGCATTTTGCTATATTTTTGGTGATATGAAAGGGAGAGGAAGGGAGCAGCTCTACTTGGGTCAATATTGACATATAAGGCAACAATATTCAAGTATTTGTTTTTCGTACACAGTATCCTACCTGTACAAGGCTAGGTTCGATTCCAGTTTGAGACAAGAAAGGTTAACTTATGTTTCCTCAGTCAACCAACACTGGTCGTCATCTTACAGATAAAAAAAAATAATTACGTCGGCATGGCACTAAGATATCTTTTGTATATCAAGGCGGTAAGAGATTAAACAATGCCACCTTCCAGTGTGCAACCTGTTATAAATTGCCCTGGCCATTCAAAGGTAAATGCCAGGAGTCCGCTTCACGTGCTTGTCAACAAAGGAAAATCCTATATTACCAGGCGTCAAACTAGATTCAAACTCACAACTTTTTGATTATGTACAAGTCCGACTCTCTAACGCATCAAACGTGGCGGACTGATTCCATCCACCAACCTTCTTACCTACCTGTCTATACCTACTTAACCACTAAACTTCTTACCTACCTGCCTATACCTACCTAACCACTAACCTTACCTATCTGCCTATACCTACCTAACCACTAACCTTCTTACCTATCTGCCTATACCTACCTATTATTTATCCTGTTTTCCCCTGAAATCTAAATGTTTATAGCCAAAAGTTTGAACATATTGCTACACTATCTCAAGGTGATAATCTAATATCTGTGGTTGCAGTCAGTGTTCAGTGGTGGAGGATAACGCCACATCAGGGTTATATCACCTATATGGTGGTCACCACTGTATACTGTCGAGGATAACGCCACATCAGGGTTATTTCACCTATATGGTGGCCACCACTGTATACTGTCGAGGATAACGCCACATCAGGGTCATTTCAGCTATATTGTGGCCACCACTGTATACGGTCGAGAATAACGCAATATCAGGGTCATTTCACCTATATAGTGGCCACCACTGTATACTGTCGAGGATAACGCCACATCAGGGTTATTTCACCTATATGTTGGCCACCACTGTATGCTGTCGAGGATAACGCCACATCAGGGTTATTTCGCCTATATTGTGGCCACCACTGTATACTGTCTAGGAAAACGCCACATCAGGGTCATTTCACCTATATGGTGGCCACCACTGTATACTGTCGAGCATAACGCCACATCAGGGTCATTTCACCTATATAGTGGCCACCACTGTATACTGTCGAGGATAATGCCACATCAGGGTTATTTCACCTATATGTTGGCCACCACTGTATGCTGTCGAGGATAACGCCACATCAGGGTTATTTCACCTATATTGTGGCCACCATTGTATACTGTCTAGGAAAACGCCACATCAGGGTCATTTCACCTGTATGGTGGCCACCACTGTATACTGTCGAGCATAACGCCACATCAGGGTTATTTCACCTATATGGTGGCCACCACTGTATGCTGTCGAGGATAACGCCACATCAGGGTTATATCACCTATATGGTGGCCACCACTGTATACTGTCGAGGATAACACCACATCAGGGTCATTTCACCTGTATGGTGGCCACCACGGTATGCTGTCGAGGATAACGCCACATCAGGGTTATTTCACCTATATGGTGGCCACCACTGTATACTGTCGAGGATAACGCCACATCAGGGTCATTTCACCTGTATGGTGGCCACCACTGTATACTGTCGAGGATAACGCCACATCAGGGTCATTTCACCTGTATGGTGGCCACCACTGTATGCTGTCGAGGATAACGCCACATCAGGGTTATTTCACCTATATTGTGGCCACCACTGTATACTGTCGAGGATAACACCACATCAGGGTCATTTCACCTGTATGGTGGCCACCACGGTATGCTGTCGAGGATAACGCCACATCAGGGTTATTTCACCTATATGGTGGCCACCACTGTATACTGTCGAGGATAACGCCACATCAGGGTCATTTCACCTGTATGGTGGCCACCACTGTATACTGTCGAGGATAACGCCACATCAGGGTCATTTCACCTGTATGGTGGCCACCACTGTATGCTGTCGAGGATAACGCCACATCAGGGTTATTTCACCTATATTGTGGCCACCACTGTATACTGTCGAGGATAAAGTCACATCAGGGTTATATCACCTATATGGTGGCCACCACTGTATACTGTTGAGGATAACGCCACATCAGGGTTATTTCACCTATACGGTGGCCACCAGTGTGCACTGTTGAGGATAACGCCATATTTCGCGTATATGGTAGCCACCACTGTATACTGTTGAGTATAACGTCACAAGAGGGTTACTTCACCAATATGGTGGCCACCACTGTGCTCTATTGAGGATAACGCCACATCGGCATTATTTCACTTTTATGGTGGCCACCACTGTGTACTTTTGAGGATAACGCCTCATCAGGGTTACTTCACCCATATGTTGGCCATCACTGTGTTGAGGATAATGTCACATAAGAATTATTTCACCTATATGGTGGCGGCCACAGTTTAGTGGTCAAGAATAACGCCACACATCATACACATAAATGGTCGTGATCACCGTATGCTGTTGAGGATACCGACACATCAGGATTTTTCCACCTATACAGAGGCGATAGGTGTATAATGATGGTTGAAGATAAAATCACACCAACATTATGTCATCTATTTGGTGGCGGCCAGTGTGTCGAGGGAACAGGACTTCTCCGTTAAAACATGCGATTATTGACAGATATAAATCCCCTTCCCTCCAACTTGACCCTACCGAGAATCGAACCCAGACAGAGGAGACAGACGAGTGCCAGTGAAGTTCACTCAGCCACAGAGTCCTCTCAAAACTACAATAAGATTAAAGTATTACATACATGTATACAGTAAAACATCCTATACATTACGTCAGTGTTTACATATCGTCTACAAACCACTTGAAATGCCATGCAATTGGTAGGAGATAGTACAGATGATCGAGATTTGATAGCCACACAGGTACACGCTAAGATCCTCTGTATTGGTATGGCATCTCCCGATGTGATATACAACAGGTTGTAATATGTCCTCCTTCTGCTCATATTACATAGGTAGCTGTATTTACTTTGTGTTGTAATAAAACGATTGAAGTGATCATTCAATGTTTGTGAGAAGGTACTAGGAAAAATTGGCCAGGCGCGGAATCAGAAATTTTGTCCAAAGGGAGTACTCCTCAATGTCAGAGAGAGAGAGAGAGAGTGCACTCATGTTTTTGTGTACAAAATTACTTATTTTTCATAAAAAGTTACAAAAAAAAAAAAAAAAAAAAAAAATCGCCGAATCTCAGGGTGAGTCCAGACACCGGGTCCACCCCTCTGGATCCGCGCATGTTGGTAATACATCACTGACATTTAAAGACAGTCTTTTAAATTGTAGCCCTCCTTCTTCACCCCCCCCCCCCCTCCTTACTGTCTTCAACAAGAGAATGTTTATAATTTTTCTATATTAAAGGAGTTTTTACACTTTCTCGTAGAAATTCCATTTCTAACAAAGTGCAGATCTTTCATCATGAAAAGAGCGGAGAACTTTAACTTTAATCCTTTGATTTTCGTTTTGAAATAATTTGGTTACTATATATTTGTCTTGGAATTTAGAATAATTGTCTCATCACTACAGTTCTGGTAACTTCGACCCTATTGTAGTTTGCGTATATTGTATCAAACCTAAACATCATCACTAGAAGTGATGATATTTCTACTACAAAGATCAACTGAAGTTTTCTATTCAAAGCTTTAGCCGGTCGAAATAACACGGTTAATTTAGCATTATGTATTACCGTTTGCGTAATTAATACAACGTTAACCGTGTTTTACGTACCATGATTTTCAAATATTTATTTCCACACCAAGGACAATATAAATTTATTCGTTTTGTGATTCTGGGTTTTTTATTTCTATTCAAGAATGTAGCTAACTGTAACAATGAAAAATTGCCGTGCTGTGTGATGGTTGATAAAAACATTAAGCTATCATAGATGTCCCTAATCCTTTGTTCAAATGACAAATATGGGACTATGACGTGATAGAAAGCATTCAGAACTTAATATATGTAGGAAGGTACCTCATCCCCATCTTCCAAAATGCTCAAACGAAATATCAAAACTAAAAAAAGATAATAGAATTAACACTCTGACTGGGGTTTTTAGTCCTTTAAACGTTTATGATATCTCGCATCAAAGGGTAGGCAAGTTTTAGACTATATAATCAGAGTCTACTTCACGAAGATGACACAGGACATGCTATTGATCAAGTCTACCCGGTATTATACAGACATATATCTGTATTCAAAATATCCAAGCCTTATCGTCTGCTTCAATCACAACAAAAGGCCTAAATGGAATAATTATTTGTTCTAAAGACATTTAAAAAGATAGATATCTGATAGGTGTCCGTGATTACAATGTCTCACACAGTTACAGGAGATATATACACCTAAATATAGAAATAATGTGTAACATGGTTACGAGAATTTTGTTACATAGTGCCAGTGGTGAATCTGGGGGGGGGGGGGGAGGGGAGGGGAGGGGAGGGCATCAGCTGCCCCTATCCACATTTTCCGCTCAAAATTACCTTAATACAGTATATAATTTTGTAATTATGATCACATTTCCCCCGATTCCAAATTCTTTACATATACACCCATAGTATCACACTCTAAAATTCGTCACTGCTTTTCTTAAATTCTTAATCCACCAGAGCATAAAGCCCTTATAAAAATTTGATCAAAACGAGACTGAGAGACGGAGATATACACAGAAGATGAACCAAACGATATCTGTTTACGGGTCATTCTGACCGGGGGCTTAAGAATTTATAAAACGCAAACCAATAAAAAACAGATTATTGTATTTATAATACTTGTCTATTTCAGATGGATTCCCTCACAAAAACAATAACTTCACCTTTTGAAAATGAATGACGCCATATCTCAACTACAGAAAAGAGGCAAAAAGAAAAGCACGCTTGAACAGTTGCTTTTAGTGGACCATAGCAATATATACTTCGAAAATGAAAGACTGGCCGAAAAGTTGGCCAAATATCTCGACGAACTGCAAAAAGAGCAGCACAATCTGTTGATGCAACACGATGCTGAGAGGAGAGAACTCGAGGAGCACATTGAGAGCTTACGATCTATGAAAAAGATTTCAACGGAAAAAACTCAACAACTTCTTAGACATTTCGATACTATATCTGGAAATTATACTTCTCCGCCCAAACCGGAATTGAAAATTCGTCCACACACGACTGGTAGTTTACACATCAAACGATCGAGAGCTCAACCGGAGGAGCGCGAAAAAGAAAAACCAAAAGACAAAAATAAATTACGTAGTCACAGTGATAACGAAGACGACGGATCTGAAGCACGTGACCGGAAGAAAGAAAAACGCAAAAAATTGCCATCGGATAAGGAGAATGAGGAACAGGAAGGAGACCTGAAACAAAAGGAAAAGAAATACCCTCCTTATTATTACAATACTGTAATACAAGCAGACGACAGTTGTCTAAAACGCGTGCGTAACGAATTCAGGCGCATGCTCACGGCGCCAAATATTCGACTGTCGAAGGAGAAGGACAGAATGAAGAAGCAGAAACCGCACACCGCTACTGGGAGCCGGAAATCTTCGTCTGTCGCCATTACGGAAATGGAATCAGAAGACAGGGACGGAGAATCTGGGATGAAGTTGATTTGTAATCGGAGGTCTAGACCGGTTATGATGTCTTTACGACAAATGAAAGAACTCACGAACTTGGACAGTGAAAGTGACGCAATGACGAGGCGTCACCGTGAAAAGATTGAGCGTTTCCTTACAGAGAATCGGCGGAAGTTCGAAGTCCTTACGGTGCAAATGAAAAACTTTATTAAGAGAATTGACGAAAAAATAAAACAGGATACGGAAGATTCGAAACTGAAAGTAGAAGAACTAGTAGATCAAGACGATATCTACTTCGGAATGGTGCCCCCTGACCAAATCCCGCAATGATCGTATATCATGTGATTTTGTGAGCTATACTTTTTGTAACCCATGGCGTATCAAGAGCAATAAGCAACGAAAGGGTATTAGTTAGACATATTACATGGAAACAGTTTTCATTCTTTCAAAAAGAAGTTTTATATTTGTAAGTTGTCAAATTTTCGTGCAAAAGAAGTTTTAGATGTGTAAATTGTCAAACTTCCGTGAGTATTTATGCAAAAATTGCATGAAGCAATCAAAGAAACATCATCAAACTTTTTTTGCGGAAATTTATGTTATAGCCAAATGTCGTGTTGTTTTTCTTGTGTTTTATAGTTATAAGCTGGTGGGGGTATTTACATCGATGTAAACGTGTGACGACAAATGAATCCTTCATAACTGTGCTTTTATATTTCAAAGAACAATACTAACTATTTATCAATATTTATGAATGTGTTCATATACCCAATAAATTGTAACTTTTACATGTACGCATGTATGTATAAGTTTTCCTTTGTTTTACGGGGTTTTTTTGTATGAATGACACCGTCATGTTGTTAAATTGGTATGTTTCTACGACGGCAGAACAGAAAGTTTTCAGTTACGCGTATTATTACATTTCTATTTATTATACAATGTATAGAGGAAGGCAAAATCAGGACTGTGAGAAGTTACTTAAATTATAAGTCTGTAGTGGATGACATGACTGTAGAAAGAAAATAAGAATTTGATAATACTTTATCAATAACTAAATAATAATAATAATAATAATAATAATAATAATAATAAAAACAATAATTTTTAAGGATTCTTAGGATTTTTAAGGATGTATATCAATCGAAGTCCGGACTAGAATGCCTCTGCAGTTAAATTTTGGTTAAAATGATGTTACAGAAAGGAATTGATACATAATACTAAAGTTTTATGTCTCTGATTTTTTAAAGAATGTACGACGGAGAGTGGAAGTGTTTGTAACAAAAAAAAATAATAATAAAAAGAAAAGAAAAAAAAAATTAAAAATTAAAAAGAAAAAAGAAAAACACCACACACAGAAACACATTTTATTTACACATAGAGAAAAAAAAAAGCATCTCATGACTGAAACTTATTTATGGTGACCCCTTAATACCTTCTAACTTGATAACCATTAAGTGATTACTATCAGTCAACATGTTGAGTTTAGGGCGGTTATAGAGTTCCTCACAATAGAGTGGCCAGTACTGAGGAAAATCTCCGGCGACTGACCGAGTTACAGGATGATAACAATCAAGTTTATCTAACAATACCAAATTAGTGGAATGAAAATGTGGGTGCAGCTGGTTAGTTGACTCATGGAAGTTAGTGGACCTATGGAATAAAAGTAGATAGTTTGTGAGTGGTCAGTTTTCCCATCGTGGGACGTAATATTTCATCCCACTTACCGGTCCATACTATCCGCGGACCATTGGCTACAACCATTTGGCCTGTACTTTTATTTTCATTTATGTGTTGCCTGAAAGGTTTATATGGTCGATATGGATTTTTAATATTCTTTGACGTTTCGTTACAAAATTAGAATAGAGAAGCCGTGTAAAAATGCCATCAACAGTAGATACGGAGCATAATCGAACACCACAGATGTTTGGTGTTGGATCAAATCTAATACAAGAGCTTACTTAGATATGACAACGGCATCTGGCTGGTGAAAATAAAAAGTAATGTTAGACAGTGGCGTCACCAGGATGGTGTAATTACGTTTAAGCTCAGAGTGGTTCCACCAAATGGTACTTATGCTTGTTTAAATTCAATATTCTTCTATGTTATATAGTGGCAAGCAAAACGTTTATATTTGTTTCGATGCAGAAAGGGTTTTCAAAAATTCAGCAGATGCAGCGCGAGCTTGAGTTCCATTGGTTTACTGTTGGCTTATCGATATTTAATGCCCCGTTCTTGAGGTTATTCCATCAATATAGCGGTGGCCCGTGCTGCGCAACTTTTTATTACTTATCTGTTGCCGAGAACCTTTTCTATAAGAAACTGTTTATTACTGACATGGACGTGAAGTCAAAGACTAGATTCGTTGACCACTTGGATTCTCTAGAGTCATTGACCACTTGGATACTCTATAGAGTCTTGATCACTGACCACTTGAATACGCTAGAGTCATTTACTACTTAAATATGCTAGACCCCATTGACCATTTGACTACACTCGACTCCCGGATCACTTGTATACATTGCACTCTTTGCTTAGTCAGACTCGCTGACTTACAGCTATGCTGGACTAATATAACAACCATCTATGCCAAACTCCTTTAATAGACAAATGGCTTTGATAGAAATAACTTCAAATCAATGACACTACATGTCAGTAAAAAATATTTATTTGTCACCATAGTCAAAATAACATTCTAGTGTGCATGTATATGTTTACTCGCCATCAGTTAGTATAAAACTGCAATAAATATATCTCGTGTAAGTGTCTATGTAGGAGGGTTTGCAGTGTGATGGTTGACTGGATCGAATACACCGATAACCTGTATCTTACGTAGGAAGGTGTGCAGCGTGACGGCTGGTTTTTGTTTTACGTCGCTTCCGACAACTTTTCAGTCATATTGCAACACGGAAGCAGGAGGTTACAAACCTTCTTAAAAGTAGAGTGGCACAATTCAGGATCCAAACCTGTATAACCTGCATCACTACACGAAGTGCCAACCACTACATCAAGTGCCAACCACCACACCAAGTCTTCCCCTTTGTGCCATATGAAGTCTTGAGATACAGAATTACAATTATACAATATCAATTATAGTACAGAGGAATCATTGTGTTATAAAGGAAAGGTAAGTGCTCAGTTTGAAAATGAATGCATGTACCTGAGATCTTGTGAACTTAGGGAAATCCAACTTTCAGAAATTTGACCTTGAAAATCAGTATAAGTGCAAAATCTAACCTTCAATCGCATGTATGGTTTACATAGGTGAAACCAAACAGATAAGCTTTATTACATATTTTCCAGAGACAAAAGTCAAAGCCTTACCAAAGTAGTATATATATATATATATATATATATATATATATATATATATATATATATATATATATATATATACATACATATATATATATATATATATATATATATATATATATACAATATGACAGTAAAATAAAATATATTGGGGTTGAGGGGGTTGCAACTATCAAGAACTGATCTTGAAATATACATATATTACATACCATTATTTCATTTGGTGCACCATGCATACATGCATTTCGAACTGTGGAAATCAACAGTTTGAATATTAAAACATCACTATTGTTGTAAGAATAAATGTAGCTATTGATGCCAGCGACCCTGTGTGCCATAGTGCCATACATGTGTAATGTAGAGACAGAAAGTTCTTTTGATTTTTTGCAATTTCACTCAATGGGAAAATAAAAATGTTTCAAACAATTCTTTTTACAAAATACTCCATTAATGCAGAGCCAGTGTAGCTGGTGTTGCTGAACATTACAGGTGTTACTGTCTTGATTTAGACGAGTTAAATTGACACCTCCTTACTGAAAATTCAAATATTTTGCATTTTGTAATTTTGGCAAATTTTACCGAACCTCAAAATAGTGCAAAATGTGAACAACTCCAAAAAGGAAAATTAGGTCATCGATCTCCCTTTCAGAAATGCTAAATCAACCTAATAGGACAATGTATTTTGTTAACGACACCAACTGATGAGGTGCCTAAGGCTTTACATGCATTAAATGTCCTCTAAAGATTTCACAATGTGGCTTTTGTTAAATTGCATTTTCTCTCAGTATTCTATCTAACAGAAAATTATGATCATGCATAAACAAAACAAAATTTATCATAATTACAAAGAGTGAATATTTAGCGGTGAGAATATCCTTGAGTATTTTATATCACAGTATGCAAACTATATGGATGTATTCAATGTTGTTTTATAGAATACTGCATTATACACGGCTCAAGAGGATGCTGAGTTCCAACTAGGTTTCTACCATTCTGAAAAAAGAAAGTTCAAATGTCTTCTTCAATTTGTTTTTGTTAAGAATTGGTTACATTACAAGGACCAAGCTAGCATGTTAGTCCAGCACCCTTAACAGTATCATAATAAGACTATTTAGTAAGCTTGGCACCTGTGATACTCATTAGTCCAGCACCTCTAACACTATCATAATAAGGCTATCTAGCAAGCTTGGCACCTGGGATATTCATTAGTCCAGTATCCCTAACACTATCATAATAAGACTATCTAGCAAGCTTGGCACCTGGGTTACTCATTAGTCCAGCACCCCTAACACTATCATAATAAGACTATCTAGCAAGCTTGGCACATGTGATACTCATTAGTCCAGCATCCCTAACACTATCATAATAAGACTATCTTGCAAGCTTGGCCCCTGTGATACTCATTAGTCCAGCACCCCTAACACTATCATAATAAGACTATCTAGCAAGCTTGGTCCCTGTGATACTCATTAGTCCAGTACCCCTAACAATATCATAATAAGACTATCTTGCAATCTTGGCCCCTGGGATACTCATTAGTCCAGCACCCCTAACACTATCATAATAAGACTATCTAGCAAGCTTGGCACCTGGGATACTCATTAGTCCAGCACCCCTAACACTATCATAATAAGACTATCTAGCAAGCTTGGCCCCTGTGATACTCATTAGTCCAGCATCCCTAACACTATCATAATAAGACTATCTAGCAAGCTTGGCACATGTGATACTCATTAGTCCAGCATCCCTAACACTATCATAATAAGACTATCTAGCAAGCTTGGCCCCTGTGATACTCATTAGTCCAGCACCCCTAACACTATCATAATAAGACTATCTAGCAAGCTTGGTCCCTGTGATACTCATTAGTCCAGCACCCCTAACAATATCATAATAAGACTATCTTGCAATCTTGGCCCCTGGGATACTCATTAGTCCAGCACCTCTAACACTATCATAATAAGACTATCTAGCAAGCTTGGCACCTGGGATACTCATTAGTCCAGCACCCCTAACACTATCATAAAAAGACTATCTAGCAAGCTTGGACCCTGGGATACTCATTAGTCCAGTACCCTTAACACTATCATAATAAGACTATCTAGCAAGCTTGGCACCTGGGATACTCATTAGTCCAGCACCCCTAACAATATCATAATAAGACTATCTAGCAAGCTTGGCCCCTGTGATACTCATTAGTCCAGTACCCCTAACACTATCATAATAAGACTATCTAGCAAGCTTGGCACCTGAGATACTCATTAGTCCAGCACCCCTAACACTATCATAATAAGACTATCTAGCAAGCTTGGCACCTGGGATACTCATTAGTCCAGCACCCCTAACACTATCATAATAAGACTATCTAGCAAGCTTGGTCCCTGTGATACTCATTAGTCCAGCACCCCTAACAATATCATAATAAGACTATCTTGCAATCTTGGCCCCTGGGATACTCATTAGTCCAGAACCCCTTACACTATCATAATAAGACTATCTAGCAAGCTTGGCACCTGGGATACTCATTAGTCCAGCACCTCTAACACTATCATAATAAGACTATCAAGCAAGCTTGGCACCTGGGATACTCATTAGTCCAGCACCCCCAACACTATCATAATAAGACTATCTAGCAAGCTTGGCCCCTGTGATACTCATTAGTCCAGCACCCCTAACACTATCATAAAAAGACTATCTAGCAAGCTTGGCCCCTGGGATACTCATTAGTCCAGTACCCCTAACACTATCATAATAAGACTATCTAGCAAGCTTGGCACCTGTGATACTCATTAGTCCAGCACCCCTAACACTATCATATGAAGACTATCTAGCAAGATTGGCCCCTGTGATACTCATTAGTCCAGCACCTCTAACACTATCATAATAAGACTATCTAGCAAGCTTGGCACCTGGGATACTCATTAGTCCAGCACCCCTAACACTAAACAGTATCATAATAAGACTATCTAGCAAGCTTGGCACCTGGGATACTCATTAGTCCAGCACCCCTAACACTATCATAATAAGACTATTTAGTAAGCTTGGCACCTGTGATACTCATTAGTCCAGCACCCCTAACACTATCATAATAAGACTATCTAGCAAGCTTGGCCCCTGTGATACTCATTAGTCCAGCATCCCTAACACTATCATAATAAGGCTATCTAGCAATCTTGGCCCCTGTGATACTCATTAGTCCAGCACCCCTAACAATATCATAATAAGACTATCTAGCAAGCTTGGCCCCTGTGATACTCATTAGTCCAGGACCCCTAACATTATCATAATAAGACTATCTAGCAAGCTTGGCCCCTGTGATACTCATTAGTCCAGCACCCCTAACAATATCATAATAAGACTATCTAGCAAGCTTGGCATCTGGGATACTCATTAGTCCAGCACCCCTAATACCATCATAATAAGACTATCAAGCAAGCTCGGCACCTGGGATACTTATTAGTCCAGCACCCCTAACAATATCATAATAAGACTATCTTGCAATCTTGGCCCCTGGGATACTCATTAGTCCAGCACCCCTAACACTATCATAATAAGACTATCTAGCAAGCTTGGCACCTGTGATACTCATTAGTCCAGCACCTCTAACACTATCATAATAAGACTATCAAGCAAGCTTGGCACCTGGGATACTCATTAGTCCAGCACCCCCCAACACTATCATAATAAGACTATCTAGCAAGCTTGGCCCCTGTGATACTCATTAGTCCAGCACCCCTAACACTATCATAAAAAGAATATCTAGCAAGCTTGGCCCCTGGGATACTCATTAGTCCAGTACCCCTAACACTATCATAATAAGACTATCCAGCAAGCTTGGCACCTGTGATACTCATTAGTCCAGCACCCCTAACACTATCATAATAAGACTATCTAGCAAGATTGGCCCCTGTGATACTCATTAGTCCAGCACCTCAAACACTATCATAATAAGACTATCTAGCAAGCTTGGCACCTGGGATACTCATTAGTCCAGCACCCCTAACACTAAACAGTATCATAATAAGACTATCTAGCAAGCTTGGCACCTGGGATACTCATTAGTCCAGCACCCCTAACACTATCATAATAAGACTATTTAGTAAGCTTGGCACCTGTGATACTCATTAGTCCAGCACCCCTAAGACTATCATTATAAGACTATCTAGCAAGCTTGGCCCCTGTGATACTCATTAGTCCAGCATACCTAACACTATCATAATAAGGCTATCTAGCAAGCTTGGCCCCTGTGATACTCATTAGTCCAGCACCCCTAACAATATCATAATAAGACTATCTAGCAAGCTTGGCCCCTGTGATACTCATTAGTCCAGCACCCCTAACAATATCATAATAAGACTATCTAGCAAGCTTGGCATCTGGGATACTCATTAGTCCAGCACCCCTAATACCATCATAATAAGACTATCAAGCAAGCTTGGCACCTGCGATACTTATTAGTCCAGCACCCCTTACAATATCATAATAAGACTATCTTGCAATCTTGGCCCCTGGGATACTCATTAGTCCAGAACCCCTAACACTATCATAATAAGACTATCTAGCAAGCTTGGCCCCTGGGATACTCATTAATCCAGCACCCCTAACACTATCATAATAAGACTATCTAGCAAGCTTGGCACCTGTGACTCATTAGTCCAGCACCTCTAACACTATCATAATAAGACTCTTTAGCAAGCTTGGCACCTGTGATACTCATTAATCCAGTACCCCTAACACTATCATAATAAGACTATCTAGCAAGCTTGGCACCTGTGACTCATTAGTCCAGCACTTCTAACACTATCATAATAAGACTATCTAGCAAGCTTGGCACCTGGGATACTCATTAGTCCAGTACCCCTAACACTATCATAATAAGACTATCTAGCAAGCTTGGCACCTGTGATACTCATTAGTCCAGCACCCCTAACACTATCATAATAAGACTATCTAGCAAGCTTGGCCCCTGGGATACTCATTAGTCCAGCACCCCTAACACTATCATAATAAGACTATCTAGCAAGCTTGGCATCTGTGATACTCATTAGTCCAGCACCCCTAACACTATCATAATAAGACTATCTAGCAAGCTTGGCACCTGGGATACTCATTAGTCCAGTACCCCTAACACTATCATAATAAGACTATCTAGCAAGCTTGGCCCCTGTGATACTCATTAGTCCAGCACCTCTAACACTATCATAATAAGACTATCTAGCAAGCTTGGCACCTGGGATACTCATTAGTCCAGCACCCCTAACACTAAACAGTATCATAATAAGACTATCTAGCAAGCTTGGCACCTGGGATACTCATTAGTCCAGCACCCCTAACACTATCATAATAAGACTATTTAGTAAGCTTGGCACCTGTGATACTCATTAGTCCAGCACCCCTAAGACTATCATTATAAGACTATCTAGCAAGCTTGGCCCCTGTGATACTCATTAGTGCAGCATCCCTAACACTATCATAATAAGACTATCTAGCAAGCTTGGCCCCTGTGATACTCATTAGTCCAGCACCTCTAACACTATCATAATAAGACTATCTAGCAAGCTTGGCACCTGGGATACTCATTAGTCCAGCACCCCTAACACTAAACAGTATCATAATAAGACTATCTAGCAAGCTTGGCACCTGGGATACTCATTAGTCCAGCACCCCTAACACTATCATAATAAGACTATTTAGTAAGCTTGGCACCTGTGATACTCATTAGTCCAGCACCCCTAAGACTATCATTATAAGACTATCTAGCAAGCTTGGCCCCTGTGATACTCATTAGTCCAGCATCCCTAACACTATCATAATAAGGCTATCTAGCAAGCTTGGCCCCTGTGATACTCATTAGTCCAGCACCCCTAACAATATCATAATAAGACTATCTAGCAAGCTTGGCCCCTGTGATACTCATTAGTCCAGCACCCCTAACAATATCATAATAAGACTATCTAGCAAGCTTGGCATCTGGGATACTCATTAGTCCAGCACCCCTAATACCATCATAATAAGACTATCAAGCAAGCTTGGCACCTGCGATACTTATTAGTCCAGCACCCCTTACAATATCATAATAAGACTATCTTGCAATCTTGGCCCCTGGGATACTCATTAGTCCAGAACCCCTAACACTATCATAATAAGACTATCTAGCAAGCTTGGCCCCTGGGATACTCATTAATCCAGCACCCCTAACACTATCATAATAAGACTATCTAGCAAGCTTGGAACCTGTGACTCATTAGTCCAGCACCTCTAATACCATCAAAATAAGACTCTCTAGCAAGCTTGGCACCTGTGATACTCATTAGTCCAGCACCCCTAACACTATCATAATAAGACTATCTAGCAAGCTTGGCACCTGTGATACTCATTAGTCCAGCACCCCTAACACTATCATAATAAGACTATCTAGCAAGCTTGGCACCTGGGATACTCATTAGTCCAGCACCCCTAACACTATCATAATAAGACTATCTAGCAAGCTTGGCACCTGTGATACTCATTAGTCCAGCACCCCTAACACTATCATAATAAGACTATCTAGCAAGCTTGGCCCCTGTGATACTCATTAGTCCAGCACCTCTAACACTATCATAATAAGACTATCTAGCAAGCTTGGCCCCTGTGATACTCATTAGTCCAGCACCCCTAACACTATCATAATAAGGCTATCTAGCAAGCTTGGCCCCTGTGATACTCATTAGTCCAGCACCCCTAACACTATCATAATAAGACTATCTAGCAAGCTTGGCCCCTGTGATACTCATTAGTCCAGCACCCCTAACACTATCATAATAAGACTATCTAGCAAGCTTGGCCCCTGTGATACTCATTAGTCCAGCATCCCTTACACTTTCATAATAAGACTATCTAGCAAGCTTGGCACCTGAGATACTCATTAGTCCAGCACCCCTAACACTATCATAATAAGACTATCTAGCAAGCTTGGCACCTGGGATACTCATTAATCCAGCACCCCTAACAATATCATAATAAGACTATCAAGCAAGCTTGGCACCTGGGATACTCATTACCCCAGCATCCCTAATACCATCATAATAAGACTATCAAGCAAGCTCGGCACCTGGGATACTTATTAGTCCAGCACCCCTAACAATATCATAATAAGACTATCTTGCAATCTTGGCCCCTGGGATGCTCATTAGTCCAGCACCCCTAACACTATCATAATAAGACTATCTAGCAAGCTGGGCACCTGTGATACTCATTAGTCCAGCACCTCTAACACTATCATAATAAGACTTTCAAGCAAGCTTGGCACCTGGGATACTCATTAGTCCAGCACCCCCCAACACTATCATAATAAGACTATCTAGCAAGCTTGGCCCCTGTGATACTCATTAGTCCAGCACCCCTAACACTATCATAAAAAGAATATCTAGCAAGCTTGGCCCCTGGGATACTCATTAGTCCAGCACCCCTAACACTATCATAATAAGACTATCTAGCAAGCTTGGCACCTGTGATACTCATTAGTCCAGCACCCCTAACACTATCATAATAAGACTATCTAGCAAGATTGGCCCCTGTGATACTCATTAGTCCAGCACCTCAAACACTATCATAATAAGACTATCTAGCAAGCTTGGCACCTGGGATACTCATTAGTCCAGCACCCCTAACACTAAACAGTATCATAATAAGACTATCTAGCAAGCTTGGCACCTGGGATACTCAGTCGTCCAGCACCCCTAACACTATCATAAAAAGAGTATTTAGTAAGCTTGGCACCTGTGATACTCATTAGTCCAGCACCCCTAAGACTATCATTATAAGACTATCAAGCAAGCTTGGCCCCTGTGATACTCATTAGTCCAGCATCCCTAACACTATCATAATAAGGCTATCTAGCAAGCTTGGCACCTGGGATACTCATTAGTCCAGCACCCCTAACAATATCATAATAAGACTATCTAGCAAGCTTGGCCCCTGTGATACTCATTAGTCCAGCACCCCTAACAATATCATAATAAGACTATCTAGCAAGCTTGGCCCCTGTGATACTCATTAGTCCAGCACCCCTAACAATATCATAATAAGACTATCTAGCAAGCTTGGCATCTGGGATACTCATTAGTCCAGCACCCCTAATACTATCATAATAAGACTTTCAAGCAAGCTTGGCACCTGCGATACTTATTAGTCCAGCACCCCTTACAATATCATAATAAGACTATCTTGCAATCTTGGCCCCTGGGATACTCATTAGTCCAGAACCCCTAACACTATCATAATAAGACTATCTAGCAAGCTTGGCCCCTGGGATACTCATTAATCCAGCACCCCTAACACTATCATAATAAGACTATCTAGCAAGCTTGGCACCTGTGACTCATTAGTCCAGCACCTCTAACTCTATCATAATAAGACTCTTTAGCAAGCTTGGCACCTGTGATACTCATTAATCCAGCACCCCTAACACTATCATAATAAGACTATCTAGCAAGCTTGGCACCTGTGACTCATTAGTCCAGCACCTCTAACACTATCATAATAAGACTATCTAGCAAGCTTGGCACCTGGGATACTCATTAGTCCAGTACCCCTAACACTATCATAATAAGACTATCTAGCAAGCTTGGCACCTGTGATACTCATTAGTCCAGCACCCCTAACACTATCATAATAAGACTATCTAGCAAGCTTGGCCCCTGGGATACTCATTAGTCCAGCACCCCTAACACTATCATAATAAGACTATCTAGCAAGCTTGGCACCTGTGATACTCATTAGTCCAGCACCCCTAACACTATCATAATGAGACTATCTAGCAAGCTTGGCACCTGTGATACTCATTAGGCAAGCACCCCTAACATTATCATAATAAGACTATCTAGCAAGCTTGGCACCTGGGATACTTATGCTTGGTTATTCAATCACATTAAGATATCTGTCACAGTCTATTGCTGGTAAGTATAAACAGTATATTACATAGAAATGAATGTGGATGACAATGAAAAAAGCTGAAATCAGCAGGGTGTCTGTGGGGTATAGGTTCCCAGTCAGGGTGCAAAGGAGAAGCTCCGTGGAAAATCCTGGCAATTGAGCAATTTCATTGCCAAATTTGAGGCATTCTGAGGACTCTTAATCAAAATATATGTTTAATATGATTTTTTTTACTTCACAATCCTGAAAATGAATATTACATTGTACCATAGAAAAAAAGTTTATACAAGATATTTATTATACTCACACATTTATATATTGGTTTACAGTCTTTCATCAATCACGCAGTGATATTTTATGTAATTCAAAAACATTTTGTACATTACTGTGAAGTTAGGAAAACAATGTTTATATTATACATGTATTACGGTATGTAAGAATTGTTGGCCTTCGTACTTTCAATTTCAAAGCCTACGTGATCAATAGGAGTATTGTGACCTATGTAAACCAGGAACTAAGTGCAGTGGTGGGTGTTCAATGCCTGATTTTACATGTATCCCTTATAAGGATACACTAGTATAATTTGAAGGATTCATGTATTGAGTTGATGAAAAAAACTTTACATACATCACAAGCAACCTAACAACTCCCTCCCCCCAAATTTTCTCACCGGATATAAATTGATCTCAATACTGATCAAATTTGCCGTGAAAAAGGCGGAAATCCGCCAATTGGCAGAAATTTTTCATCTCTGATTACAACTAATAAGATGAGTAATCATGAGTACAGAATCATCATTTTATACACTTTTATCTTTTATTTGATGTTATGACAATAAACACTTACATATTTTGGAACTTGATTTTTCTCTAATGAACAGTCAAATTTCCATAAAAACATGGCAACAAACATTTGTATTTCCATCAGAGCATACCATCTAAAAACAGAAACATGAACATGCAGAAGACAGGAAGCAAAAAGCTCTAAAGTAAGTAAAAAATTTATGATTTCAAGGAATCATGGTCTTCGACTTTAAAATTTTATCATAAAACAATTATTACCAATTTATGGTCCAGTTTTACGTTCTAAAATTGACAAAATGGGGGCAATTAAAGTTAGGTCTAAAAGATCTGAAAAATAAGAAACAAGGGCTAATTTGTTAACATAAGCACCTGTTTACATTGCAAGCTTAGTTCATAGAAGCATTCAAAGCTCTGACCTATAGACCCAAAAATCAATAGGCACCCTCTCCTTTTTAATCCATCCAAATTTGGTTTGTATTGCATGCATGGTATTTGATTTACCATCCAGAAACCAACAGTAGCAATCTATTTTTACCAGTGGTGACATTGATCTTAAAATCAATATCCACCTTCCCCTTTTGATAAGTATCCATAAATATAAATTTGTTTTCAATAGGATGCTTGAAACATTGTCATCTGGTGACCAATTAAGTGATGAAAGTTTGTTTAATGGACTGATTGATTGATTATTGTTTCATGTCACTCCATGGTTATTTCATAAACATGGTGACAGCATCTGCGTGATGCATTGCATAGAAATTCTTCTGCCCCAGACCCACCCGAAGCGGTGAGGGATCTTTGACCTGTCATGCCTACTGTGGCACAGCACCTCGGTTTTTACTGTCTTATCAGAAAGACAGAACATAGGTGAGCCCAAGGTGGGAATCAAACCCAGGACCTCTAGGTCAGCAATAGGCCACATTGGCTTAAATGACAGTAGGACAGAAAAAAACAAACACTTAATGACCCTGGCCATGTCTGATGAGGTATAATTGAAAATGTTAAGTGTTACAAAATTCTAGTAAATATTCAAAGTTCTTTTATATTTTTGATGACAAATGTGACAGAATTATATTATATAACAGATTAATTCTATTCCATAGATATTTATCACATACATTATTTTGTGATAAGTTACCTGCCAGGACATTGGTATCTACCCCCACCAAATGCTACAAATCCATCTAAAAATAGATTTTTCTCCAGGTCAGCATCCTGCCACCTATCCTGTGTGAAGCAAGAATCGATCAGAATTAAACTAATAAGATTTTATTTGGATCTTTGTAGGACAAATGTGCATATACCAGCACAAAAAAAAATGTATGTGAACTTCATTAACTTATATAACACAAAACTTGAACTGAACTGATAGCATAATACACAGCAACATTGCCTTATATTTTTCAAAATATCAAATTAGATTTAGATAAGCTAATTTTAAGAAGTTCGGGTAACGGCTATAACATATAGTAATGGAATATTTATATAATACCAGGGTTTGGTTGGTGTTTATTTAGTAATTATCTATCTGCTTTGGACAGTGTTTATATACATGTACACACCTGGATAATCATCTTGCTTGGCGGTACCATCGGGGTTTAATGGCTTGTTTGTAGTGACACTTCAGTGGCGGATGGTGGTGTGCAAGTTTGGTGTTATAACAGGGTTATTATACAACGAAAAATCCGTTCTTCAGGAAATTATGGCAATATGCGAGTTTGGTGTTATAAGGGGGGCAATAGGTCGGGGCAGAACTGTATGAAAGTATGTAAAACTAGAAAAGTGAAAAATTTTTGAAGGGCCCCATTGTTTAACCTTGATTCTGTACTCTGAAATCTATAGGCATGTTTCTCTCATCATTCTATGTTGTGTTTGAAATATGAAACATGAAGGTTGAAAACATTTCGACAGACCAACTGATGGATCCACCTACTGACAGAAAGACAGACTGATAGAATGACAGACAGACTGATAGAATGACAGACAGACAGATAGAATGACAAACAGACAGACAGATAGAATGACAGACAGACTGATAGAATGATAGACAGATAGAATGACAAACAGACTGACTAATAGAATGACAGACAGACTGATAGAATGACAGACAGACAGACAGACTGACAGAATGACAGACATACTGATAGAATGACAGACAGACAGACTGATAGAATGACAGACATACTGATCAAATTACAGACAGACAGACTGATAGAATGACAGACAGACAGATAGAATGACAAACAGACAGACAGATAGAATGACAGACATACTGATAGAATGACAAACTACTGATAGAATGACAGACAGACAGACAGAATGACAGACATACTGATAGAATGACAGACAGACTGGTAGAATGACGGACATACTGATAGAATGACAGACAGGCAGACTGATAGAATGACAGACAGACAGATAGAATGAAAAACATACAGACAGATAGAATGACAGACATACTGATAGAATGACAGACAGACAGAGAGAATGACAGACATACTGATAGAATGACAGACAGACAGACTGGTAGAATGACAGACATACTGACAGAATGACAGAAAGACAGACTGATAGAATGACAGACAGACAGATAGAATGAAAAACATACAGACAGATTGAATGACAGACATACTGATAGAATTACAGACTACTGATAGAATGACAAACAAACAGACAGATAGAATGACAGACATACTGATAGAATGACAGACTATTGATAGAATGACAGACAGACAGAATGATAGACATAATCCCTATAGGACACCTGCATGAATCAGGTAGAATGACAGACAGACAGAATGACAGACATACTGATAGACATAATCCCTATAGGACAGCTGCATGAATCAGGAGCGTTAACTATTTCAGTTATTCATACGATATATCTAAACGGCAGTATAAAACAATATTGTAAAGACTCATACAATGGCTAGGTTGGTTTCCCTTATGATGTCAATTGATTTTACTTTATTAATAAACAAATGGTGATTATTACAATAGTTTTGACTGATTAATAGCAAGGGTGTGTAACAATGCTAAATCTAACACTTCATAACATACATATCATATATTAAAACTGTTATGATACATGCCTATACTGGGTACATATCTGCTTCGTCAGAGATTCTCTGCCCTTCTCCCACTTTTGATATTGGCAGTTTGTGGGAGAAGATAAACCACCGATATCAAAAGTGGGAGAAGGGTAGAGAATCTTGGACTAATATCTGCTACCCTATGGAAAACCCTCTGACTGATTTTGTTTCTAGAAATATGTATAACTATGATTTTATTTTTCTTAATTTCACTTCTATAAGTTGCTATGATACAATTCTGTGTCCAAAGTAACGCAAATAATTGATACTGTGTGCATCCTGCAAAACCCTTTCACAAGTAATACTGGAATAAAAATAATAAAAAAAAGAATATCAGTAAATCTGATGGATGCTCCCCGAATGGCAGTTATACTTATAATGCAGGAAATTGATGACTCAACTCATTTACAAAAATCAGTAAAACTGATGGATGCTCCAAGAAGCACAGCAATAATGAAAGAAATGAATGACTCAATATATAGAAAATCATTGTATTAAATGATGACGATTTCAAATCTCAATGTATCATATGGATATCCAATTGAGTCAACCGTAGAACAACAAGTGATCACAGTGTCTTAAACTAAAATGAGTTAGCTTGACCTTGATTAGTTATGAAATAAAACTTTTAATCATGACCTTGACCTTTCAGAAATGACCTTGAGTGACCTTTGTCCAAAAGCTCTTAACCTAAATAACATTTCTGGTGCAATAAAATCAAAATATGATGAAAGGTGTAGGAGATATAAGTACTTTAAGGTATTTTAAGTCATAGTTAATGAGTGACCTTGACCTTTCAGAAATAACCTTGAATGACCTTTGTTCCAAAGGCCTTAACCTAGATAATATTTTGGTGAAGTATGATTAAATTCTGATGAAAGGTATAGGAGATATGAGCTTGGACGGACGGACGGATGGTACGACAGATGGGCGGACGGACAGACATGACAGCAACTATATGCTTCCCCCGAAAGTTTTCGGGGAATATAAAAACCAATTGGTTCTGAGGGTAAGCTATGAGGGCATGACATGAAGGAAATATTATAACATTATCAAGATATTAAGTGTGGTTTGAGTGTCAATGATCCACGATACTTACAGGATTATATGTAGTTGGATTAGTGAAGAATCGTGGATCTCGGTGAGCCCAGAAAGGAGACAGCATCAACATATCCCCCGCTGGAACAGTCCAGTACTGGAAACACCATAAGTTTCAAACATTATATGTAAATGTAACTCAGTGACTTATTCGATTTTGTTCCGGAATGTGATATATATCCATTCACAGTTTTTATTCTGCATGTATAATGTGAAATGTAATAAACAGTTGGATTCATCATTGCAAATGGCTTTAATTATTAATTCAAACAAAGTTGTTAATTTTTTTCTTTTCAATAGAAGATACAATTGCACTTGTTTGTTTACAGCAATTTTCATGCAATACTTTTTCTTTTTTGCAATTCCTGATTAACTGTTGGATAATTATACATGTACCTACAAAATTTCAGATTCTCACCTTGACCCTGAAAGGTTTGGTGACCCGTCTGGTAATAATACCTACTGGGTGTAAACGAATTGCTTCCAAAACACACCACTTCAAATAAGGCATCTCTCGAAAAAGGGAGTCATTGAATTCAATTTTACCCCCTGAAATTTATTTATAACTTTATTTATAACCATGCCTGTACTTGATGTATATAAAATTTAAAAGAAAGAACTATAACTCATTCATAAATTTCATAAATATTCATAATACATGACTGCCTGTTTACCTTCATTTTGTTGTTTTTTGATAGCTGTCTCTATCTGGTCTATCAATTTCAATTTCACATCGGTGTTCGCCAATATGTAGACAAGACACCAAAATGTTATCTGCAAAATATACCCAATTACTTAAACAACCTATCATAGACATAGGCACATCATTGTGTAGCCGTTTCATGTTCCAGCACTCTAGGCAAACTTCAGAACACTGAATCTTTCCTGTATTGTCTTGTTTTCAAATAAAATAAAATATGATATGATATATATAGATATATTTACGTATTTTATTCATGGTTATATAGAACTGGACATACAAATAGTAAAGTCCTTATTTCTGTATGTAAGCATCTTTTATTACAGTTTTACATGATAGAGACATGAATATATTCTACCTATACTGAGCTAGTCAGTAGTGTAAAATGTTTTAACACAGTCAGACTGCCAGAACTGCAATGTGAGATACAACACATCCAATCTGTGCAGTGATATTACAAAATGTCTTAACAAAGTCAGACTGCCAGAACTGCAATGTGAGATACAACACATCCAATCTGTGCAGTGATGTTACAAAATGTCTTAACAAAGTCAGACTGCCAAAACTGCAATGTGAGATACATCACATCAAATCTGTGCAGTGATGTTACAAAATGTCTTAACAAAGTCAGACTGCCAGAACTGCATTGTGAGATACAACACATCAAATCTGTGCAGTGATATTACAAAATGTCTTAACAAAGTCAGACTGCCAGAACTGCAATGTGAGATACAACACATCCAATCTGTGCAGTGATGTTACAAAATGTCTTAACAAAGTCAGACTGCCAAAACTGCAATGTGAGATACATCACATCAAATCTGTGCAGTGATGTTACAAAATGTCTTAACAAAGTCAGACTGCCAGAACTGCATTGTGAGATACAACACATCCAATCTGTGCAGTGATGTTACAAAATGTCTTAACAAAGTCAGACTGCCAGAACTGCAATGTGAGATACACCACATCAAATCTGTGCAGTGATGTTACAAAATGTCTTAACAAAGTCAGACTGCCAGAACTGCAATGTGAGATACATCACATCAAATCTGTGCAGTGATGTTACAAAATGTCTTAACAAAGTCAGACTGCCAGAACTGCAATGTGAGATACAACACATCCAATCTGTGCAGTGATGTTACAAAATGTCTTAACAAAGTCAGACAGCCAGAACTGCAATGTGAGATACATCACATCAAATCTGTGCAGTGATGTTACAAAATGTCTTAACAAAGTCAGACAGCCAAAACTGCAATGTGAGATACATCACATCAAATCTGTGCAGTGATGTTATAAAATGTCTTAACAAAGTCAGACAGCCAGAACTGCAATGTGAGATACACCACATCAAATCTGTGCAGTGATGTTACAAAATGTCTTAACAAAGTCAGACAGCCAGAACTGCAATGTGAGATACACCACATCAAATCTGTGCAGTGATGTTACAAAATGTCTTAACAAAGTCAGACAGCCAGAACTGCAATGTGAGATACATCACATCAAATCTGTGCAGTGATGTTACAAAATGTCTTAACAAAGTCAGACAGATACAGCTGCAATGCGAGATACACCACATCAAATCTGTGCAGTGATGTTACAAAATGTCTTAACAAAGTCAGACAGCCAGAACTGCAATGTGAGATACAACACATCCAATCTGTGCAGTGATGTTACAAAATGTCTTAACAAAGTCAGACAGCCAGAACTGCAATGTGAGATACAACACATCCAATCTGTGCAGTGATGTTACAAAATGTCTTAACAAAGTCAGACAGATACAGCTGCAATGTGAGATACATCACATCAAATCTGTGCAGTGATGTTACAAAATGTCTTAACAAAGTCAGACAGCCAGAACTGCAATGTGAGATACACCACATCAAATCTGTGCAGTGATGTTACAAAATGTCTTAACAAAGTCAGACAGCCAGAACTGCAATGTGAGATACATCACATCAAATCTGTGCAGTGATGTTACAAAATGTCTTAACAAAGTCAGACAGATACAGCTGCAATGCGAGATACACCACATCAAATCTGTGCAGTGATGTTACAAAATGTCTTAACAAAGTCAGACAGCCAGAACTGCAATGTGAGATACAACACATCAAATCTGTGCAGTGATGTTACAAAATGTCTTAACAAAGTCAGACAGATACAGCTGCAATGTGAGATACATCACATCAAATCTGTGCAGTGATGTTACAAAATGTCTTAACAAAGTCAGACAGCCAGAACTGCAATGTGAGATACACCACATCAAATCTGTGCAGTGATGTTACAAAATGTCTTAACAAAGTCAGACTGCCAAAACTGCAATGTGAGATACATCACATGAAATCTGTGCAGTGATGTTACAAAATGTCTTAACAAAGTCAGACTGCCAGAACTGCAATGTGAGATACACCACATCAAATCTGTGCAGTGATGTTACAAAATGTCTTAACAAAGTCAGACTGCCAGAACTGCAATGTGAGATACATCACATCAAATCTGTGCAGTGATGTTACAAAATGTCTTAACAAAGTCAGACTGCCAGAACTGCAATGTGAGATACAACACATCAAATCTGTGCAGTGATGTTACAAAATGTCTTAACAAAGTCAGACAGCCAGAACTGCAATGTGAGATACATCACATCAAATCTGTGCAGTGATGTTACAAAATGTCTTAACAAAGTCAGACAGCCAAAACTGCAATGTGAGATACATCACATCAAATCTGTGCAGTGATGTTATAAAATGTCTTAACAAAGTCAGACAGCCAGAACTGCAATGTGAGATACACCACATCAAATCTGTGCAGTGATGTTACAAAATGTCTTAACAAAGTCAGACTGCCAGAACTGCAATGTGAGATACATCACATCAAATCTGTGCAGTGATGTTACAAAATGTCTTAACAAAGTCAGACAGATACAGCTGCAATGCGAGATACACTACATGAAATCTGTGCAGTGATGTTACAAAATGTCTTAACAAAGTCAGACAGCCAGAACTGCAATGTGAGATACATCACATCAAATCTGTGCAGTGATGTTACAAAATGTCTTAACAAAGTCAGACAGCCAGAACTGCAATGCGAGATACACTACATGAAATCTGTGCAGTGATGTTACAAAATGTCTTAACAAAGTCAGACAGCCAGAACTGCAATGTGAGATACATCACATCAAATCTGTGCAGTGATGTTACAAAATGTCTTAACAAAGTCAGACAGCCAGAACTGCAATGTGAGATACACCACATCAAATCTGTGCAGTGATGTTACAAAATGTCTTAACAAAGTCAGACTGCCAGAACTGCAATGTGAGATACACCACATCAAATCTGTGCAGTGATGTTATAAAATGTCTTTCATCTCTTGACATCTGAGGTTCACTTTCCCCAAAATCCATTATTCAAAATCAATTTATATCAAGTACTTCATTATTCTAAAACTGGTGTTTATCTTTGTGATACATATATGTTTTGTCTATGTGGTACATATACAGTTTGTATTTGGGGTATATATACAGTTTGTATTTAGATACATATATATTTGCACTCACAGGAACAGCATTGGCTAAGGATGCCCACAACAGGAGGAGGCCATAGTTTGCAGCATGTTCAGTGTCCACTAAATTAATTACACTCTCCAACAAAGTCTGAAAATATAATGATATATGGTACCGTTATTGTCTATATAATTCTACTCTATCACAGAAAGATTGAAAAATTTTAACATATCATTATCACATACATGCTGGTTACTTGCAATGAATTAAAGCATGAAGCATAGTGGTGAAGTGTGGCTTTCTATACATTTTTTATATCAACCTTGAACCACATGATTGAACTTGGTGAGAAGTTTGATGAATTAGACCTTTTAGTCATAGGTCCTGTGTCACAATATACAATGGTATATTAAAGTATGTCCACTGCTCTTGGAATGCATCAGTTTCATAGCTACGTTAAAATCTCTGGAGAACGCACTTGGCAGGTGCCATAACAGTATGATAGAAACATAGTAAAAATGTCATTTTACAAAAATTTGATAGAGATATTACATGTGAAATTAATCCATTAATTAATACTACTCTACTTACCTCTGTTTTTATTGACTTTTGACTCTTTCCCACCTTCTGAATAACATTTCTAAACATTTTCAGCAAGTACTGCTTTGCATTACTCCATTCCCTGTAAAATATAATTTCTTCAATAAAATACAGACATTATTTCAAACTACTTCAAAAACTTTTGTAAAAAGCTGTGTTTGTGAAACACTAATGGCCCTGGCAGCAACAAAGTCCAAAAAGTCATTTTTAGAGTAAAGGTCATTGTCAAGGTCAAAAGGTTCTTGACCTTGGTGTCATTTGAAAGGGCTTCAGCAGTTGAGTACACATATGAAATATGAAGTCTCTATCCTGATAGACAGACAAACAGACAGACAAACACACAGACAGACAGGACTAAAACAATATGCCTCTGATCTATCGTAAAATATTGTAAAAAGTAGTACATTTCCTGTATAAACAATACCTCCTCAACTCCATTCCTAGCAAACAAACATACTTAATCTAAAGAATTACCTATATCACCTAGAAAAGTCTATTTGAATATTTCACTTCTTTTATAAAAAAAATTCTTAAATTTCTGTCAAATTAATTTGCCTGCAGGCATATGATATGAACCAATTTGTTTAAAGATTCATTTGGACAATGGATCACCATTTAAGAAGCCATACAGAAAACAGGCATACCTACACAAACAATCGTCATAACTATACATATTTGTTTTTGGGATTGTTATAACAGAAATCCTATAAAATCAGGGGGGTCAGGTCAGACCTCCTCCACTTGAAAGGTTTTATTTGAAATTTAATCAAAAACTTAACTTTTTTACAAGTTATGTGGACTGTTACTCCAACTTCAATTTGCTTTTTGTGATCAGAAAGTGTTTACAATTTAGGTCATAATCCCTTTATCTCCATTCCTAAAATTGTTTATAGGCCAAAATGTTCTCAATAAGTGTAGAAGTAAGAGGTGAAAGTGCAAAAAGTAGGGGACGACAGATGCATGCACCAAAGGTGTGAACCTGCTAAGGTGTTCAGGGGGCCTGCTCCCCTGTAAAATTTATGACATTTTAAAGACCCAAAGAGATATACATTTCTTTGCTTTCTGGCACTGAAATATGGCATTAAAGTGATCAGGAAAAAATAACAAAAGTAAATTGTGCTCAATTCAATTTCTACTTTAAAGTCTCCATGAACTTTTGACTACTCTGAATCTTCCAAATCACCCTCTACTATGTTATTTAACCTAAGTACTGTCAACAGATATTATCCCAAGCCAAATTTGTTTAAAACTGTTAAGATTTCTTTAATTTTGTTTTGTTTGAAAATGTTTGTAATTTCAGATCCACCAGTATTAATTCTTTTACAGTTATCATAATTCATGCCAAACTGTAACTTCCAATGAAAGCTGCATGTAGTTTGACCTACTTAGCTGACAAAATAGCCTGTTATATTTTCTTCATTATCTACTTTCGTTTTAACAGTAAACATGCATTATAACTTATACACAAATACTGTATTACTGGAGTGATTGATTATTGTTTTACGTCACTCCATGATTATTTAATGTATATGGTGACAGCATTTGCCTGATGCACTACATAGAAATTTTTATCTTTAAAGTTTTTAATTTAAATTTAAATTTTATCTTAAATTTAAATTTTTATCTTTGCAACGGACCCACCCGTAGCAGTGAGGGATCTTTTACGTGCCACGCCTACCGTGACACGGGACTGATCAGTTGTTACAGTCTTATCCAAAAGACAGAACATCGATGAACCCATGGCAGAATCGAACCTGGGACCTTTTGGTCACAAGCCAAGATCCTAATCCACTGGGCCACACTGGCTTTGTATTACTGGAGCAGGGTTTCAGGGGGATAATGTAAATGATGTTCATGATTGTGTTTGATTTCAGCACAAACCAAAGGCTCTGGTAACAATATTTATAACACTCAATTTGTGACAGCTGTATTTCATTTACACCTGGATATTACAAAACTTTTGATGTCATTGTCATAGAAAGAAGGTGGCCATTTCTCTCAAAGTAAGGAGGCGAGAAATTGCCAGGTGCTGGCTCTTTATGAAAACCTTGAAGCCCGAGGTAAAAAATTCATTCAAATGATACAGTGGACTTGAATACTAAATCACTTCACATCTTACTTGATAAAGAATGGTGGCAATCTAGCTCCATATTCAAACTGCTCGTCAAACTTCACAAAGTGCTTCTCTGTCAACTCAAACAACTCCTACGAAACATATAAATAAGTATATTGTATAATAAAGTATGTGTAAAGATTAGACAAGTGAAGGTAGCCATACACATGAGGCAGATGAATCTTCTTTGATATTGTAATAATCAAGTAAAATCGTTGACTTTCGTATCTAAATTCAAACAATGTGCTATTGCTATATATTCTAAACTGTGTCCAAGTAACAGATAATAATATGTGCTATATTTAGGAAATTTTGGACATTCTTGTGCAGATATTGTTTTTACTAAGAGAAAAAAACGTGGTTATATTTCTAATCGTATGTATAATGTGCACCAACGAAATTGATGTCAAAAACTAAAACAAAAAGGGGTGCATTATATTATATGCACCAGTGGTTATTGTAACAATACAAATTGGACACTGAACCTCAACTATATGTATAGTAAACTGGGTACTTAATCTCTGTACCAGGTATGTCTACCCCTTGAGGCTTTCGACAATGGTGATCTTTGTAAAAATACAAAAGTTATAAGAAATGCATGGAAAATTCTGCTTCACCTGGTCATCTGTGGGCAGTGTATTCTCTCCAAACAAATTATTCATCACAGATCTATACATGCTTTGACGCACTAGAACAAACAGTTCAGCATTTCCTGGAAATAAATCAAAGTACATTTTTTTTATATTAATGTAAATGACCTTTTATGTCTGTATGTATTTTTATTGTTTAACCTTTACGTTTTAAAAACCAGAGTCTAGTTCACAGCAAGAGGTAATTTTCAAATGTCAAGTACATTTTGATTTTGAATAACAAACTTTGGTTTAAATGTTAACCTTAAATCAATACCTTTAGGAATACATGTAATTGTTTTCTCATCAGATATTAACACTATATTGTACATTTATGGACCTCTTGGTAGCTAGGATGATATACGATATCTAACAAGCATTCAGTGTATTGCTCTGACATCTTCAGAAAAACATTAATTCTTAATGCTTTGGAAGTAGGCATCTCTAGCAATATCTGCACAAAGTAGCTACATACTAGAAAATATGGGTATCCACCGACATGCACTCATAACCCAAGGTTAAATTTTCATGATGCATAATCTACATAACAATCAAAAAGGCTATATATAAGCTTTATATGAAGTTAACTGAAGCTGGTACTAGTACTTACACTTAGATATGTCAAAAAAGTTAGTATTTCCTGGAAATTTGACACTCTGAGTCAATTTTGCACATTTTTTTGGATGTCGTACAGCTGCTTGGTGATTTCATTGTATGAAATCTTTTTCATGTGTTACTTGGAGGATATTCATAGAAGCAAAACATTTATCTTCCAATATATTTTATCAAATGAAGAAGGATGGACAGACAAGTAGAGTCTATATGCTCTCCCAGAGGAACATGAAAATAGGGCACCACTACATTGGTTCATAATTTGCCCACATGATGACATGATTTCCTACCAGAGAGGTCAGACGAAAGTTTAAAATCCATGTGCACAACTTCAAGATAGACCTTTAAACATCCCACCACCAAATCATCTGCTTAAATCATGAACCTTTCAGTGATAAAGAATGAAAGCATAGACAATATATTTTTACCTCACCAATTTTTCCCTACCCTTGGACCAGTCAAATGTTTCAGACCCATGTGCACAACTTCAAGTCAGACCTTATCACTGACCACCACAAAAATATCTGTACCTGTTATGGTTAAGGAGGGGAAGTGTGGACAAGATTGTGGGGATGGACAGATGGACAGACAACAGTGGTATAACATAATCTGCCAATATGTTAATGTGTGTGTATAAAAAGGTTAAAAAAATATCAATAGAGAGTCATTACCTGAGGCACCAAGACAATTCAACTGTCGCTCAAACTCTGCCTGTAGTTTACCAGAGAAGTGTACCAGTCTGGAGGAAGCCAATCGACCCTTGACTAGATCATGGATTTTTGTGTGGTAGAGGAAAAAGGATTTCTGACTCACAGATGCTGCAAGGAATGAGATTATTTCTTTGAACATCAAGAAATGTTTATGAAAAACCATAGTAACAACCGCAAAATTCAGAAATTTCTTTTAAGGAGTCTACAACAAAGTACAGATCCCAATATGAAAATTTCTAATATTAATGAAAATATTTTACAACAAGGACTCACACTTCAATTAGTAAATCTCGATCAATCTCTGATTCTCTGACCACTATGAAATCAGTGGGATGCGGATTTATATCAGAAAATTTGTCAATTTCTCATACTTTGAAGAATCTTTCAATATAAACTAAGTCAGGGTATAATTTAAACATTTTAAAATCATACCCTAAATATGTCTAGAAAATCCTTTTAAAATGATTTTGATAAAAAGAAAACAAACAAATGTGCTCGTTTGTTACTTAGTTTTCTCTACAGTTATACCGGGTATTAATATATAATGGCAGATCTGGGAGGGGTTAATTAGAGTTCCAACACAGTTCATTTTTAATTGAAATTTTCATGAACAACTAGAACAACTAGAACTGTCCTAACGGGAAAAATACCCCCAACAGCAACAAAATTTGAAATAGGGCAAAGACCAAGGTAAAGGTCACGAGGTCAAAATTTTGGCACCGACAGACAGATCTTACTACAAGGAATAAAGATATGTAATATAAAGACCCCATCTCTTTTGGTTCAAAAGTTATGGCCAAGGTTAGAGTTTTTCTTAAGTAGGTCAAACATCAAGGTCAAGGTTAAAACATTTTTGTACCGACAGAAAGGTATTGTTACAAGGAATACACTTGGGTAGTATGAAGACCCCATCTCTTTTGCTTTAAAAGTTAAGGCCAAGGTTAAGTTTTAAAAAAATAGCTTGAACATCAAGGTCAAGGTCATAAGGTCAAAATTTTGATACCGATAGAAAGGTCTTGCCACAAGGAATACACATGTGTAATATAAAGGTCCCATCTCTTTTGTTTCAAAAGTTATGGCCAAGGTTACAGTTTTATCCAACGACAGACAGATGGACAGACAGATGAACGTGATTCCAATAACCAAAGTTTGGGGGATATAAAAATATCTTTTTTAATTCAACTCACTTTCTTCTGCAAATTCTAACACCAAAAGGTGGAAATCCTACTTTCACAAATGACTGGTATGCAATTTAATATTCACCCAATTCATTACATGGTGCACTAAATTTAGGTAATACTGGGTGTAGACAGACATCACAATAAACTGTTACACTACACAATCATTTCATTAGTTCATTGCATTTTTGTCTTTTGGGTCTACAGGTTGATAACTTCCTATATCTTTTAAGTTTATTTACTGTTCTGTTTTTGATTAAATTGCTTCTTATCTATTGACTTGTATTTCATATTTACAGTTATATAACTTTCACTTTCATCAATGTTTCTGAAACTATTTTTAATTTACTTCAAAAATTTGAGTCCAGTCAATTTGTTAGTTTGGATAGTTAGTAACAGTACATGTAGTTGTTTTTGTCACTTCATTTGTGTATACTTTTCTTACCCAGTTGCAGGAAAAAATACTGAATAATGCTTTATTGATATTTATCTACAATTAAGCCATTATATCTTATTCTAAGTGTCATGGAAATTAATTTTAATTTCAAAACAGGAGATTCCTCAGGTCAAAACATTTGAAATAAGACTTACAATCAAAACTTACAACATGTTTAGTATTTGGGCATAACCTTAGCTGTAAGTATTGGCATAGTGAACTAATGACATGTATGTAAAATGACCACCAAGAAAATACAAAATAAATTTACCTCCAGGGATGTTTCCATCACAGAAGGCAAATAATTACAAAACCAGGAGCAAATTTGGCTAAAAAATGATATATTCTGACTAGAAACCACTGCTTTCCTTTGTAAAACACCAGTACAGTAATCCTCTTGTTTTAATCTCAAATAAATTTGATAATGTAACTAAGGAAAAACACTATACTATAGTTTAACATACAAAAAAAAATTCTGCAAAATCTGACATATCTATTTGATGAAATAGACACGGTACCAGATCCATACCTGATACTTATACACATCATACTGACATACCAACATTTTGCACTGGGTCCTGTACGGCTTTCTGAAAGTCCACATTATTGGAAAGAAAGAAATGATGAAAATCATCCGAATCTGTGAGGAATGTCAGCCTCTCTCCAGCTACATATAATGTATATACTGCTGCAAGCTGTAAAAAAAACCCAAAATGTACTGGTAGTTATCATCAGTGTACTTTTGCAAACAATACATAAAATAAGTTGTTAAACTTCAAGTAAGAGACAGACATAAGATATAAAAAAGTTTCCAGCGTGTAATGAGGTATAACAGAGTATAAATTGAGTACAGCAGTACCTTATCATGCATATCTGCCAATTATCACATATTTTCCTTGAGTGTTATAATTTAATTCTTCAGAAGAGGATTTAGAAGAAGAGTCCAAGGGGAACTTCACTCACAGCTGTCCATATTTGAAATTTATAAAGTCTGCCTGATATGCATCCAGAAGTAATCAAACATAGATAATACATAAATACTGCAAAATTAAGAGCTGACACCCCCTAATTAACCCAGAAGTAATTAGTGATGCAGAATCGGACAATTTTCATAATCGATGATCGGACAATAATCGGAAATCATAATCGATCGATGATCGATTATAATCGGACGAATAAGAAAACCGTTTTGCAAGGGGATATTTTTATCATTTGACAATACAATAAACAAGAAATTTTAAACAATAAAATATATCTCAATAAGAAGATAACAAGTGTCTTTACTCAAGACCAAACAAGAACAACTAGCAATTCCTTTATTCTATGGAAAAATTAAGAGGGGACAAACTATTAAGAAAAGCATCATACATTCATTCTGATGATTCTTTGAGAATTACAAATGTCATGAAATTGATGAATAAGTTTGTGTTTTTTCACTTTCAGTCCTCTGTGTATGAATCAGAGGAAATTCTGTAGGTGGCAAGATAAACGATTTTTTAACAATGAATTTTATACAAAGATAAGAGAATCAAACAAAAATACTATATATTCACACGTTTTTATCCTGATTCATTCAAATTTATATGTAAAAACAATAATTATTGATATTTAAGTTCCATTTCATGGGCATTTCAGTAATATTCATATTCGATGGGGCGTTCCGGTCAGTTGGGTCATTTCGGTGATAAAACTTCTTCCTCCTCATTTTTTTTTCCAGCGATTTTTCGATTTTGAAAATAGAATCGAAAATCGAAATCGACGCACTTTCAGCGATCGATATTCGATCATCGGCGATAATCGTTTCATCACTAAAAGTAATTATGAAAATGGTATGTTTGACCAGTTTATTTCGCTCTCATATCTCAGGACAAATACTATTACATACTATAACAGTCTTCACAAAAACTCACTTTCCCGACTCCCAAGCCTACCAGATTTATTGCTGGGCTAATAAAAGTTCTCTAACAATGTATACAATGCACTAGTAAAATCTGTCTGTGGGTTACACTGGTTCAAAAAACGTTTTCATAAAGACTGCTGAGTGCTATAACAACGGGCAGATCTCTGTCAGCAAGATGAATATTTCAGTGAAATTTTTACATAACTTGAAGGATACTGACTATCTCAGTTTTATTCACAGAATTCATTTACACTCAAGCAAACTACCATTTCCCCTGGATCTGCTACTTCATTCTTGGAATGGATCATAACATAATTACATCTAAAATCTGAAGTAAAATAATAAAGTACAGGGTGTCAAGTCACCATGTTGGTAACTAATTACTTGTGTACATACCTGTAGAAATCAGTGCAGAGATCAGGTGCTAGTGAAGAGAAAATACAGGAGAGACCAATTACTTGTGCCCGGGAGGAGATCACATACCCCAGAGGAGTAATCAAAGGAGACTTCAGTGTCTTGATGTAGTCATCAGGAGAAACCAAGTGTCCATGGGGGAGTAATCAGAAGAGAGACTTAAGTGTACTGAAGTAGTAATCAGGAGAAAAAAAGTGCCCAAGGGGAGTAATCAGAAGAGAGACTTAAGTGTACTGAAGTAGTAATCAGGAGAAACCAGGTGCCCAAGGGGAGTAATCAGAAGAGAGACTTAAGTGTACTGAAGTAGTAATCAGGAGAAAAAAAGGTGCCCAAGGGGAGTAATCAGAAGAGAGACTTAAGTGTACTGAAGTACCCTGGTAGTAATCAGGAGAAACCAAGTGTCTTGAAGAAGTGATCAAGAGAAACCAGGTGTCTATGGGTAGTAATCAGAGGAAAGACTAAGTCTCTTGAAGTAGTAATCAAAAGAAATCAAGTACCAATGGGGAGTAATCAGAGAAGAGACTAAGTGTATGAAGTAGTAATCAGTAGAAACCAAGTGCCCATGGGGAGTAATCAGAGGAAAGACTTGAGTATCTTGAAGTAGTAATCAGATGAAATCATGTGCCAATGGGGAGTAATCAGGGGAGACACTTAAATGTCTTAAAAAGTGATCAAGAGAAACAAGGTGCCCATAGGGAGTAATCAAAAAAGAAAATAGTGTCCTGAAGTAGTAATCGCGAGAAACCAGGTGCCCATGTTGAGCAGAGGAGAGACTTAAGTATCCTTAAGTAGTAATCAAGAGAAACCATGTGACCATGGGGAGTAATAAAAGAAGAGATGTAGGTGTCTTGAAGTAGTCATCAGGAGAAACCAAGTGTCCATGGGGGAGTAATCAGAAGAGAGACTTAAGTGTCACAAAATAGTAATCAGAAGAAACCATGTGACCATGGGGAGTAATCAGGGGAGAGACTTTTAAAGTGTCTTGAAGTAGTAATCAGGAGAAACCTTGTGCCTATGAGGAGTAATCAGAGGAGAGATTTGAGACTTAAGTGTCTTGAAGTGGTCATCTGGAGAAAGAAACCAGGTGCCCATGGGGAGTAATCAGAGGAGATACTTTTAAAGTGTCTTGAAGTAGTAATCAGGAGAAACCAGGTGTCCATGGGGAGTAATCTGAGGAGAGAAAATGTGCCCGAAGAGTAATCAAAGAATAGACAAGGTAACCGCAGGATTAATCAGAGGACTATGTGCCCGGCAGGGGTAATCAGGAGAGACGTGGTGGGTAGTAGTAGTAAACTGAGGAGTGACCAGATACCCTGTAAAAGTAATTTGGAGAAAGACCAGGTGCAGGTTTGGCTAGCCACATCCACCATGATTGTCAAAAACAAAAGCACACATGATGCAAAAGGTATCAACACTGCACACGATCGAGATGAAGGTCGACCAACATTATGTAAAGGTGTCAGTGTCAGACAACACTTGAACATGATATTGTAACATTTAAGTAAAACCCCACGCATGGATTTTTATGAGCTTGAATATACCAAAAATTAAGCAAGTGACAATAAGGATATATATGAAGGATTCTAGTGCCAAGTCACTGTTGCATTTCAAAGAAGACAATCATGAATATTTTCTGATGGCAACACCCCCCATACAACTGATACTACTTGCAAATCTGTAGCAGTGCTCTGAACAAATTATATAGGTTTTATACAGATAATATAAAAATAACATTTGTGAAAAGAGAAATTTTGAATGAATTAAAAAGGAAACATCAACATAATTCATCATTTTTGGGGGGAATAAATTTTTGAAAAACAAGATATCACATATTGCTAAAGTTCATTATAAATGGAATGAAATCGTATGCTTTCATTCATTTATTTGGATTCTAAGATATTACTTAATACAATGTGATAATTCGACATTGCACTTTGAACCTAATGTAAAAATGTGCACACCGGTGAAACCAACCTCTTTTCTCATTCGCTCAATAAAATCCAGCGGGCTAGAGCCAAATTCTATCGCGCACCCTAACCAAGGAATCCATCCTGAGTAGACGGGTGGGTTCTTGTGGGAATTTCTTCTAGATATGAAATAAATCGACACGAACGCAATCGCTAAGAGCTGAACACATGCAAAAATAGAAAGTAGACTCGCCTCCATTTTTTCACATCGCGTCTATAGCGACGTCATGATAATCCCCGAGGAGTCCGAAAGTTTCTTAACAATGACCTTCACCCCAAAGCTACATTCGAGACGAGAACCGACAAATCGATTTGTAAAGGGATTTGTCGGCGAGATATTTCCAAATTTTCAAGATGTCTTACAAGACCCTTCCTCTCCTTTTCATAAATCTTGGAGGAGAAATGATTTACATCTTAGACCAAAGACTAAAGGCACAGAATATCCCTGATGAAAAATCTAGAAAAGGTAAATTCTTAACCGCTGGCCGCAAATCTTCGCCTTCGGCCTTCGGAACTGCTGTCAGTGTGGTCAGTTGGACTCACTGACTTGTTACCTTATTCCATGGTCATCTTCACTAATCACTTGATTAACTTGTTTCGTTTTGATGTCAATTAATGCCATCTCTTGGCTTACTGGGTGCAGCAGAAAGATGCCTTTTCCAGATATTTGTATCCATCATTAACAGGTTGGGGACTCTTTTGAGTGAAAATTAATTAATGCACAACAGTCTCTATTTTCAATAGTCATTGTCAAGTAAAAATTAGATACTGAATTTAATTAAATAGTAACTGCAATATTTTTGCATCTGTAAACTCTCAAATGATGTCAAAAAAGTCAAATCCTTATGTGAACTATATTCTGCATGTTATAGAGATGTGCCTAATCTAACAATATCTAAGTTGGAAATTAAATTTCCAAAATTTCATTTTCAGTTCTTGAATGCTTCTGTTCAATTCTTGAAACTGATTATTTTAAACAGAGATTGTTGTACATCTAAGTGATTGTCTCTCAAATACTCGGGTTGTCCCCTGCTGTTTTAAAAATTTTATAATTTTAAAATGTTTCAGAAATTGCAAAATTGCCTAACATTTTCTATAATTATATTCAAATATATATATATATATATATATATATATATATATATATATATATATATATTTATTTATTTATTTATTTATTGGAATGCTGGTGTCATTTAAATAATTAGCCTAGTATACCTAATGATAATTACTAGCACAGTATATATTTATGATTTTGGGATAAACATGCAATGTTTAACACTGTTTTATTGGTTCCAACAAATATACCTTGATTAAACTTTTGAAAACAGAGTTTTCCTTGCAGAGACAGTAAAGTTAAGGAAAATGTGTTTTCCAAAGGTACTGCCATGATATACAGGTCTGTCAAATCCATCAAGCATTGCTCTTTTATCCCTATTCTGTAGGTTGATGTGGAATTAAAAACCTACACTAAGTGCAGTCCAGGTTTTAGTAATTTTAGGCAAAAAGCAGTGGACCTAATCCAGGTGTAGATACTGAAATAACACTCAATAGTGTGATTTCTTGCATAGATGTGAATTAGCACCAGTAAATTAAATCCTGAATTCTCCCTTTTTTTTGGTTATTTTTCCAAATGTGTTTTGTGTACATGTATTTTCTCAAAACATGTTTCTGAACTGTACCAATTTCATGTTCTGAGAGCACTAAGTGAAAGATTAGCAGTCACAGTCAGATTGACTGTGACTTTTAATCAAATATCTTTTTTTAGAGTCCATAGAAAAGTAATAATTTTTGACTCTAAGTATAATGCACACCTGAAACATATAGGGTCTGTTTGTATAGTAAAAAAAGTGAGATGTTTTGAGATTTTAAGATGTTCGAGCCATATATTAGGGGAAGTGCTGAATGTATAGGTAGAGGGGTTCTTTGTTTTAAGTAAGAAAAAAAAATCAACTTATAATTTTGAAAATTATGATAAATGACCTTTTACGCAAATATAGTTTTACCATTTCAAATTTCTCTCTTGTCATGAAGACGGAAAACATATTATATTTGAATAGATGTATTTCTATTGAGTATTGTAGCAAATTAAAAGTACATTCTATTTTCTGTTAATAAATCCAAGACAGAAAAAAAAGATTTATAGATATAAATAAATACTTGTTCTAGTAATATTATGTATTGAACTATTTGAAGTTATAAAATTAGTTTCAGTGAAAAAATATATTAAAAGACAAAAACTTGAAAATGTTGTAATTGTACAAATGAAGATTCAAAACATAGACTATACATGGACTATATGGTTCATTAAACCATAATGGACTAAATTAAGAAAACTATCGATTGACTTGACTTGCCTCTGACTTAGGTCCATCTCTCCGTGTGGAGAATCAGACCACGGACAAGTCATCTTGAACCTTATCTGTTGCTGACTTTCATAGCAGCGTCATTTCAAGAATCAAATCCTAGTTGTTTCCTTTCCCTTTTCTACTGTTCTGTGACGTATGTTGTATTTGTGACGCATAGTTATGTTCATTCATTATTTTTGTGTTTATAAACCCCCAAACCCTTGTTTTTATGTATTTCTTTGTTTTTGTGTGAACACGTTAATGTTGATGAATTTGGCGGCAGTATTATCTATGTCAGAGCAGGAGAACCGCTATATTTAGCACTGTGACCTACTGAGACCGGCTGCTCGCATAGAGCTGCCGGTAAATTGCCTTTTCATCGTGAGCAGCCGCATTTTACTATATATAGGGAGGAACCTGCATTTTCACTAGTTCTAGTTCTAGTATAGTCTAAGTCTTGTAATTGTTACTTGTATAATTGTCATTGTTACTTTTGTCGCCGTTACTTTTCATTGTTTATATACATATATGTTGATGGATTTTATGCATAATGTGTAAATAGATAGTGAATTTTATTCATGGATCATTATTTGCTGCTCATGAGAATTAATACAACATGGGATTTATATTAAGCATTACCGGTTGTTCGTCTGTGCAAGATGTGAAAGATGAAATATAAAACCAGTAGTCGCTTGGAACAGTGTATAATATAATAGATATTACAGTTCTTTTTCATGTTTCCATTGGTCTTTCTTGTTTCGTTTTTCCTCAAAGGTTCATGTTAATGCTCTTCTTGCTTGGCTATTCTGTCTTAATCTCAACACATGTCCAATTTATTTCCGCCTTTTAACTTTTATGATGGTACTAATCTTTTCCATGTTCGCTAAATTCTCTCACTCTTTCATTTGTCATTTTCATCGGCAAGAATATCTTCATGATTTTCCTCAGGCATTTATGGAGAAAGGTTTTCTGCAGTTTTTCATCTCCTTTTTTTGTCTTCCATGTTTCAGCACCGTACAACAAAATAGATAAAAGATTTGACTGAAAATTTTGAGTTTGTTCCCTTTTGACAGCTGGCTACTTGACCATGTTTTGAAGAGTTTGTTGTGGATTAAATCGTCAACATTTTGCGTTTAGCATTTGCGTTTAGCTTGGTTTCTTTCATATCCTAAAGGGTACTTATGTCAAAGTTGGTAGGTTTGTAGATACTTGAATGTTCTATCCAAGCAATACAAAAATTTAGTGACCTTGACCTTGACTTTACGCTTCAGTGAACACACACTGTTTTTTGCCCTTAGGGTGACCACTTGCATACATGTATTGTAATGTTAATGTTGATGCTAAGCAATTTTATTCTATAAATTGGCAAAATCGGTCCGTCCCACTGTCTGTTTGTCTATCTGTCATCAACATTTTGCGTTTAGCATTTGCAATCCGGTCATACCGTCCTTGACGGTTTCTTGTTTTGGTTGAGTTGATGTTTAATCCTGCCGATTTGGAGATCTTTAATCCTGCAGATTTGGAGATGTTTAAGCCTGCAGATCTGGAGATGGTGTTCACTTTTTCTGATTTTTGTCGTATACGATCTTTACTACTGGACAGGTGAATGGTTTCGTCTGCATAGTCAAGGTCGTTTAATTTGGATGTCAAATTCCATCTGATGCCAGAGTTGTTATCTTTTGTTGTATAGTTCATTATCCAGTCCGTTACCAGGATGAATAAAAATCCTGACATATTATACCCGCTTTTCACCCCAGATTTTACAGTGAACCAGTCTGATGTCCCATTGCCATTGCACATCGATATTACATAACTTTTCTGGAATGCCATATTATTGTAGGATTCTCTACATTGTTTTCCGGTGCATGTTGTCAAATGCTTTCTTATAATCTACAAATAACAATACAGATTTGATCTCCACTTGATTGATTGGTTTGGTTCGCTAGAGCATGCAAAAAATTCGCAGATTACTTTTAAACTTCTTAATCAGGGTTATAGATATCATAAACTTCGAAAAACTTTTGGTAAATTTTACAGATCTTATTCAGATATTTTGCCTACATTTTTGTAAATTCAGAAAATATGACTTTTCAACCATACGTATCCAGCAGAATTTCCCATCCCAATTTCTACGGTGATCTAGTGTACAAACTAAGGAGTGTCAAAGATTCCGATAATTTCATATCGGCGGGTTCAAAAATTATTAAATGCCTTTGACATTGACAGTATGACCCCGAGATCATCGTTAAGACCATAGTTCTTGTATTGGGACCATCTGCAGCCCAATGCAGACATTTGCTTGAGCATTGCAAGTTGACTAACAGGGCAGTGGGGACTCTATGACAGGCCGTGTCCAAACCTTTTCAGAGGAGACAAGGTCCTGATCCTTGTCCCCTCTGACTATTAGTTGGGATTCCTATTGATCAAGGATCTGAGCTCGCTTACAGATGGGCAGAGCACGGTTTGCTTATGTTGATGTCGCCTTACATATTTTTGATAGCAACATATTATTCTATAAACATTTTGTGTGTAATAAAACTTTTATGACCTCTCTTCTTGAGAAACTTGTTGATCCTTGTCCTCTATATAGCAGATTGTTCATAAATTTTCAAATGTGTGTCCTTTAATTGTGCTGCTATTGCGGTGAGTGGGAAGGTGGGCACCTGTAGACCGGTAAACCACACCAGTTGAGTGACATTTGTTACTTCAATTGACCATCCTAAGTCATAAGTCGGTATCATAAATGCAGCACAATCCAATATTTTTGTAATGTTTTTCCATGTATATTCTACTGTTATCATGTTTTTTGTGTATGTCCTTGGTGATTTGTGCCATACAGCTTTGTCAGATGTCTTCTTTTTTCTCTTTGATGTTTCTGAGATGGACTGAGTTGACGATGGGCCAAATTGACCATCGGCTGAGTAGATCATAGTTCACTATTAATAATTTTGCTATCTGCAGTTAAGTATGGGCTGTATTTATACCTGTGTAGACATACTTACTGATTCTGCACATAATGTATTTATATGAAATAATATTTATTCATTTGTCTTCATAATATAGTATAGTATACTTTACTGATCTCAGTTGTAATTATTTAATTGTATAACTTAATTCTTTATTAAATCTTTAATTAATTTCACAAAAACAATGCCTTTTCAGTTTTGCATGACATAATATCTACAATGTTTCACAAGAAGTTCATGGAGGAATTATTCAAACCTCAACCCCTTTACTCCAAGAAGGCTATGAGAACTGTATTTGATAGATTAGCACATGCTTCTATTATGAGACTAAATGCAGCAAGCATGGACAAGGTATACTTGTTTGTCTTTATGGTATAGTAATACATTGAAGATTAATTGTTTGTTTGATTATTGTTTTACGTCACTCCACGATTATTTCACGTATATGGTGACGGCATCTGCCTGATGCATTGCATACAAATTTAGACCTTTGCAACGGACCCAATTGAAGAATAGTCCTACTACAAACCAATACTTTCAACATAGAACTTGTTTCTTTTTAACGCAATTGGCAGAAAGATGAAAAGATAAAGTCACCCATTAAAGCTCTTTCAGATTATATAAAAATTGAAATTCCCTATTTCCCAATGTTGTAAGAGAATGCATCATATAATTGATTAATGAATGTAGCTTTTTTTTTTCATTTATGTATTTTTTAAGTCCAGTATTGAATTTCAGTAGAAATTTATATTTAGATTTTAATAAAGAAGCAAAACCACTGAAGTCATCAGTAATAAACAGTTATAGACTGACGAGATGCCTAATTTGTTAGTTCTAATCAATAGCTACATGTATATGATCATAATTAACTACCATCTCTGCCACTGAGGTATTTCATTATTCATAACATGAGAAGTGTACTTGATGAATTAATGATCTTATTCTGATAGGTGTTTATAATATTCCAATGTATTTGTAGTGATATTTCTATTCCCAGTTATATGACCTGATGACTATGGCATTCAAGTACCAGATTTCTCTTGCTTTACAACCACGTGAGGTTATTCTTGTTACGCTGAATCATATGGATGCTATACGAGCATTCGTAGATGGACAGAACAATATACGACAGCAAGTTGACCATGTATATAGACTGCTGATAGAGGTATGGTTTCTTTTTTAAGTTGTAATAATATCTCAGGGCTTGTCTTTTGAAAAACCCAGGTGAGTGGAAAATAATGCACCTTAATATGCTTAGGCGAGTGATTTTCGGGGATGAAAGTTTTCAGATATTTTCTTATGTTAATAATAAATCAACTGTAATAAACAAGAAAACAAATTGGTTTTTTGTTTTTAAACCTTTTATTAAAACCTAACCCGAACTCGATCACAGTAGAGTAGAGTGAGAGTAACATAGACAAGGACAACATACCTCGACAACCATCTCCACTCCATTGCATATTTTCGTTCTGGGAATTATGCCCTTTTCCCTTACATTCCATTTAAGGAATGTTGAAAACCGCACTCGATTTCCCCCAGTGCCCGTGCTTTCGTCAGAATCTGACTCCGCCATGATGATTATAGTTTACAGAGTAGCATCCCTTGACAACATGATAGACACATTTTCATTGGTTAGTATGATAATAATATGCGATGCAGCAACTGGAATTGTCCAATGAAAACATGCTCCCTAGCAATCACACAAAACACTGTGCGATTTCATCACGTTGTAAGGGCCTAAAAATAAACATCGGAATTGCAGAGGCATGGTTTGAAAATGACAGACTAACATAATAGACATTTGGTGAGCGGTTTATAGCGCACGTATTCCAGACTTTAGGCGCGCTATGGTGCGCAAGAGCGATCGCTCGCCTTAAAAGACAAGCCCTGATATCTGTATAATAATGTAGTTTTAATCCCCCTTAGAACAAGGGTGCAGGAAGACAATACTAAAGCTTTGTCTGTCTGTTGGACCATACATTGGTAATTTTGAAGTCACATTTAATATATTGATTGCTTCAATTTAAAGTCAATTCATACAATAAAAAACCTCCACCACTACCATCAAAAAGAAAATTGAAAATAAAAATAACAAAAAGAAAAAAACCCCAGTGACAATACAAGTACTATCAAGCAGAAATGAATCAAAGAATTTTAATTTTCTAGATAATACAAACATGTAGTTGAAATCAACAAATTAAGAGTACATAACTATGGTATATATATCTTACTCTTTCAGACATTTGGTTCGTTATCAATGGGAGAATTTCAGTTGATCCGCCAGACTCTTCTCAACTTCTTTCAAGACATGCATATAAGAGTAAGTGAATATTATAATCTCATATTGTATTTGTACTTACAAGCTTTCCTTCTTTTTTTTAAGTATTCTCTGTCGGGAGGTGATCAAACATTCAAATTCAAAATTCAAATTCTTTATATACTTTCACCATATTGGCATATATCAATCAATAGACCTTAAATGTAATGATTGTATTCAGCTGATATTACCATAAAATATGTAGTAGAATACATGCAGAACAAAAACAGTCATGAAAATATATCATAAATGTTTCAATATCTCCACTGGGCATGACATGTAAAATATTTGTACACATGTACACTGTAAAATTCAAATTAATCTTGAAATTGTTGGAAAATAATAACAATGTCATGCTCTGCTGTTTGAGGGATTAAGATCAGCAACCAGCCAGTGAGGTTTCAATCTCCTGAAACATCTTGGTTTGGACCTTAAAGCCAGTGTTGGGAAAAAGTAACTTTTATTTGATCAATTGTATTATATTGAAAATAACAATATATGGTACCAAAATACAATGATATGTTTCATATCAAAAGCATATTATTTCTCTCCTATTTAATACATGTACAATTAATGTAGGGTTTCCCTAGATGGCTTTGTTTACTGTCTCCTTTATTGATATAGATCATTACTGAATTATGACATCTGTATTGTAATACTCATTTAACTATCAGTGTCAGGTCATACTTTAATATGTTGTATTTCTCTCTGATAACATTGCCTCTTGGGTGATACAATCTAGATAGCTATGCATAGAGTTCAGAAGGTAACGACTGCATTTCCTTATTCCCTGTTGCACTTCATATTGACTTATTATATGATGTTTGTATTGATTTATTCTTCTTTATTTTTTGTGTTATGAATGAAATGCAAGATACCCTTTGACTTTGTTCTGAGTTTGAGAGTATATATATAGATAGGATAATAGTACATGTATTCAGAAGACAGTATTGTATTCAAGTGTCTGACAGACATTGATCTGTTCGTATTTTCATGCTTTTACTTGATCCAGGAAAGAATCCTTGTAACGAATTTGATTTTATGTGTAAGATTTTTTTGCCATATTTTCTCAGTTGGTATATTTCAATGAGATGTTTTAATTAAGAATGTAATCATATTGCCAAGACATCTTTCTTTATTATCTCATATCTGTTTGCAGTCAGTACTAATTGTCATATACATGTATTATTGCTAATTATCATATTATGCGCCCAGAACTTGATGTGCACATCTACAAAGTTTACCACACGTTCAGTTTTTGTCATATTACTGCCTCAGTAATTAATATGTAGCATGTATATTACATGTAATCATCAAGTAATTATCCTGTATCTAGTATTTGTTATAATATATGTGCAAAGAAGATATTTTGATTAATAATTGTTTGGTACCTGCAGTTATTACAAATATCACACTGCATTGATAACTGATATGATGTTATTTCATGGTCCATCACCATCCCCTGTAAAATTATAAGGTTTATCCAGTCAGTTTTCACAACTGTATATGACTAAGAATTGCTTTCAGACAACAAAGTGCTTCAGATAACTAGTGCTTGACATTGAAATGCTTACAACACAATCAATAATAAGTTACTTTTAACATGACAAATGCTTACTTTCTATCATTTGTTTCAGTTTCAGATTTGTAAAAGATTTTTCTTATAGTTTTTCCCATTTGCATATATGAATCCTTGTTATAAAGATCAAGAGCTAGGTTCTATTATCAAAGTTCACAGTCATTAATTTTAGTTTTTTTACTGTTTCAGGTGTCCATATTTTTAAAGGACAAAGTTCAGAATAGCAATGGCAGATTTGTCTTACATACAGGAGGTTCAGTGCCGTATAAGACAGAAGTACCAGGAATGATACAGTAAGTCCTAAATGCTGGTGTAGCTTCTTAATTCACACAGTTAATGAAGGCCAGATGCTCAGCATATTTTATGTTTTTCTAGCACTTGATAAAGTGATATTGCCTGAATTTTGTTTGCTCTCAGTTTTAACCCTCTGGGATGAAAGTCTAGAGAGCTAATGTCATACCCCCTGGCATATTTGTTGTCGGCATCTGTAGACAAAAACTTTAACCAGGGCTATAAATTTTGAATCAAGAGGGGTAGATCCTTGAAACTTTACACATGGATACATTGTGAAGGAGCTTTCATTTGAGACCATGAGCTTTGACCTTGTGACCTTGACCTTGGAGTTTGACCTACTTTTCAAAATCTTTAACCTTGGCTATAACTTTTGAACCAAGATGGGAAGGGCTTTGAAACTTTACACATAGTTACTTTGTGGAAGTCCTTTTCAGTTGTGTGAAACTTCACACATGGATACCTTGTGGAAAGCCACTTCATTTGGGACTATGATCTTTGACCTTGTGACTTTGACCTTGGAGTTTACTTTTCAAAAACTTTAACATGGGTTACAACATTTGAACCAATAGGGGTAGGGCTGTGAAACTTTACACATGGATTCCTTGTGACAAGAAGTTTCATTTAGTACCATTTCTTTTGATCTTGGCTATATCTTTTAAACAAATAGAGCTAAGGCTTTGATACTTCACTCATAAATTCCTTGTGACTAGAAATTTCATTTAAGTAAGTTAAGGGGGGGGGGTATTATTCCTGCTTTAGTTTTTTTAAAGAACTGATTAACTTTTTGATAGAAAGTGGCTTTCCACAAGGTATCCATATTATGATGAAAAAGACCCTGCACCAGCGAGCTCTGTTGTCTTCTGACAGCTCTTGTTCTATTTCACATCAAATATGAGATGAATATAAAACCCCTGTCACACCTACATGTTCTAGCATACTATGCCCACGAAAAATGAACAAAACATGGTGTGAATGCCTAGAATGGTGTGAAAACTTACTGATATATATAAAGAATGTGATATGGATGCAGATGCACTCCCCAGAACGCAAGCCATCACGTTGGTTTTTAACTGTTCAAAACAAATGTCATCCTAACACATTCTTTTCAGAATGTGTTAAGAATGTATTACGAACGCCCAAAGGACGGAAAATAGGACGACCTAGACGTAATGGTAACATGATACGATTACAGAAAGAAGGGCACAAATGCTCATATATGCTTCTCCCACTTCTTTTCCTACTCTGTTCTCATGGTGACTTTAATACGTTGTTGCAACATTCTCACTACGTCAGTGCCGTTTAGATCCGAGACCTTGTCAAGAATGTCCTGACTACTCATGTCCACAATACGACCCGAACACGTATATGAAATCTGTACCATGTCCACACTACGTGCCGAGTACAATATGAACAGCTTAATGCAAATTTATGTCTATATATTTATAATATCAATAATCCTTAATTTGCCCAGCTTCAAGTTGAAGAAGTCGAGATGGACCTTCTGCAAGCCCCAGACGTTCCTTCCGGAACCATTGCACAAAAGATACTTACTGCTAAAAATGCAAATGTGAACAAAAATGTCTTGTGTTCGGATAATGTTTCACATGTATGTCTTTAGGTTGTTGCTCAAATGCTGTAAGAACGCAAAGAGCGTCACACAAATGCAACAGGGATGTTGAATTTGTGGTGCAAACCCCCAAAATGCCATGTGAACTTGTGGGTGGTCGCGGCAAGACTGTGTAGAGAACAGGGTAAAGATGGGATAGATGATTCATGTACATAATAAGAACATATGTCGTATCACAGACCTATTGTGATCGCCGATAATTCCCAGATGGGTGACCATCAAGTCAGTCTAAAGATTAAAACCTGCTTTCTCACCACGTTCAGGTAATTTTAAAAGAATGTCAAGGACATACTATAAACTCCTTGTGAGAATGTGTAGATGTGACAGGGGCTTAAGAAAAAATCTGAGTAAACCTTATACTGTATATTATTTGTTGGTTTGTTCAAGTATTAAATCACTTTTGACAAATTTTAGTCTTATTGAACATTTAAACAATAGGTCTTGAATAATCAAACTTTCTGTGGTTTGAATCTAGATTGCCATTGCAATAAACCAAGGGCTAACCCTATACCATATCAGCTTCTGATAGATTCCATATAACACACCCTGCAATTTTTGGCTTGAACACTTTTGTTTTTCCATGTCATTATTGTTTGTTTATGAAATAACCATTACCTAACCATGGTTTATTGTCCAGTAATGCCCCTCACGCCTCACCAACAATTTGATTGGATCTTGTGACTCAGGGAATTACTGGACAATAAAATATGGCCAGGTAGTTGTTTTTTCTTAAATGTTATATGACATGTTCATGTTCTAATAGTGGATACGACATGAATCAGTCAATGAATAGCCTGGAAAATTTACTCCCTAAATGTTCAATAGAACTTGTACGGTGATTATTATCCAACACATTCCCGCTCAGATATGCCACGCCTGCACAGTTCTTATAGCTCCGCCCATATTTTTCTTTTTACTGTAAACTAGATTGAATTATGTAACAACAGTATTTGTCGTCAGTGATATATATAATAATATGGACGACTCAGGTGAATGTCCACCCAAGATCGGAAATGTTTCCTCCTTCCAAAATGAGAAAGATTATTGATATAAAAGAACTACTAGGATATAATGAGTATATCTCTCAATCTGTGGGCTGGACATACTAGCACATTTTTTATTTTTTATTCATCAAGTGAATTTGGGATTAGAGTCATTCTGTTCATCGTCACATTTGCCACAGTGCTGGTGGAAACATAAATATTGCGATCAACCTGCCATTGGTAGAGAAAATAAAAATGAATTTTTAGGTCAATTGTGCTGTAATAAACAGCCTTTACCATTAATGATGTTCATTTCTTGGTTTAATCGCTCTTTTCAATTTATTGAAATAAATCTTGTAGTTGATTTTTGATTGTTTATTAATAAAATTGGAAAACGAAGTGACTACTTTACACTAAATTAGAATTGATGTAAATTTGGTCTTGTTGGTACGTGTGCCTTATATAATTGGCATGTTTAATATAGCCTAAATCACAGTCATATAATTCTATCCACTTGCTATCCACTTGACACCGAAGGACGGATATTTTTTACAGAATTGAACTTGTTGTCTGCAGTAACATATTAGAATAGAAATAACAACTACCTACCCGTGGTTTATTGACGAGTAATTCCCATCGTCACATGAACCAATCAATTTATCACCTTGCCGCACAGCGGCTCGGTCATAATTTGATTGGTTCATGAGACTCAGGGAATTACTGGACAATAAACTATTGCTAGGTACATGTAGGTGTATTTCTTAGATATGTGTTAAATGCAAAAGGTCATTCATAATCTTTATCAATATCATACGATCACACATCTAAATGGTTAATGCTGACAATTAGGGTCTGTGGATTAAGGCATATATTACCCAAGTAGGTGAATCTTTTCTTTATTTTGTAATATTTTACTTTCTATTTCATTTTCATATTTTACATTTTGATGCACATTGACAACTTATATTATCTTAATACATGATACTTAAGCATGAAGTACATTTAGAAGAAATAACATAAGACTTTACTGTATTGTTGGTACAGAAATTAGTCATGGCAAGATACTTGAAGTATTTTATCAGCATTTCCTTTGTAATTTCAGATTTTATGACAGTAGTGGAAACAAGACAAAATCTAAAACCTTCTCTCCTGGGGGCAGTTATCTTCCATCGAAAGGCGAAGGGTCCTTTGACATAAAAGGTGACAGAATTACCAAACTAGGAACAAATATGTAAGTTGCAAAAATACAGCATTAAAACTTTCCAAGCACTATAGTCTGATTTCTGTGTATCGTTTTCACAGCGTTAACCAGCGAGTTTTACATTATTATCATAAGACTTTCAGTACAAGTCACTGTCCTGTTACTTTAAAAGCAGAATGTAAGCATTTTACCTGCAAACATACCATATCATACTTTTACTTTTAAGTTGCATACCTCATTACTTATAATGTTTCATACAAGTAGAAACTATAATTGTTGTTTATCTGAAAGCTGGATCATCATTTTCTGATTTAATATCATTGGTTTGGTCAGAGCACATGAGGTCAAAGACCCATAATATGGTTTGTCTCTGATGTCACAAAATGAAAAAGTGCAAATCCTGCATGATAACAGCAAAGGGTAGAAACTGATAAATTCTTGCCATCATGAGCACTTAATTTAGTGCTAATTCTAAATAATAAATCCTTGATTTGAGTAGACATTAATGTTGTCATAAATCAGAAGGATTGTTTTAAATATTTTTACTATATATGAAGTATTTCTACATAATCCGCTTCCAAATTATAAAACCTGCAATGCTCAGAAGTTAGCACTTAATATACAATAAAGAGTACCGGTACACACCTTAGTCATAAGCTATTACCTTCAGATCCAAATAGCGGCGGTCAAACTACAGGTATAAAGTTGTAAAATTAATAGGAGTAAATTCTGTAAATGAAAATCTCCCTTAGCTCTTATACAAACAGAAAATTTTGTTGCATAAATCACTTACTAGTCTAAAATTTAGTTTTTGAAACAGGCTTTTCACAGAAGTAAGGAAACAAATTATATACATTTAATATAATACACTCTTGTGAATATGATATTGATATCTCATGTTTGTTGTTGTTAAATTTAAGTTTTCTGGTTTGTTTAGAATATTTCATAAATGCTGTATGAAATGATGTGGTATTAATATTCGAAGGAAATTATAATATGGAAGTGTATCATAAACAGAATGGGAGTCTCTGACCATTTTTTTTTAATGTTTTTGTTGAAATTCATGACTAGAGGAAGTCTGCTGATTTTAAGAAAATGTGAGAGATGATTGACGATGAAAAGAATCAGTTCAACTATTTGTACGGTATTTCTAGCTGAAAACATAAACATACTGGTACTTTGCAGTTTTTTTTTATGATAAAACATAATCACTTTATAATAAAAAGCAAACTGTCCAAGAAATGTTTATTGTTGTATTTTTACTATTCTATATATTTTTTTCATACCAGTATTTATATTCATCTATATTTGAGACTGTTCAGTACTGGTTTCTGTGCCTTAAAAGTTAAAAAAATCAGCAATTCTCTTCTGATCACCCTTCATTTGTCAGGAAAGTTTAAAACCAGATCTAAAGATTTTGACTGCTATTCAGTCTTTTCGTTATACATAGTTACCTCCCATTAGGGACCCTATCTAACGTAAAACACTTATGACGTCATCAAATTCTATGAAAACTGATCTAAAACTCAGGGAAATGATAGTCCACAAATGAGGTTTTCATAGGAATTTGATGACGTCAGAATTGCTTTAGTTGTCAGATACCGTCCCAAATGGGAAGTAACTCTGTTTAACGAAAAGACTGAATACTGATATGGTTAGAGATGCCATTGATGATAATATCAGTATCTATGTATTAGTTTAGAATATTTTCAATAGAAAAATTATATTAATATGTATTTTCAATGGAAATATGAAGAAGTACAAAATCAAAATTATGATGCATTTTACTCACTGGTATTCAAAGTAAACTAAATGAAAAAAAGTATTATTTATGCAAAATTACAAAACGTTGATAAGAAATAGAAGATAACGCCCAGAATTAATTCCAGTCCCTAATATAAAATAATGTCAAAATATCAGAGCGGACAAAAAGAAAAAAAAAAAGGAAAATGCAAAGTTACCATACCATTTCTGTATGGAAAGGTATGAATGTTTGAAAAAAATATTAACAATATAGTGCCACAATCTCTTGTACTGGTGAAAAAAGATCTACTAAGATCTTTCAAGATCTATCAATGACATCTCTAGCTGTAGATTACCAATTTCCAGTCTATCAGTTAACTTCACTCTATGATTAATCCATTTTCCCTACCTGTGTAGTAATTTCTTGTCACTGATTTACTGCTTTTAGATATCAGCAATGGTAACGTATAGCATAACAGATTCATTTCATGCTTATTATTACACTGTCGCATTGTTCATAGCATACATGTAGCCTCACATCAAGCTTTATAGCTATAGAATTTTGAGCAAGTGGTGGATGTGGTATTGCTTGAGAAAAATTATAATATTGGTGCATCCTGTTTCTGCTACATGATATTACTGTAGGATAATGAATCACATCACTGTAGGATAAGGTGATATTTCATTATAAGCTCTGTTTATGTGTGTGTGTTTTGATTGGCTACACGATCAGAAAATTAGAGAAGGTTTGAACTTTAGCAGTAAGTACTTATTTCATATTTGTGAAAAATAACGTAACTAATTTGCATTTGACCTTTCCAGATTCCATACCATACATTTAAAGAATTTTCAGTTTCTACATTTATGATGTCGTACATTAATATGTCAGTTGTCTCTCTTAGTGGCTGGCAAACAGTAACCAAGAGTACAATATGTAAAATACTTATACTGATAAAGTCCCAGTAATCATTCTCATACTAAAAGTACAATATGTAAAATACTTCCACTAAAACAGTCTCAGTAATTATTTTCAAACCAAAAGCGAAATCAGTATAATACTTATGCTAAAACAGTTTCAGTTATTATTTTCAAACCCAGTAAATATCCCGGCATATTCAACAAGTAGAAAGTCCATAACTGTATATATTCACTATAATATTATCATCTTACTAGATAGATGCTGGTATCCCCTCTTATACAATTCATGTACTGCTATAATATATTGTGCAATATTGTCAGAAACATACAAAAGTATATCATGTATGTGAGAATAATGAAGGCAATTGCTCTATTTTTTAACCTCTCTGTCATAGTAATAAATTCAGTATTCTCTCTGGTAAGGTGGTGTGAAGTGGAAAGTGTTTGCTAATACAAGTTACCGGGTATACTGATTTTTGTGACATGTTTGTGAAGGTGGAGGCAGGGATTGCTTGATTTATTTGTTTGATTAAAGTTAGTATTTAATGTGAATGAATAGTTTATTTTTAAACAAACTCATAAAACTGTACTTCTGGATTAAAGTTTGCTAGACACTGTGTTATATTGTAACTCGTTGGTACATTGGTAAGGTACATTAGTGACAGGTAGATACATAATGGGGCTTATATGCCAGAATTTGCATCAATAACTAGATTTGTACAGAAAAAAAGTACTGGTTACCAATAGCCATGGGGCTTGAAATTTTTTCAAATACTTGTAGTTTCATAATTGTAATAAGTGGGGAATATAAAGCATTTTTGGATTGTCTTTCATTGTCTGTTCACCTGTTTGGCAGTCTGTCCAATCAGATGGTATAAAGCAATTGGCTGTCCTGAAGGTGCATGTCTGGTAGTGTGTCCTATCAGAGTGATCAGAAGGTATGAAGTAATTGTCTGTCCTGAAGGTGCATGTCTGGTAGTCTGTCCTATCAGAGTGATCAGAGGGTATGAATGGCTGTCCTGAAGGTGCGTGTCTGGTAGTCTGTCCTATCAGAGTCATCAGAGGGTATGAAGTAATTGGCTGTCCTGAAGGTGCGTGTCTGGTAGTCTGTCCTATCAGAGTGATCAGAGGGTATGAAGTAATTGGCTGTCCTGAAGGTGCGTGTCTGGTAGTGTGTCCTATCAGAGTCATCAGAGGGTAAAAAGGAATTGGCTGTCCTGAAGGTGCATGTCTGGTAGTCTGTCCTATCAGAGTCATCAGGGTATGAAGTAATTGGATGTCCTGAAAGTGCATGTCTGGTAGTCTGTCCTATCAGAGTCATCAGAGGGTAAAAAGGAATTGGCTGTCCTGAAGGTGCATGTCTGGTAGTGTGTCCTATCAGAGTCATCAGAGGGTATAAAGCAATTGGCTGTCCTGAAGGTGCATGTCTGGTAGTGTGTCCTATCAGAGTGATCAGAGGGTATAAATTAATTGTCTGTCCTGAAGGTGCATGTCTGGTAGTGTGTCCTATCAGAGTCATCAGAGGGTATAAAGCAATTGGCTGTCCTGAAGGTGCATGTCTGGTAGTGTGTCCTATCAGAGTCATCAGAGGGTATAAAGGAATTGTCCTCTTTTCAGCATATGTCTGGCAGTCTTTCCTGTCAGAATGATCAGAGCGTAAAAGTATTTGTTCCTCCTGTCAGTGTTCGTCAGTATAAAGCAAATTGTCTGCTTGTCAGTGTTCATTTGGCCGTCTGTCATATCAGAATGATCAGGGGATAAAAGTATTGTCTCTCCTTTCAGTGCCGTTTGGCAGTCGGTCCCATCGGAATGATCAGGGGGTAAAAGCATCTGTTCCTTTTGTCAGTGTATGTCTGCAATCTGTTCATTGGGAAGGATCAAGGGGTGTATAGCAATTGGTCATCATGTCAGTGCATTTTTGGCATTCTGCCCTGTCAGTTTAACAAGTGGGTAAAGGTATTTGCTCTCCTGTCATTGTCTGTCTGACAGTCTATCCCCTCAGAATTCACAGTCACAAAAACACCTTTTATTTAATTGTTCTATGGTATTTGGACTATTATGATAAGAAAGTTTTTAGACAGGTCTTATGATAGAGTATTGAAATCATTGTATTAATACAGCTGTTAGACTTTTCTCATAATAATATAGCATGTAGGCTGCTTGTGTGGTGACAGAGTGAATGACTGTCTATATGTTTGCATATTGCCTTTACATCCTGTCACCTACAAAGTGTCTGGAGAATCATGTATGCAGATAAGTATAATGGCCTTAACATACCTACACACACACACACATATATATATATATATATATATATATATATATATATATATATATATATATATATATATATATATATATGGTAATCACATTGTACATCATTCATCTGTTGAATCCAAATTACATTATAGGGAAACAGAGGCAAGTGGATAGATTATCTCTTGTAATTAAATGTCACTAATATCTGTATTTCATTAAGGATTAATTGGACCTTCATGTTTAATGTCAGTTGAATTTTAGTCTTATTTTCATTTGTGAAATTTTGCACGTTTGGTTGATTGATATGTTGTCTATTTACATACTTTAGCATTTGTGGTTTTTCAAAATGACGGCAAAAAGAAAATTTATAAGTTTTTTCTTTTTTTTTTTTCTCACAAAAAATGTCTAAGCTGTGAATTCATGGTCTGCTTTCTGGTTGGATAAGACATTTTACCGAGAGGACTAAGCTTTTGATTCCATAGTGTGTATAAAATGTTTTAAATTAGGACCTTTTTATGTGTTTTATTTCTCACAACCAGCTAAAATCTTGGAGATAATCATTTTGGCCTTTGATTTATCAATTTATTATACTGCTTCTATTCACTCCAGTAGAATTTATCATAATGAGTTCCTGACTAAACTGTTTAGACATACCGTGTCTTTTTAGACATACCGTGTCTTTTCAAAATTTGAAATATTTGGTTGAAGACTAGGTCTCTTTCAACAGTCCGATTTTCTGAAAGTCATATTCAGTTGCACTCACATCTAGCATGTTTTTATATTCAATCAACTACTTTAGCTACTGCTACATTACCCAGAGAATCTGCAAGATGTTCCATGAGGAGTTCTTGTCTTAATAGTGCTGCTATTCAGTTTTTAAAAGCATCTTGTTTTCTTACAACTAATTGTTTACATTCATGTTGGCAGTTGACATTCTGTTCAGTTGTAGAGATATTGACTTTAATGCAATCTTCATGGAACAGATTATGGTCTTCGGTAAAATGTAGCAATACATGCATGCGGTTACAAAGAATACACACCTACAATTCCATGAATACTGTAATTATATTTACATATGAACTGTTCTGTTGAGTTTTTGACAGATCATGATTATTCCTGATATTCATTTTTTCCACTGCTATGTGATTAGCATTTCTGTCGTATTTGAAATGAAACACATCTATATATATTTGATGTAATAATTTATGTTACATCTGGTTTACAAAATGTAAATTACAAAGTTGGAAATAGATATTCTTGCTCACCCTTATATATTGTATATTTCCTTTATTCAGTAAGTTTATTTGTATAAATTGCTGACACATAAGAAATAAGGTATTCTTCTTAGTCATTTACACATAAATCCTTTTATTATTATTCCATGAATAGATTAAAGAAATTTACGAAATGATTGAATTTCAACACTTCTGAAGAAATTTATTTCTGGTGGAAACTTGTTGACTATCATTTCTTTATTTACAGGTACTCAGTTACCAGGACAGTGGACACAAGCTCCGGTCAGTCACGTAGATTACCCCAGGCATCAGATATAGTGAGTAAAATGCATACTTTTAAAGTCATAGGTTCAGATCTTGTCAGACCTAACTAAGGTCATCATAGATGTATAACAGATGGCTTCAATATAAAACAAGAAATAACCTGACTGCCTATAGCGACAGTGTTCAGTTAGTAGCTCTGAACTGCATGACTGCCAATAGCGACTTTGCTATCAGCAGTTCGTATCAGTTTTGGGTCTGACTACTCAGAGATTAAAATCACTTTACTGATATAATTGTCCTTTACCACGCTTATCAATGGTTGATACAATAGTTCTTTACCACACTTATCAATGGTTGATATAATTGTTTTTAGCTCACCTGAGCCAAAGACTCAAGTGAGCTATAGTCATAGTGTGCTGTCCGTCGTCGTCGTCGTTGTCGTCGTCCGTCGTTAACTTTTTCACATTTTTGACTTCTTCTCTGGAATTGCATTGCAGATTTGGATCAAACTTTGTGTAAATGATGTACTCAAGGTCCTCTACTAAAATTGTGTTCGGGATCCAGATTTCCTCAGGGGTGGATCCAGGGCGGGACCAAAAGTGCCCAAAAGGGTACCCCTCTTCAAACATCTTCTTCTCCAGAACCAGTACATAAATGGGGAAACTAATTGCATTTCAACAATCTATAAAGATGGGTTATTAAAAATTGTGTTCGGGGTTAAGATCCGTCAAATAGAAATTTACGCTTTTTTGACGTGTTTCTGGACTTAGTCATTTCAATGAAGAAAAGTGTCATGTTTTTCAGTTAATTGATGTTGATGATTTTTAATGACTATTTTGATCATAATTATGGTAAGGATTGTTACTTTGAAAGAATTTTGTCAATATCTCAATTTTTGGATTTTCTATGAATTTTTTAAGACTTCCAAATGAGGGTGTTGGCCATTTTTCACATTTTCAACTTTTTCTACAAAACCACATGAAAAATTTTAATGGAACATGGAATACATGAAGTACTAAAAATCCTCTATCAATGTGGTAAATTTCATCCAAATTGGTTAACAGATAATGCCACCATGTCTAAAAAGTAGGTCTCACAATGGTACATATAATACTTGGTAATTGAAATATGGAGAGTAGCGGATCAAATCCAGCTGTGGTCAAAAAAATTCTTTTTTATTTTTACACATCTAAATAAGTTTTTAGATGTTTCTAAACACTCAACATATGAAATTAGGAATTTTACGTTTAAGACTTCCAAAAAAAAAGGGGGGGGTGGCCATTTTTCACATTTTCAACTTTTTCTACAAAACTGTTTGGAACTACATTGCAGATTTGGATCAAACTTTGTGTAAATGATGTACTCAAGGTCCCTACTAAAATTGTGTTCGGGATCCAGATTCCCTCAGGGGTGGATCCAGGGTGGGACCAAAAGTGCCCAAAAGGGTACCCCTCTTCAAACATCTTCTTCTCCAGAACCAGTACATAAATGGGGAAACTAATTGCATTTCAACAATCTATAAAGATGGGTTATTAAAAATTGTGTTCAGGGTTAAGATCCGTCAAATAGAAATTTACGCTTTTTTGACGTGTTTCTGGACTTAGTCATTTCAATGAAGAAAAGTGTCATGTTTTTCAGTTAATTGATATTGATGATTTCTTAATGACTATTTTGATCATAATTGTGGTAAGGAATATTATTGTGAAAGAATTTTGTCATTATCTCAATTTTTGGATTTTTTATGAATTTTTTAAGACTTCCAAGAAAAAGGGGGGGTTGGCCATTTTTCACATTTTCAACTTTTTCTACGAAACCACATGAAAGATTTTAATGAAACATGGAATATATGAAGTACTAAAAGTCCTCTATCAATGTGGTAAATTTCATCCAAATTGGTTAACAGATAATGCCACCATGTCTAAAAAGTAGGTCTCACAATGGTACATATACCACTTGGTAATTTAAATATAGAGAGTAGCAGATCAAATCCAGCTGTGGTCAAAAAAAATTTTTTTTTTTTTTTTTACACATCTAAATAAGTTTTTAGATGTTTCTCAACACTCAACATATGAAATTAGGAATTTTACGTTTAAGACTTCCAAAAAAAAAAGGGGGGGGGGGAGGGGTGGCCATTTTTCACATTTTCAACTTTTTCTACAAAACTGTTTGAAGGATTTTAATAAATCTTGATAGAAATAAGTCACTTATGATCCTCTTCAAATTCTGTTGTTTTCGTCCAGACCTCTTTACAGGTGGCACCACCATAGTCAAAAGTAGGTCACAAAAGAGTTCCCTCCTTTAACAATATTCTTTTTCATACGGGCTGTATACAGAGACAAACAGAATGCATAGAAATGATCTAGAGGGATGAGTGAAGACGTATTGTCATTTTAGTTCCCTTCCAAAATCAAATTTTAGAATTTTTTTTCGACATTTCTTTGGACTTGGTGATTCAATGCAGAAAAAAAAGTGCAATATTTCCTAGTTAATTGATAATGATGATTTCTTATGGACTATTGTGATCATAATTATGGTAAGGATTGTTACTTTGAAAGAATTTTGTCAATATCTCAATTTTTGGATTTTCTATGAATTTTTTAAGACTTCCAAATGAGGGTGTATAGGAACAATTCAATCACATTTTTCACTTCTGCTGTTATACCACATGAAAGATTTTAATGAAACAAGGAATACATGAAGTACTAAAGGTCCTCTATCAATTTGGTAAATTTTTATCCAAATTGGTTAACAGATAATGCCACCATGTCTAAAAAGCAGTTCTCACAATGGTACATATACCACTTGGTAATTGAAATATGGAGAAATTTTTTTTTTCATTTCTTTACACATCTAAATAAGTTTTTAGATGTTTCTCAACACTCAACATATGAAATTAGGCAATTTTAAGTTAGGTCTGGACAATATTTGAAACAATTGTTGTTCATGACCCAGACTTGAAATCAGTCAACAAAAGGCCCCACCTAAAGAAAATGACTAACTTGTTGCCCTGAATGACTTCTTGCAGAGACATAGGAAATGCTTAATATCAAAATCACGTGAATGGATGTGCAAAAAAGTGTTGTTTTTTATTCTAGCCTGAAATAAAATTTGACATATTTTCAACATCTGTGTTGACTTAGTCACATTAATGCAAAAATAAATGAATTCTTCCTTCATGCATGACTGATCATCTAGGTACTCAGGTGAGCGATATAGGCCCACTTGGGCCTCTTGTTTACCACACTTATCAATGGTTGATATAATTGTTTTTTACCACACTTATCAATGGTTGATTATGAGAGTACAGATATTGAAATCTGCTTTATCTGAGTAATTGGTATTAATATTTAGTGAAACCACTAATGATTTAATTGACATGCCTGACATACAGTAAAACACGTTTAGAGTGAATCGCTAGGGACCAATAAAGCTGGTTCTTACTATGCATAGTTTGCCATATGCATAATATGAAATTTACCGAGGGAAGAAATAAAGTTCGCTATAACCAAATATGTAGGAAATTCTGTTTATTTTATAAAGGAACAACATGGTAGACCGTTTACATACTGAATTCATTTATAAACAATGAATATATCATACAAGTGTTTGTAGTCTGCACTCAAAGATTGTGCAATACATCCAATCTTCAGAAGAAGTCAGTTAATTTTTTCTTTTTCATTGTATCTGATGTTTTATCTGATACAAATTCCTTCAATGTATGAAGACAGTTGAAAACGTCAATATTTATATCACGGTTTTTAAGTATTGTACTCCATGTATTTTTGCGAATAACAAAGTCCTCTGCATTGCCCTTCTTTGCCCGTTATCCTTCATCAACTTTAACAATGATTTGGTATTTAGTTTCCTAGATGGAGAATCCATTAATAAGCTTAAAATATCCACTCCAAAGTAAGATAAACACGGGCAAGACAGACGCGCTATTGTTTGTCAAACAATTATCGCCTCAAATCTGAACTATGGAGACAAAGAAGTTGTTATTACTAATCACGTAGTAATCACAGGTAATCAGTTCGTAATAACAGTGTGTATTTATGAAGAAATTTAACCACGGGGCCAATGGTTTTGGTTCGCAATATGCATTAGTTCGTACTATTAAAATTCGCTAAAATCGGAAAATTTCCGAGAAATTTATATGATGATAAGGTCGGGGAATTCATCTTGATTCGTAGTAAGCATGGATTCTTGATAAACGTGTTCGCTGTATATGGAGTTTACTGTATATATATATATATCAATAATGTGTTCTTTATTGCGTTATTAGGAATCCGCAACACCCAATCCCTTGGCTAAAGCTCAGCTGGACCTGTTGTCTCAACTTATAGGAAGTAAAGCTATGTCTTCTAAACAAGAAATCCGCCTCAATCTATTCAAAAATGATGAAGAGGAAGAGTAAGTACTATGTTAACAATGTGCATCAGCAAACCATCTCTCTAGTCTGTCTCACATTGCTAAGACTGAGTGGCTATAATTGCTTTACAATGTGCATCAGCAAACCATCTCCCTAGTCTGTCTCACATTGCTAAGACTGAATGGCTATAACTGCTTTACAATGTGCATCAGCAAACCATCTCCCTAGTCTGTCTCACATTGCTAAGACTGAGTGGCTGTAATTGCTTTACAATGTGCATCAGCAAACCATCTCCCTAGTCTGTCTCACATTGCTAAGACTGAGTGGCTGTAATTGCTTTACAATGTGCATCAGCAAACCATCTCCCTAGTCTGTCTCACATTGCTATGACTGAGTGGCTTTAATTGCTTTACAATGTGCATCAGCAAACCATCTCCCTAGTCTGTCTCACATTGCTCAGACTGAGTGGCTGTAATTGCTTTACATTGTGGATCAGCAAACCATCTCCCTAGTCTGTCTCACATTGCTATGACTGAGTGGCTATAATTGCTTTACAATGTGCATCAGCAAACCATCTCCCTAGTCTGTCTCACATTGCTAAGACTGAGTGGCTGTAATTGCTTTCCAGTGTGCATTAGCAAACCATCTCCCTAGTCTGTCTCACATTGCTTAGACTGAGTGGCTATAACTGCTTTAGAATGTGCATCAGCAAACCATCTCCCTAGTCTGTCTCACATTGCTATGACTGAGTGGCTATAATTGCTTTACAATGTGCATCAGCAAACCATCTCCCTAGTCTGTCTCACATTGCTATGACTGAGTGGCTGTAATTGCTTTACAATGTGCATCAGCAAACCATCTCCCTAGTCTGTCTCACATTGCTATGACTGAGTGGCTATAATTGCTTTACAATGTGCATCAGCAAACCATCTCCCTAGTCTGTCTCACATTGCTCAGACTGAGTGGCTGTAATTGCTTTACATTGTGGATCAGCAAACCATCTCCCTAGTCTGTCTCACATTGCTATGACTGAGTGGCTGTAATTGCTTTACAATGTGCATCAGCAAACCATCTCCCTAGTCTGTCTCACATTGCTCAGACTGAGTGGCTGTAATTGCTTTACATTGTGGATCAGCAAACCATCTCCCTAGTCTGTCACACATTGCTATGACTGAGTGGCTATAATTGCTTTACAATGTGCATCAGCAAACCATCTCCCTAGTCTGTCTCACATTGCTCAGACTGAGTGGCTATAATTGCTTTACATTGTGGATCAGCAAACCATCTCCCTAGTCTGTCTCACATTGCTATGACTGAGTGGCTATAATTGCTTTACAATGTGCATCAGCAAACCATCTCCCTAGTCTGTCACACATTGCTATGACTGAGTGGCTATAATTGCTTTACAATGTGCATCAGCAAACCATCTCCCTAGTCTGTCTCACATTGCTATGACTGAGTGGCTGTAATTGCTTTACAATGTGCATCAGCAAACCATCTCCCTAGTCTGTCTCACATTGCTAAGACTGAGTGGCTATAACTGCTTTACAATGTGCATCAGCAAACCATCTCCCTAGTCTGTCACACATTGCTAAGACTGAGTGGCTATAATTGCTTAACAATGTGCATCAGCAAACCATCTCCCTAGTGTATCTCACATTGCTAAGACTGAGTGACTATAACTGCTTTACAATGTGCATCAGCAAACCATCTCCCTAGTCTGTCTCACATTGCTAAGACTGAGTGGCTGTAATTGCTTTACAATGTGCATCAGCAAACCATCTCCCTAGTCTGTCTCACATTGCTATGACTGAGTGGCTATAATTGCTTTACATTGTGGATCAGCAAACCATCTCCCTAGTCTGTCTCACATTGCTCAGACTGAGTGGCTGTAATTGCTTTACATTGCTGCCACACTGAACTATTTGAAAAGATAAACATACTGCAATGAATTGAAAGTTTGGTTTAATTTTGACCTTCACTTTGGTAATTGATCTTGAGATTGTAATAACATAAACGTACTAAAATGATTTTTGTCATAAAAACATAATCATTTTTGAAATCATACTTAAAAACTTATTTCTCATATTGTTGTCATTGAAAGATGAGGATAGATGAAAGTATTGCTAGGTAAATTAGTATTTCCCACTAATTTTAAATACCTGAAGGGGGAGATTGTTTATTTTCTAATATTTTCCATCTATTTTTAGCCAAGCTGCTGCCTCAGCAACCTTCCAGCCAGTTGCTCAGGCTGAGTCGCAAGTTGTCAATATTGATCTCAAGGTGAGTCTTTTAACAATGCTAGTATCATCTCCCTTTAAAATGTTGTCAGTGAATACCTCTCCAGATGAATGTGGTCAGTGAATACCTCTCGGGATGAACGCTGATTATAAATATCATCACTTCATGCATGATAGAGAGCTGGTAAACCTCTAACAGTAGCATGGTTGGTCCAGAAGTGGAAGGTGGGGTGATCAAACTACATTTGTGACTTGTTGATTTCCTGCCCCTCAATCAAGATCAGAGGTAGCAGATAAAAGATCTCTCTCTTACTCTTTCTCTCTCTCTCTCTGTTATAGATGGATGGACCCATAGTATGAATGTGAAATTTGGTACAAAATGTACTGTATCTTGTAGCTGTAATTGCAATGAAATTTAAAAAAAGCTCTCAAACTTGGACACTTTTTCATGTTACTAAAGCTTTTCACACATTATATGCAAAACATTATCTTTCTTATGTGCCAGTTTGGTTCATGTAAGAAACTGTCAATGACTAATTAGTATTTTGGTTTGCAATAAATTAGTGGTTGGAAGAACATCATTGGAATTTTGATGAAATCAGAAGTGAATCTGATGTTTGGATTGTAGAGCATAAACCCCTGGTCATTCAAAAATTCATGTCAAAGCCATGAACATTAAAGATCACTGTATTGTATGTTAAAAAGATCCCTCTCACTGCTTTTAGGTGGGTCCATTATATGGTCAGAATCCTCTCACTGCTTTAAGGTGGGTCCATTATATAATCAAAACCCTTTCTTCGCTTTTAGGTGGGTCTATATAGTCATACCCTTCTCACAGCTGTTAAGTGGGTCCATTGCACAGTCAAAACCCTGTCGTTGCTTTTAGAGGGGTCCATTATACCATCAAAACCCTCTCACTGCTTTAGGGGGACCATTACACAGTCAGAATCCGCTCACTGTTTTAGAGGGATCCATTATACAGTTGAAACCCTCTCACTGCTTGCAGGTGGGTCCATTATACCATCAAAACCCTTTCACTGTTTTTTGGGGGGTCCATTATACAGTCAGAAGCCTCTCACTGTTTAAGAGGGGTCGATTATACAGTTAAACCCCTCTCACTGCTTTTAGGTGGGTCCATTATACATTCAAAACTATCTCACTGCTTTTAGGTGGGTCCATTGTACAGTCAAAACCTTCTCACTGCTTTTAGAGGGGTCCATTATACAGTCAAAACTCTCTCACTGCTTTTAGGCGGGTCCATTATACAGTCAAAATCCTTTCACCGTTAAGAGGAGTCCATTATACAGTCAAAATCCTCTCGCTGCGTTTAGGTAGGTCCATTGTACAGTCAGAAACCCTCTTACAGCTTTTAGGTGGGTCCATTATACAGTCAAACCACTCTCACTGCTTTTAGGTGGGTCCATTGTACAGTCAAAACCTTCTCACCGCTTTTAGGTGGGTCCATTATACAGTCAAAATTTTGAGACCATGCAACAGGCAGGTACACCACCATAATATGCAAAATAATTCTGTTGTATTATTGAACAGTAGGGAGAACATGCCTGTCATTTTCTGTCTGCCGTAGCTGTCATGCTTTTTAGTAATATCACTACAGTGAATTCAGAATATTCTTTGAAGTGGTGCAAGACATTACTTAGAGTGCTATTAGAGTGATGGGGAACTTAGCATTTTCATAAATGGATTATTATAAAATTCATAAAAATTAACGCTCCTTCTTCTTCAGTATTTCTTTGAGAGATACCTAAAAATACACATTTTTACTGATTTTATGGGAAAACTGCAGTAAAAAAAGGGCTTCATGTTCAATTTGTCATTTTACTGTGACATCACAATTGGAAAATTAATGACATAATTTAAACCCAGGAAAAAGTTGCAATTCTACATCTTATGATGTTAGTTATTATGGAAATTAATGACTGAAGAAATCCGTTGAGTTATTTACAGATTATTGTATATATCGTGTGATTACATAGGAAAATTATGAACATTCTTATAGCACTTAAATATTGTTTTGGGATTAGGTAACATAAAGAATTAATTAAAAACTAATAAATACATCAAACTAATGACATTTGATTAAATCTCATGGAATTAAATTGGGGAATTTTATCAGAGGTAGACTTTAATATTAATACATCTCAAGAGATGTTTCTTTATGAGCACAAAGAAATGTTTAACTTTAACAACCAATTATATGGTTAATGTTAGACTTTTTTGTATTCTTTTTGAGAGTAAAATAGTAAAAAATCATAAATCACAATGTATATAGTCTGATACTAATCCTCACATCATTGCAATATTTTCCCAGGGAGCTTTATCAGAGGTAGGTTTCGTACCAAGCATGCGATACATCTGCTAAATCTCACGCCTGTCGTCTGACTGCTAAGCATCGTGGCATGATCAAGATTTCTTGCAATATTATCTTCACAGTGAATACTTTCTTGCTATTTTAAATAAATTATGCACCATTCTTCTGGATTCTGAATGACATATTGCTAAACAATTGCTGCAAGAAAAAACAATTTTATGGAAGTTCACCTTGAAATTTTGTTTCTGTATGGTACACTGTAATTACAGTATCTATAACCTTCAGTAAAAGTTAACGTCAGCAGGAGTATCCTTTTGATCTACTAGTTGTAGTCAACTTTTCAGAGATGTCAAAATTAAAGTCTGTGCCTTAGATTTCCTGTCTTATTCAATTTAGCAAGATCTTGTTATTGGAGTACTGGTATATTGTAGAGCAGTGAAATCACCATTGACTCTATTTAATTAAAATCTTAGAAAAATGATAAGTCTTTATTGCTAGGGATTCATCACTTTTTATGCACATTCACTTCATTGATCAAGTTTGTATGTTTATTTTGGGTGTTTCATTTGAAGTCTGTGCTGTGTTAAGCAGGTAACATAATGAGAAGTAAAGGACACAATAACAGATGCTGTCTGAATATACAGAATACATGTAATATTTTATAAAATAAAACGAGTTTAAAAAAATGCTTTCTTTGAGGTGATAGATGAATATAAATGAAATTATTGTTGTTATAATGTGTACACACATATATATATATATACATATATCATACATGGGTACACTGGTGAAGCAGATGGAGCTTACTCCAAGCTTTGTCATTTATAGCCCTGAATTAAAGTTTGTAGTCTATTTGATTTCATGGGACCAAACCCTGTAAATACTCTTGTTTATACTTCTTGGTTTATGGCATTTGTTACTTAGGTTTTTGAAGAATTTTGATGAAACTTACCCAGAATAATTACCTTATGGTCTAGTTGATCTTAACTTATTTCCTTGAAATCAAATTCTCAAAAGTTTGTAATGTACCATTTGATGTTTATTATTAAATCTTCTTCCAAGTTTTTCCATTGATTGGTTGGTTGGTTGATTGGTGTTTTACATCACTTTCAACAATATTTCAGTTATATCGCGACATGGAAGCAGGAGGTTACCAACCTCTTAAACATAGTGGCGCAACCGGGAATCGAACCCGGATCGTTGAGCGCCGCAAGCCAAGCGCTTAACCACTACACCACGCCTGCCCCTTTTTTCCATTGAAGTTATTAATGTAAAGGAAATTTCATTCATGTCCTTTGCTGAGAACTCCTGTCAGGGACAAATCCATTTTAAGATTTATCCTTTAGTAATTGTTAAAACACAGTTTTCCTTGCATGTTAGATGTGGTTGACTTTGGATTTACTGACAAGTTTGCCTACTACATCTCAAATTAATTAAAATGGCCCAGCTGAACATTTCATGTTTTTTCTATTTACAGAAAAGGAAGAATGACGAATTAAGCAAAATAGCAAGTGAACTCTCCGATACAAAGATAAAGGACAGTGGACCCTCTGATGACTTACTGGACTTGATGGACAGTGCATAACCATGGCAAAAGATTTATCTCATGCATTGTAGTCTAATTGCCTTATTTCTAAAATTTATTTTTCATAAAAAATTTCAGAAAAAAAAGGAATTTCTACATCTTACATAGTACTTAAGGAACAGAGTTCATATGTAAATTTTATTTACTACAAGCTTAAACAAAATTTTGTTTAATTAGCATTATTAGCCATTTGTCATAATGATGTTTAAAATGGTAAAATTACTTATAAAAAAAGTTTTTTATGATAGGTAATCATAGTATTGAAAAGTTCATAAATATCATATGTATTGTTGATGAAGTTCAATGTTGTAGACTCTACTTCGGTAGAGTTGGTGTTAAAAGTTATTTATTGTTTAAGTAGTCACTGGTAAGAATGTGATAAGCATCGTCTATTTAAGAGTTTATTTTGGAGTTGAGATTTTTGTGACACTTGCACAACATAGCAGCATTTATTTTATTTTCGTTTTAATGTCCTTTCAGGGACATATAGTGTTTGGTTTGTCTGTCTGTCTGTCTGTGGCAAAAACTATAGCATTTATCATCTCTTGTAAACACTGAGAGATAAGTTTCGATATTTCACTTGTGTGTTCCTTTTCACAGTAACTTTTTCTCGACACCCAGATTTTTTATATTGTGCCCTTGACTGTGATCTATGACCTACTTTTAAAAAGTGTCAACACTGACTGCCTTCCGTGGACATCAGTGTTTCATGGATACATCTTCATTTTTAAAATCTTTTTTCCCTTCATTAATTTTTTGTTTACAGGGAGTATTAAATGAAAGAATATATTTTAATTTACAGGAAAACATAATAATGAAAAAAATGTTTTTCAACCTGACTACTGCTGTATTATTATATTCTATAAATGCAATCAAGTATTTTTGTATTGATCTGTCATCTTACATCGAGTCCTGTCATTTCATGAAATGAATAGATGTTATGAACTGATGCGAGTATGTGACTGCCTCTTATAAGTGAAGTGATGTTGTATGTTGTGATCTTTTTGTTTCTTTATCGGAGTTTAATGTCACAAATGCATTATGTATGCAAAGGTCTGAAAATATCTTATACCTTCATGCCTTTGCCCTGTAAGAGATAATAACTTTATATTTGACATGGATATTGTGCCTAGTTTTAAATACCAGCACCAAGGTCTATGACCTTGACTCACATTACTATAAATGAAATGAATGAGAGATTGTAATTATCAGAAATATAATCAAAGCATTTATTGGGAATTCAAATTATGCCATACAAACTTGAATTAATTTTCAAGGATCTGGAATCTACTAATGTCCTTAGCAGATTATTTCACTCTGATACATTTTCTTTTTCTTTTACATTTCCATGATTCTACAAAAGAGCTTGTGATACTACAATGCCAAATTTGTTGTAAACATATTTATTTTTCTGGAAAGAATGATCTGCTAGAAGTAGAGTTTTGGTTGATATACACTACATATACTTATTATTATTCTATGGCCTGGGTTCGCCTCTTTCCTGTGTAAGAGGCGAACCCAGGCGATATATTCGCCTGTGGCTCAAACATGAAGATGAAATTTGTCTTATATTAGTTTGGCCTTGAATTAGTATGAATAGTGAATTTTCTACTAAATATTTTACAATACATGTACATTACTACTGAAATAGTAATGAATCAGCACTCCACAGACAAAAGAAACTTCACAAAAATGTGAATCTTGCAGAATAAGTACATGTACAATATATCTTCAGTATGTGCAAGTATATAAAGGCATTAGTGTAGGCTAGGTGTATTTACATGTGATACATTCTATGAATGCACGATGGTTAGACAGATTTTAATGTGTTTGGAGTGAATCGAGGTTGTGATGAATCATATATATTTACTCACCAGTCTTATTATTTATTTGGAATATATAATATTACAAAGTGCAATTCTATAATTTTGTTTATTTCCTAATGAACTAACCCTCAATTTTTTATTTACCCTATGGAAATGCCTTTTTGAGCCCAGAACTCTTTTATTTTGACAGATTATAATTGAATTTTGTTTAACTGAGCACTGATAATTCAAACTTTAGGCAAAGTCTGTCTAATTTCTTAAAATCAAAAGCCATTAAATGTTTAAACTGAACACCTCATGACTGGAAATAGTTTTCATGATCCCTTGAAGTTTGCCATATTGAGAGTATTCTGTAGAAATTCTGTATTTTCACAATACATATAATATCTTATTTTCAAAACAGGGATAATTTCAACTTCAGGGTAAATCAGACTAATTTCAAAAGTCCCAATTCAGGTTCTACATTGTCAATTTCAAAACGTTTAATTAATACTCCTTATAAATCGAACTATTTCCCCATGTTCCCTTGAAGTCTGTTTTGTTGAGAGTAAATTATATAAAAAAAAAAATGAAAAATTTCATATCTTCACATAGTAGATCTTTGAATATAATTTTTTTCCCACAAATTTATCCGTCCATGATTATATCAAATAATGCATATTAAATCATATAACATGTCACGTGACAATACTAATGTTAAAGAATATTTTATTTTTGCTGAAGTTTTGACATATTTTATGATTTGGTAAAATCTTTATTGTACTACAGTTTGAGTAGCCAGCCGGAGTCTTATTTGTTGGTAATAATGTGACCATGGTTAATGTATGTCAATAAATATTTTACTTTAAAGGAATAGAGTTTTTACTTTAGCTCGGCAGAATTCTGACTTGTAGGTCCTGAGGATAACTTAATCAAAGATTTATTTTTTAAATCAGTGCTTACATTTTCTTGCAAAGCAAATGAAGCAGTGGAAGAATGCACTGCTTGTTACTACTCATGCAAAAACATGAAAAATGTGATTTATTCAGAGAGTGGTTGTTGTCTTTAAAAAATGGACTTTAAAGGACTGAAAGAATGAAAGAGAACTTCTTTGGAATTTCTACAGTTTGGAAATAGCCATAAGGTATTTAGATTTGGAATATGATATTTATACCCCAAATGAAATGAATTTATTCAAGAAAGACAACTCTCAAAAGGTGGAAATTTCTGTGAAACAGCAAACACATGTAGAAAGGATTTTACCTTAATTATGATATGTATAACAGGTGTAAAAAGGATTTTACCTTAGTTATGATATGTATAACAGGTGTAAAAGGGATTTTATCCTAGAGATGATGTGTTTAACACATTCAATTTGTATTGATATAGAAGTATAGCTAAAATTTGCATGTACACAACTTAGACTCCTGCAATCCGTTAACATATTCTTATATATATAATACTTAATGATATAAAATACAAATATATGGGTGTTTTGTTATTGTGGAATTTATCACTACATACTATGGTGGATATTCATGAACCTCTGAAACACAATCTAATTAAAATGCAGATCTTGTTCTCTCGTTGGAGAAAATGAGAACAGGTACTCATAAGGAGTAAGCATCTCCTGTTTGACCATATGCACCGAAATGAATTCCCATAACATACATATGACAAAAATACTTCTTCAACATTGCATACAAAGAGATTCACTCTATTGTAAAAATCTTGTCCGGGCTATTTCTTTTAGTTGTATGAATGGATAATGTTCATACTGGGTCGTTGGTCAAAGGCCACATCACTTGTCTTTTTTTTTGGAAAAACTTTAACTTTGACGGTAAAGTATAGTCATAGAGAGATAGGGAGTCCATTTTACATGTGTGTATTCTGTATGACAAGTCCTGTACACTGATACAACAAGAATTTACACAACCGCCTTGACCTTCACCTTCTTCTCCAAAACTTAAATATTGGTCATATATATAGTTCTATGCCCTATTTTGAATCTTGGTGCCGCGCTGGGGGGGTGGGTGGGTTCTAGTTTATGTGTATTTTACACATTTTTGTCTCCTTTTGAAGTCTGTTTGTTTATCAGAATTGTTAGGAACACAATTGGTTATGCATTTCTGGTCTAATTAAATAACTATTGCAAATCTCAAAATTTCAAGGCATGTTTGCATTGTATTTTAGTCTTGAAAAATACTTCTGTAAATTACTGCAATTCGTTTTTGACGGTACATTACACTTTAAATTCCTTTTCTTTCATAAACATGTTGAAATTAACTCAAATAATGTTTAAATTATAAAAGATAACGCTGAATTTATATTTCATGCCTTGAAACTTGATAACACAAAATGATATAGAACGAATAACAGTTGTTACTTTTAACTTATAATAATGAATAAAATGTTGGAAATTTCGTTTTAATTATAAGTTGAATGTTTCATTTGAGTATTTTGTCAGATTGCAAATAATTAATACAAGGCATTTGAAGGAAAAAGCACCACCTGGAAGGGATACAGCTATGTAGATGTGTAGTAGTTGCTTAGTAGAAAAGCATTAATGCCGTCAACTTCAACTTAGCTGAAGTCCAATCATTTGATACTTGACATTTTCGTGGACAGCATGTAAGTGGGGTGGGGGTCTACAAAGTCGTAATTGGACAGTTACGACCAGAGTCTGAGGACACCATCTTTAATTTAAACTGGCACAAAGATACATATGAAAACTTGATCTGGTATTTGTGCAAAATATTTCTGAGCAGATACAGAAAATATGCCATGGTGAATTAGCCAACACTGTCAAACTGCTTCATGATTAGGCCCCATTAGGCAGTTCCAGTGATCACTGGACCATTTACATGAAAATAAATTTTACAATTGTGAGCAAATGTATGGTTACATTTACAGTCATTCATAGAATTCACTTTCAATTCTGAACAGAAAAGGTTTTCAAGACCATGTTCATGTTTTAAATATAAGTATATCTACATTGTATGAACCAGAGTGCATAGTTGCATGTATTTACATTAATTTTGATAAAAAAGTTCAAGACAGATAAATTTTAATAGCTTCATATTTGAGAAACTTCAAAATACTTCAATCGATGATAATCAATATACTGGTAAGTGACCTTGGTATTTCTGTTACTAAGGAACATCTAGTTTTTATGCTTCCTGAATTAAACATTGGCACACAGATTTGGTTGCAAAACTTTACCATTGGCTAAAATGTTTGGAGAGATAAAGACGGGGCTTAGGTATTTCATGTGAATACTGCTTGTGGGTGAGAAGATGTTATTGGTCAGACTCAGCTGATCAAATTTTTATCTATTGACCTTGACCTTGAAAGTAAAAATATTGCTTTGTACGCTACCATTCAGAGGTATCAGTGTTTTACAAATACACTTTGTTCATTTGTTTTTTTTAATTTCTCAAGAAACAAACTTTTACACTTTAATAAACTGAATATACATTATGTATTTAATGTGAAGTTCGACCATGATGCTAAACAGTTTAAATTAATGATTTGCTCACTGGATCCATTGTGAATGAGAAGACATACATAACTATTTATGGGTGTACTGACACCACACCTACACTCACTACCCCAGTGCATATAAATCTATGCACTCTTTTTAAACATCTATATAGTACATAATATCAATATGAAATGGTTCAGAAAATCCATTCATGATTCTTCCATCACAAGAACTTTCTTATTCCCCTTAAAACCTTCTAAAGATGAATTCACAGCTTCCTGAAAGTTTTCGATTGGAATCATGTCACTCATAGGTGGTAAGAATTTACCATTTCTCATCAATTCACACAACTCATCAAACATTTTTGCTCGCTTTGGATTGAGTTGGTTTTCCTGAAGCCATTTTGCATTCCAGTATCCTGCTACTTTGATGCGCTTGAATATAAGAGCTCCTGTTGGCACCACAACAGGTTTCTTGGACATTCCACCATATGTGACAATTACACCCTTATCATGTAAATGCCTAATCAGCTCTGTAGCACTAGGTCCTCCCACAGTATTAAAGGCAAGTTTTGGTGTTGTTGGTAAAGATTTGATGAGCTCTTTCATGGCAGGTGTTTTACAGAATTCTTCTGTTACAACATGATCAGCACCAAGGTCCTTTAAAGAAGTTACCAAACTTTCAATGTTGGGTCTATCCCTAACAATATTGACCGTTTTATATTTCCATTCCTTTGCAAGTTGAATGACAGCTTGTCCAACAGCACTATTTGCTCCATTTTGAATAACGACATCTCCTTCTTGTAAAGCTACAAAATCTTTCAGCATTCTGTATGCAGTGGGTGGGTTGACCATTATAGTTGCCGCACATAATTTTGGTACATCGTTGGCAATTTTCATCAATTTTTTCTGCGTTACCACGTTATGTGTTGCCCAGGTCCCTATTCCAGTACCATTTGGATAGACCCAATCACCGGGTTTCAATGACGAAACTCCTCCCCCTACTTCTAAAACAACACCCACTCCTTCATTACCTACGATGGCTGGTAGTTCATTACGTATCATGTATGTTCCTTCTATCATGTTGATATCAGAAGGGTTTATTGGAGCCAGCATCCATTTCACTAGCACATCTTCCTTTTCCAATTTTGAAGGCAGCTCAATTTTCTTGGAGTATAAAACCTTTCGTGGATCACCAAATTCAGAATGCATGACAGAAAACGATTTTCCGTAGTCACCGAAATTCCGTGTAGATATTGTCACTCTTGATCCCTGTCGCATAATATACAAAAGACGACATTTTATTACGCTCTCTAAATATTTCAGACCAGCAGACATGTTGAGTTTTTTTTTTTACCTCTATGATAAGTCTAGAGAAACCCGAACAGATTGGAAAACGGAAATTGCCTGCTGCGCAGATCGAAATTCATAGCAACCCTCCAAACAAATATGGCGACATAAGAGGGAAAAAGAACATGAGAGTGATTTGACATTAGATAAGTTTACATGTGATTAAAATGTCAAAAGCGGGAAAGCGTGTGAAAAGTGGATCTGGGGGAGGTGGTGCCAAATGGGAGCAAGCTCTACTTGCAGCCGTATTTGATGAAGTAAGTGACAATAAATTTTGTTGTATCTCCAGTTATGACATTCACTGATTCAGTCTTTAGTCGGTGTAATTTGTAAAACGGTAATATTTTTATGGCATGCGGGAAATATTGCACTATATATCGTTTGGAGATTTGTGTTTTCTTCCAATGGTTAACAAGTGAGATTATGCCGCATATGCGGCCCTTCACTTTAATGGAAAAAAAAGAACACTGTCAATGTAATTGCACACTCATTTGGATTGCAGGGTTCTCAATAAGAAATAAAGTAGGTAGAGAAAAAGAAAATGTTGAGGGCCAAAGGCCCGAACAGAGGGCCACTGGCCCGAGGGGGTTGAGTCCGAGAGCGGGGCATCCCTCTTCTTGGAAGGACAGGGTGTCCAAAGGTCCCCCCCCCCCCGGAAAATTTTTTAAATTTACATTGTAGGAGGTGGCATCTAGGACCTATCTGGGTATATTTTGAATTGTTTATTGGTAATCAATATGACACTTTTAGGAGCACATTTTGCAAAAAAAAAAAAAAAAAAACCAAAAAAACAAAAAGACAATAAAAATCACAGGATACAGTAGTTGTATGACAGATTAGAGTCTGAGTGTCTGCAGCTTTGCAAAGTCCTGAAAAGACAGTGATATCATAATAGCATCAGTAGCTTTAGGATTAGTGGATAATGTATAGTCACTTATATGCATATTAAATCGATCCTGGCTAAGCCTCACTATGGCACTCATAATGGAGCACCAAAAACTTCAAATGACAGACCCCTGGCAAGCTAGAGGTGAGACCAGGTGTCAGGAGTAAAAGTCTCCTGTTTGTCTAGACACACCCGCATTTATAAAGATTTGAATCTGCAAATTGCATTGAAAGCCATTCAAAAAGTAATACATGTAGATACCCTGGTTATTCTTTATTAGAGAAAATGTGACACACTTTTATTGACTGACTAATGAATCTGACTTCATCACATACTGATTAGTAATTGCCATACTTTAAAGTGCAGTTTCAAAACCAGAAATTAAAAATGCGTAGTAAACTTAAATTAGAACTGCGATCACGATTCCGGAATCATAGCCGCGTTTTTTAAAAGAAAAAGATCGTAATATGAAAAGAAAAGTGTCAACTTACAATGATTTTTATGTTTACGTAGTTTTTTATTTACCATGTTTAATAATAATAAAGCCCAACGTGATAAGCAAAGTAATTTTGTATGGAGGGTTTTTTTTACCAAATATCATACTAATTTTTGAAAATGAAGTAGCCGGCGCCACAGTGTATATAGACGGCAAAATCGCTGGTCGCCGGCACTTATTGAGAACCCTGAGATTGTTGCTCCATTTTTCCCTATCCATTCTGTAGATTAAGGAGATGAATTTGGATTTAGTATTTAATATAATGAATAATTAAGACTGCTTGCTAGATTGCACAATATTTCCCTTATGATGACATATATCTTATAGTTAAGAGTTTTTGAAAATTACCAGACCCACCTGCAACACAGGAACAACCTGCCTGAAGAAGTTGTTATGGCACCTTCATTGAACATGATTAAAAGCAGATTTAACATAAAACTTGGAAATTGCACCCCCTTAAATTTTCCCCATTCTGCTACAACTATAATGGAACAGTAAGTCAATAAAAGATATAAGAAGTAGTGAAAAATGCAAGTATGTCAGAGAAGCTTGAAGCTTACAGGGCTATAAACTCATCAAAATTTTGAGTTGCCATTTGGGCAAGTTGGACTGAAATTGAGGTTACCCAACAGTTTTAACGTGCCTAAAAGCTACATTGTATTAAGAGAAAATTCAAGTGTTACAAAAATCAAGCAAAATTCAATTGGCAGTGACTCCCCATACAATTTCCAACCCATTAAAAAAAAACCCAAAAAAAACCCCTTAAACAATATTGACCTTAGGTCAAAGCATAGTAATGCATTTCCCATAGGGTCCCATGTTAAATTTCCAGACTTCCAACATTAGACTTACACAACTTTCTTTTGATTTTAGGTTGTCCAGGGTTGCTTTAAGTTGTTTTTGATCAGGCGACCATGAATTTTGAGTCTTGAGCTTACATCGATGTTGTATACATTAAGAAAAAGACTAATGCAAAATTGAAATGTCTGATAAATTTTTCAGTATCACCTGTCCACATAACTAATGGATAACCAATTAATCTATATTATATGCCATAGTTTCTTCTCTGCTTTGACAAATCTGAAAAAGTTGTAATGTTATAAATGCATATCTTAAACCCAGATATTTGTTTTTGAAAGTGAAATTACATCTTGGCCATTTTCATTCCACATACTTTCTGGATCTGTAACTTTTAATGACCAAAGACATAAAGGACTATATCAAACCCACAGTGAAGTATAGTAATGATATAACTTTGATAGCAGAAGGTTCTGGGTTTGATTCTTGGGTTTTGTCACATCTTTTTCTCCTGCCTGTTACATTTGGTGCTGTGGCCAGGCCTCATGAGGGTTAGGATCTTTTTAAAGTTGTTGTGTGTTTTGATTTCCGCGCTTGGAAACCTCTCTCAGGGGAGGAGTGTGACGGATGGGTAACAGTCTGGATAGCGTATGGTAAGAGCATCCGTCTTGTTAGTGGAAGGTTCTGGGTTCAATTCTCGGGTCCGGTCACATCTTATTCTCCTCCGTTACATCATGTTATAGTTATTATATTGTTGTAATGTTCCTTTTTTACTTTTGAATAGTTTACTTTTCAAGATAAAAACAAATCTAATAAAAACAGTAGTTCTTTGTAAATTTACACATTCTGCATTTATCATCATTCATTCAAATACAACAAACTGCTTTATAAAACATAAAAATGCAACATAGATAGCTCAGTTAGCAGAAAATCAATATAGTAGTGGAAAGGTTCTAGGTTCAAATCCCATAAAATATACATGAATTTTTTACTCATTATGCAAATCATCCACATGGTAGGAAATTCTGAGTTTCAATATCAGTCTTACAATAAAAACACTGTGCCGTTTACATACTGCTTACATTTAATAAGATTTATTTTCTTTAAAAGGATTCATGGAAATCCAATATTGCATTTGTTGTTGGGAATAAACCAGAGGATTACAAATGGATTGACATTCTTGGAGCAACAGTGGCTTCAGGTCAACGAAGACTCTTTAGTGTCATCTCCAAGGAAGCTCTTGAAAATGAGGTGAGTACATCTAACATAATTTCTCCAGAATTTCAGTTATCATGCTTTAAACTCTTGTTTAGTTTGTGATGAACTTATTAAAAGTGTAATGCAATTTCAGATTCAAGTAACATTTTATAATCTGACTGTGTGATATTGAGTTAAATATAATAACAGACAGCACTAATTCCAATTTAGGTAATGTGTTTACTAGACTTCTGTATACAGGAGCAGTTTTTCCCCCCAACAAAGACTGATACTTTAGTAGCCCAACAGCTTTTTCATAGTTGTATTATTAAATAGACTAAAGATTAGGAGAATTTCTCTTTACAGAATCTTTGGTAATGAATTTAAAGAGAACTTATGTTAGTCAAGCAAAGAAAATTTCCTATAAATATGTAGGTTATTTATTTACTTATATTTATCTTTTTGGTGGGGTGGGGGGAGTGGGAGACTTAGAGGGTGATTTTAGGGGGTGTCTTTCTTTGATTTTGGATTTTTTTGTGTTTGATTTCTTGGGGGGTAAGGAGGGGGGGTTGTTGTGTTGTATTTTTAAATGTTTTGAGAGTCATACAATTATTTCTTATTTTATATTACTGTTATTTTCTAGGTTAGGGAATTGGGAAATCCAAAAGGTAAAAAACCTAAAGAGATTCCTGCTCATTATGAAGTATGTGAGCCATGTAAAGTGCATCTGGATAATGGAGAAGATATTCCAATCCCATTACTGGCAAGACTTCTCAAGTTCAAGCTTCTCTCAATTAAAACCAATGACTTAAAGAGAAGAGAAATGGAAAAAAAGGTAAATGATAAAAAGATGCAATACTTTTTATTCAGTATTCAGTCTTTTTGTTACACAGAGTTGCTTTCCATTTGGGATGGTATCATACAAAAATTGATTGTTACTTCATCAAATTCTATGGAAACCGGTCAAAAACTCAGGGAAATGATGGTCTACAAATGACTTTTTCATAGGAAATTTATGATGGACAATTGTTTTGCATCAGAAACTGTCCCAAATGGAAACAACTCTGTTCAACAAAAAGAGTCAATGTTTGCATAAGGAAAAGCATACAAATATATTATTTTCAAAAAGAACTCAGATTATGACTATTCAGGTTATCTAAGTGAGTTCTTGTTATTGGTTATACATGTACTATGAACAGAGAAAGTCATTTAGGATTAGAATTAGATTAAATATTTGTAAATTGTCATATACTTTGTAAGATAGGGTGTTTATTATTGCATACTTTTTTAGGGTGCATCCAATGTAAGTGATAGGATTTGAAACAGAGAGTTAGATGAATAATAAGCCATGTGACATGTTGCCTTGTAGCATACTAATAAAGCTACATACCTAATGTACTGTGCCATAATTCATTATATGCTTCATGTTCAGTACTGATTTTGTTAAAGGAGCTTCTCATGTTTTGTGATGTGCGAGATAATGTGTGTATTTTATTGCTCATTTTAATGTATGTGTAACTAGGCTCGTTCTAAGTGGTGACAAAGGGATTTTGAATGTGTTGTTTAAACTGTGTGTTCATTTGACATACCAAAAGATGAAATTAATTCATATATTTGTTTGGTGAAGACATATTCCACATATAGTATGGAACCTGAAAAACAAAAAGAGTCAAAGGTGAGGCTCTAGTGTTTGATGTAGTACACACCATTCCAGTAAAAAATCCTCCAAAAGTAGAAATAAGTGTTCTAAGCCTCTTGCTTTAAACACAATTTTACCATTATTCTCTTCTGAAACCTTGTGTCTTGTGAATTTCATTATAGTTCTTTGTGTGTTCTTAGAAAAAGTAATAACTAGAAGAATGCAAATTCCATAACCTTTTAATATAATTGTTGTTTGGTAGGCTGTAAAAATAACTTTGGTAAAACAGATGGTATATAGTGCATTTCATAAATAGATTTCTCAGTTTTATGCACTACAATCTTTTATCATGCAAATAAGTGATATTTCAAACAGTGGAGTCATGAAATCATACATTCTGTGCAGTAGTTTGAAAAAGAAAAACAATACAATTGGTACCTTTATTATTAGAGGGTAGATTTTAAAGCTAGGTAAATTTACAAAAAAATTGATAGACCCTCAACTATGCACCACTTAATTGCCATCTAACTGTTACTCATTAAATAGAGTGACATCCCTCCAATTACGTATGTATTGATAAAAATAGTTCATGTACCAACATTTCATTGAATTTAATTAGAATATCAAAGATTTCCAACATTTACTATTAGATGTATTATAGTCCGTGAGAATTATTTCAGATGATGATACTAGCTGGATCATTCTTGGTGAAAATTTTACAGTTTACAGTCATAATTTCACATTTTATTTTTAATGTTATTTTTGTGTATTTTTTTTCCAGTGAGAGCAACTTTAGTTCAGCTTTTAATTCAAGTTGATGTTTTCCAGTTTTTATGACATTATGACATTAATATAGTGTTGCAAAAGAATGATAATGAAATGTTGATTGTGTCTCATCTTTTATTTCATGGATTTTTATGTCATCCATTTATCCCTTATTGTGTATAGCTCAACTCTGAAACATTTCTTTATACACTGATACACTTAAAGATAACACATCAACTAAACTGATAGAGTTTGATGCCCTAGGTATTACCCTTGACCTTGACCTTATGTTCACCCTATGTGCAACACCTGTAACATGTAGCAGACATCCATGTTCTGTGAATAAAAATGAATGAAACTTCTGTACATATTTTCATGTACAATAAATGGTCTTTTTTTTAAAGAGTTATCGTGTATTATCAGATATTTCATTAAAATCGACAGTGTCTAGTATATTTATAGATTATAAAAGTACATCATATACCTCAAAATTTAACTTTTGTATATTTAATTTATTATAGGGAAAGAAGGTAAAGTTTGATGCTTATATATATATATAGATATTATACATTCACACATAATATTACAGATAGAGCCATTTTCTGTAAATAGTCTACATAGATAATTTTTTATAGTACTTTTCATTCCTTGAAATGCACATATTCTTAATACAGTCATATTCTTGAAACATTATTCCTTTAACATATATATATATATATATATATATATATATATATATATATATATATATATATATATATATATATGGGTCATTATCTATAAAAATTGAGAAATAAAAGACCTTAAAGTACTGTTTTAGATTTTAAGCTACTTTATATGATTATTATAAAGAAATATGTAGACTATATCACATATAAATATCATTCACTACAATCTATGAAACATTATACGACAATTAAATTTGCCTTTCTTCACAGTGATCTCCATTACATTTATTTTCTTCTGTTATACTTGTGTTATTGTTTTGCTATTGCCTGTTAAGCTTGTTCATTACAGAGCTGTATACACAAGTCTTTCATATTTTCTTCTTGTGCACAGTGTCCTTTTTGATTAGCATAAGTTGTGCTTCAGTATTTTCAAATCATAATGTAGAAACATAGTTTCTTTTTCTTTATCCTTTTTATGTTTTAATTTAGAAGTGAAATTTTTGATTCATCACCTCCTCTGTTTTGGAATTTTGTTTTAATTTGAATACAGCTACTGAAATAGATAATGTAATTCTCGTCTATGAAAATGTAGTAGGTTGTATTTGCACCTAACATGATATATGATTGTAATATTTTTTTTACAATGAACTGGGTTTCCCACCTTTATACATACAGGTACTTGGCATTATAAGTTTCAGGTATTATATTGTGCATTGTACAAATTCTTTCTTATAGTCATCAACTTTGAAAAAAAAAATTCATATATAAATATGCAATTGCGAAAGTGAGAGTAGTAGACATTAAAAATTCCTTTACACGTATTTTTTCAGGCTGCAGATGCAAAAGAGAAAGGCAAAGGATCTGGTAAGGGAGGAAAGGACAAACCCAAATCTGCCGGGAAAGGGAAGGGGGGAGGAAAGAAAACTCCAGAGCCACCATCTGCCAAAGAAGCGTCCAAGTTAAGAAAACGAGGAGAAGAAGATGATGAAGGGAAATATATTGGTATGTACTATGTTCAGTAGTATATGATTGTAGTATATAATGTGCCTTTTTTTCGAATCTTGGATGATTTAAGAGGCCAAAGGCCAGACAGACTATGTTTTGTCAAGGTTTTCTTTATGACATAAGTTTTTGTATTGTGATGTCACAGTAGAAAGAACAAACATTTTTATGTCTGGCAGGCAATGAGAGACACATTTAAAGTAAAAAGGCATGTTCTCCTTCTTTGTTCTCCCATAACAAGATATAATCATAAGCTGAATGTTATATGTCATCTTCATTCACTCTTGTGGGCAAACATCACTTTGTGCTGATGTACATTAGAATAACTATATAGAAGAAATACATTGATCGTTTTTACAGACTGTCGGTAATACATTGTAAAAAGTATTCAAGAAAGATAACTCTATGAACTTGATGATTTCAGATGATGAACCAGATGATGGGGCCAGTCATTACATCATTATCTATGGCTACAATAATCCTCATCTTTTCTCTCAGCTATCAGAGCTCAATATCAATGTAGAATCTATCATTAAGATAGTATCACAAGACTATACTTATTTTGAGAAAAAGGATGATGTTCCAGATTTAGAGAAAGATGAGAAAACGCTACGTAAGTGTAAATTTCAAATACTTGCTTAATCTTTAAAATGAATTCCCATAAAAAAGGAATTTATAATTCAGTAGATGAAGAGAAGATTTTTATACAATCTCTTGTTCATTTTTAAAAGTCAATGTTATTTGTAGAATTACAAAATAATGATAATCTCTGTTTTAAGATTAAATTTATCTGTATTATAAAGATTAAGTTGTAGAATATGTAGTTTTCTTCTCGAAGGATATATATAGTTCTTTCATATAGTTTTTTTATGTAGCTTATGTCCTACAAATGTATCATAGTTATATATTATAGAAATGTCAGGTGCTTGTTCCCCTTTCTTTAATTACCTTAAATCAAAACATCCATATCACTTTTGTATATAAATAGCGATGAAGAATGTGCTTCAAATAAGAGAAAAACATATCAGAATTTAGTCATTCTGCAAACCTATTCTTTGCATTTGTATACTGCATGAATATATGACTTACTTTTGCTGTATAGGCACTAAAGCAGGAAAATCTGTTGATCCTAAAGGTAGTGTTTAGTACAAAGCATGTCTGTTACATAGTCTACATATGTAAAATCATTTCTGATATATCTCCACTCACGTAGTTGCTAGAAAACAAAATCTATGCTAGACAAAATCAAACTCTCCTTTTTCTATGTAATTTAATTAATCCTTCAATTGCTAGAAAGCAGAATCTATACAACACAAATCATACATACCTTTTATATTTAATCAGATAGTGTTGGCTTGATGTAGGAATATTGTAGAACTGATTATAACAACCAAGAAATGAAGCTTACACTTTTAAGATATGTCATCTCTTGCACCCTAAAAACTTGGAAATTAAAAAGTTGTTTCATTTTCTGTAATACTAGTTTCTTTTGAATCATTGTTATTCTAACCAAGAAATAAAGCCAAATTCTACAGAGATAGAGCATTTATATAGCACAATGTTTATCCTGGTATATTCATTGTCGATGTGGAAAAGTGAAATTTTTACTTTAAATTCCTGGTAAGGACATTTACTTTTTCTTGTCCAGACCTTTGACTCTAATTATATATCTTTCCTAAAACATTACAACAGTATAAGGAAAGCAAGAAATGTCTAACCCCACAGTCTTCTCCTTCCTTGATTAATCCAGTACGTGTCTATAAAATCTCACAAATTCTTTATGTACGCTTTCGTCAGAAAACTTTAGGCCTTCAAAGTACTACATGTAATTAGATATGAAAAAATATACATAGATAGATTTATATGAACATGCTTTTCAATGATTAAATTAAACATCCTTTTGATTACACATGTAAGGTATATGATTAAAATGCTGCTAGTATATATAAATATTACACTTCCTAGAGACAGTTCAACACAAGAAAGGAAAAAGGAGTAAGTGATGGAATGAAATTATCCATGTTTGTTTTATTTGTTCATTGTAAAGCATGTAGGCAGTGATATTTCAATCATTACTATTGTTCCGATTACATATTTCTGACATGTGTATTGTTTGTTTGTCCATTCAGAGATAGATAGTTTGGGGTTCAAACTGAAATTTATACAGCATAATATTTATATTTTATAAGTTAAACATGAATACACCCTGTATATTATAAAGAAAACATAAAATTCAACCTATACATGTATATTTATAAAAATATATAAAGTTAATTGATGCCATAAAATTTTTACCAAACCTTTAATCATTTCTTAATTCTTTATATTTATATCTACATTCAGATACATATAAAATATTTAAAAAATACTTTAATCAGCTTTCAGCAATATCATGTTGTACCAAAGAAATAGATAATGATCTAATTTTCTTCCTACTTTTTACATCGTATTTCTTGAAACAAAAATTTCTGTATTTTTTCATTTTTCTGTAGTCACACACATTATTCTGAAAAACTTTTTAATAAATATATATCAGATTTTTTTGTTTCTTTTTAGTATTAGAAGAAACAGAACGACAACAGAAGATGAAGTTGAATAAAGAATTGAAGGCATTTTGGAAGGATGTCCTACTTGTTCTTCAGAAACAGCCCGATGGTTCGGCCCTTCACAATATCGCTAGAAAAGATTATGAAGTCAAAAGTCTACTGATACCTGAAGACTTGGAGGAAGCAGAACAAAAGGTCAGTCTGTGAGAGGGAGAAAAGAAGGTTTTTTATCAGAATTTGTATAATTAATTTTCGCTGTAAAATTTTTTAAAATATTAAGGTAGAAATGATAAATTTTCCATTTTTTTTTACAGAATATACTGGGCATGGCATTGTTTGAAGACATAGCTTGTATGATCTATGACCTGATTGATGCAAAGAGACAATACCAGAACTATCTAGATAATCTGAAACTTCTCCATGTGCCTATCATTGGTGAGGTACCCTCCACTCAAGGTAAATTGTTACTAGAAATAATTTTACACTTCACAATAAACAGAAACTCCATTTCCACATTTGATAAAAATTTTTCATGATATGAACCCAGATTTCATCTTCATCTGTAAACCAAACTTCTTTCATTAACTGTTACTAATTATCATGCATTTAATGTATAGGAAAATGTAAAGGAACACAAACGCTCAGTGTTTGCAATACAGAGTGTTTGTGTTCCTTTACTTTTTATGTCTGGATTTCCCTTTGGAGGACTTCTTCGAATGGTTTACCATCTTATGTATCTATTTCTGTGTGTAGAGGAGAAGCCAGTGGTATCCGGAGCACCTACACCTTCAGCCCAGCAACAAGCTCCTAGTGTGCCATCCATTCATCCTGACCAACTGGAGCTAAAGCCAGAAGTGGACATGCGTTACTACAATGACCTTATGAACTGTATACCACAGGAAAGTGCTAGTATACCACTCATGATGCACTGTATGCTGGAACAGGTTTGTTACTTTATGTATGATACTGAATTCACCATATCTGAAAAATAATAATTTGAACTTCTGCTAAAGTAGAAGTAAACTCTATAGTTCCAATTTTATTGTGATGAAGTTTTATGAAATACATGTCAAACTCTTTTTAACTCAAACTGTTTTTCTTGGTCTCTTGAAGTTATATACTTGTTTGACTTGAATGGGTTAGATGGTCATTATGAATTACCATTGTGAGCTAGATTTGATTTCCTGTCTCCTTATTTTGTAGGTAGCTGCTACAGAAGAGAATAAGGATCCACCCAGTGAGCAGCCACCACCACGAAGGAAGGATGGGCTGAACAGTGACCTTGCCTCTCATATCAGCAGTATGGCCTTTAAACTGGCACTATCAGAGGATGAATATGGGGTAAGTATGATCAAATAATTCTCCCTCCCCCTTCCCAAATCAACAATGATGTGTGTGGGATATACATGTACAGGAATCTTTCTGACCTTTCAAAGAATTTTTGTGTTTAAGCTTCACATATTTTATATTGCAAAATATCAACGTCTGGATGGGTATATTACTGATCTTTTGCTGCCTGCAATGTGGGCAACGGCAATAGGTCGTACATTAGAAGTTTGTGCAGCAGTTGTTGTTTCATTACAGATAAATTAAACATTATTTATTTTTCATTATATGTATTAACTAATGAATAGATATAACGTCAAATAAATAACTAAACAGATCTAAGTAAGTCATTATGGATTTACAGGTATTGTCGGATATATTTGATCTGCCGGAACGTCCACCAGACACGCCCAATCAGCCAGTACTGATGAACTTCCACGACAGTATCTCAGCTAGATGCCAAACTCTGAAAACTATTTATGGGTTTAACCCAGAACAAGTGGAGAAGGAGATGTTGAAGCGTTTGCCATTCCATGATATGATGGCCCTCCCTCGTCCAACCTCATCCATCGCTAGACAGAGGGCTGCACGACTACAGGAGCTCATTCATTTCTGTGCTACAGGGGGACTTTCTCAGTCAGGTGATGATTGTATATGCTCATAGTTCAAGGGTCTTCTTTGTTGTATTCTCTAAAACATATATCATATATTTGAAAAAAAAAAAAGACAAAAACATTAAAAAAAACCCTTTCATTATAATTTTGTGTATGGTACATGTATTTAAATATATCTAGTGCTATAGTCAGAAATAAATCCACTGTCATAAGAGTTTATATAAATTCTTTGTATGCCCAGGATAAAAAATTGGGGTATATTGTTTTTATCCTATCTGTTTGTTTGTTTGTCTGTACTTTTAACTCTGCTTTAACTTGTGACCATAAAAGAGAAAACCTTCATCTTTGGATGTGTACTTTTCAAATGATTCCAAGATCAATGACCTAGTGACCTTGACCTTGACATTTGTACCAAAAATAGATTTTCTGTCAGCACTGTCTATATCATGTGGTATCTTAAGATTTAAATGATATAATCTTCATATGATATGACATTCAACGTCAGAACTTAAAGAAGACCCTTTTGTTTTATTTTCTGTTGCATCTTGTTTTATGATTGCTACAGTGCTTCTGTCTTCATTACTATGAAATCAATATCATAAATACATGATTATTAGTGTTAAATGAAGAACAAATTCTTACAAAGTCTTTATTGAAGAAATTTGTTTTATATGCTTGAGAAAACGAAGTTTTATGTGACTTGTTTACTTGCAGAGATTGACAGAGCATTTAAACAATTTGTGTTTGAATGTATGGACTTAGCAGGCACAGATCCAAATGGCTTTATCATGACCAGAGACAGCGAAGGCGTTGAACATTCAGCCATACCGTGGGATGACCCCTATCCATTTTTCAGAGGGATGATCCCAAAACATGAAAAAGTGGCAAAAGAAGTTATGTCAACTCCTACTGAGGACAGATCAGGTAAATTTTAATATCTTGTACATTAAGTTAAATTAGCAAGTAAAATGTGGTGAACTGAATGCTAAGGATGCAAGGTAACTGAGTCACATTTTGGCTATGGGCAGTGCACTTCACACAACAGCAGGATCATCTAGGACTAGGTTGATTTGCTCTTGCAGTGTCAGCATTTCAGATTTTATCCTTGCTCCACTTAATTTTTTATTGATCAGTAGGTTATAAATTTGTTTTACTGTATGTTGTTTAATAATTGTTCTTTAATCCATTGTTACCTGAAATATTTTGGTTTGATTTGTATTTACTGCTGAAATGTCTATATTTTGAGATATTATTTACTCAGTGAATATTTAATCTTATGTCTTCAAATTACCGTTATATTGCATGTTTTTAATTTATATTTTAATTGTTGTGATTAAGTTTGCATGTTTAAAAGTGTCATAGGAGAAAAATAGGGGTTTATGTTTTTTGGCAAAGGGTCAATGCAAATTGCATTTATAAAATCCATTTGAAAGATGAAGAAAACCCATTTTGCTGTTGTTGTTTGCATGTATTAAATGCATGATTGTCACTGATCACTTGATCTGGAGGCATGATTTTCATCTGGAAAAAATTGTAGATTTAAAGTAATCTAAAAATGTTAATGATTTTAAGATAATTATATTTTTTTTCATCTTTAATAAAAGTTTTGCTGTTGGCATGTCTAAGCATAAAAAATTTTCATGTGATTTGATATTGATTTTTATCTCAAAAAAGTTAGATGGATCACAAATTATTTCAGTGATGTAATTGTTTTATACAGATTTTTTTTATTTTTGAAAAAAAATTCAACTTTTTAAACTTCTAATTTTATTCTAAAAAGAAATACATGTATATTGAAAACAAAAAACTTATAAATTGTGACATGTCTTTTTCAGTTTATAAACCAAAACTATGAAGATAATGTTTCTTATTGATTATCAAAAACCAAATAATGGAAAAGAAAATTACAGGGGAATTAAATGTATAAGGCCATCATACGATTTGCACAGTGTGATCCACTTGATTGTCTTGCTCACTCGATGGTTTTATTTTTCATGACTGTTCAGGCACAGTTACCATTAATATTGTGAAGTGTAAGTGGTTTCTTCCAGCACTAACCTTTCACATTGCTTCAATTCCTCTTACGTATTTATATATAATCGGAGACACTTCAGTACACATACTACCCATGTACATATTTTTCTGCACATCGTTTGCACACAGCTTTCTTTTTTCATCATCTATCTTGTGTCATCTCTCATCTTCCTTTTTTATGTTTCATGCATGTGTCAGTATGAATGTATTACTAACATTTTTATCATTTTCTAGGTTATATCTTAATAATTACATTACTTTATTTTTAGTCAAGATTTCAAGTTTGCTTTGTCAGTCTCCACTCTGCTGTTCTCTATATATTATTTTAATTTCTCTTCTCTATATTTCTGGAGTTTCATGACAGTATGGTAGTGTTAGGATTTTATAGAGTAGTAGTGTTCTGACTTCTCTATTCTTCTTTTTATGGACACAGTTTTACTCAACAAAATTTTCTATTGATGGAAATAGATTTCAATTCTCAGTCTCTTCAATCTTTTTGTCTTAACTATTTTTTTTTAATGCACAAAACTGATACAAAGCCAGCATGTAATGTTATTTTTCAGAGTCATCATACTGTTTCACAACATCCCGTCTGATTTTCATGTACATATACTCATTATGTTATTCAACAGGGAGTGACCTGGATGGATTGATAGATTATTCTCTTCCGGGAACCCCCTCATCTGCCCCTGATTCTCTGGATGTGACCCCTTCACAATCACCAGAGCCAAGGGCAGCAACTCCTACAAAGCAATCAAAGTCGGATGTTACGGCTTCTTCTCCCAAAAGATCTAAGTCAGAATCCCCTAAACGCCAGTCTAGGTCAAAGAAGAAAAAGTCCAAAAGTAACTTCATTTAGCACCTGTTGCAGTGTTATTGTTCCAGATTAGCTTTGAAGTTTCTATTATATTTGCATGTAGCAATTAGAATAGTACAAGGACATAATTTAGTAGGCCAAATATATAGAAATTATTTATCCAGGTGTGAAATTTACAATTAGATTTAGCTGTTAAAGAGATAATTTAGTTTATTCATTGTTTGTCATATGTTTAGTATATGAGTAAATTATGCATGAATTTCGATCAAAGTAAGCATGCTGTACAGTTTATGTTTGTAATTGAGTCAGCACTGCATGCTAAACACTATGAAAAAATATAAATCAAGTAATAAGTTAAAGAATAAAAAAAACCCAAAAACATCAAAAACAATGAAATTAAAGATATTATAGTAGAAGCTTTCAGTGTGGAAGGTATGAGGGGGTATACCTTAGCAGATGCCCTGATTGAAGTTGTCATCCCTTGAATATTACCTCTAGTGATTTGCTTCATCTCCTTGTGTGTTTTTTATAGATCGTGAACCAAATGAATTACCATCCTCACCCCCCCCCCCCCCCCCCCAACCAACCAACATTTTTCTTTTAACAGTTTCTAAACAAAGTCTGATCGATCCATACTATTGATTTTACTGTAGAGTATCTAATCTTTTTTTCATAGATCTAGAGACAAATGCTCCTACCCGTTTGATAGTTTACTCAGAGACCTAGATAAAAAGCTCCTACCCATTTGATAGATTTACTTTACAGATTTCTCGTTATTCTACCTTTCCGGGACATTGTAATGACAAAGATGCAATTTCTGTGCACAGTTAATGCCAATTATGTATTTTGATTACAACTATATATATTATATATGTATATACAACTATATGTTTTTATATGTATATACTATATATCTTTATTTATGTATCTTGCATTGATTTTGTTCTGAATATTTGCCTTTATCTTTCCTGTTTCTATTTACAGAATTTTCATGTTTAGCATATTTTATCATTTCTTATTGCTTTAGTATAGAAAAATTATAGAATTAATGCAAAATCTATAAAGAGTAAAACTGTACTTATATTATAATGAAATATCTGTAACATGTCTTTTAGTTAAGTCACTTACATACATCTAACATAGTATAATTTCGTGAAAATGACTTCTACAATTCTAAGAATCTGACTTTCATGGTGTATAACAGTACTTCAGTATAATATTACATTCAACTCCTCTTTATATATACCATTCTATTCTATGAGATCAAAATTCTATAAATTATTCTCAACCAAACATTTGTATGAAGTTCATTTTGTATTTGTAATAATTAGGTGCAACTTCTCCAGTCCCTGGAGAAGAAATAAAGACAACCAGTTCTGCCTCCAAGAGCCCCTCAGGAAGTGATAGGTCTCGGCCAACTTCCTCTGACAGCAAGAAAGGAATTCTTCGTCCCTCTTCACGATCCAGTTCTGAAGGAGGGACGGGTAAAAGGTCAAGAAGTAACTCAGGTATGTCCTAATTAGGAAATGTTGCCATTGTGTGAATCAGGCAAAGACCATTTATTGGATTTAAAAGTGGTGGGGAAATATTTTTTCTTTAAAAAGTATTAGTCAAAGTTTATACTAATTGGTTCTTAGTGTTTTATAGATTTATGTTTAAACATGGAAAAATATGTTCAAGAGAGAAAGTTCTTTCAAGAAATAAACTTTGATACATATCTAAACCTTTTCAGTGGACAATATAATTTTTTCAATTCTCCAGTAAATTTTCTGATTACTGGTATCTTTCTTATGATTCTTTACATATGTTATTCAATGTATATGTTACTTCGTTACTTTTTCTCAGAAATTATGTTCGGTTTTCAAAGACTTAGTTGTTTGATGGGACAGGGAAGGATAGAGAGGATTATAATAATTTTTAACAAGACCTCTTTTTTCCATAATTACTTCGATTGAATCAATCTTTTTACCCAGGCGCCATACATTGACTTAAATTGCCATGTATATTTCAACTATCACAATTTCAAAGGTATGAAATATCTTTCACCTTAAAACATTTCATATTTTAGATAACTTACTGAAATCACGAAGCTTAAAGCCTGTTATTCTCCTAAATAAAAATGAGAAACATTTCCTTCACAAACATGAGAAAAGCATATTAAAGTACTAAACATAGATATATCAAAGTATCGTAATCCATGATTAAATATAATTTATGTTAATTTTACTCAGCATCTCGAAAAAGGAAAGAATCAGGTATTTGATAACGTTTAATACATTTGATCATGCTGTATCTTTAATCAATACACAGAGATCTATTTATAGCATCATCCGGTATTACATCTCCTAAGTATATGCATGCAATCCTGTTTATATTTAGTTGACACATTGTATTGTTAACTTAGAAGATTTCAAATTATTCATTCACTTTTCTCAAATATATAACTTTTATTCAACTTTATGATAATAACATTAAACAGTCATTCTTTTGAAGTTTTATTTTCATTTCTTGGATAATTATTTGTTATATCGTTAATGTGGCAAGCCATCTTAATTAACATTCAGATTGGATGTTGATTATTTAGATTCTTTTTTTCCATTTACTAAATTTTCAATTTTACACAGATACAGATTTTTATAATCATGATCACCTCAGCATCGTTTATTATAACAGATAATATCTAAGACATAACATTCCTAAAGCAACATATCCTGTCAGTACCATTGATCAAGTTTTATTTATAGATAATGATCAATATATAAAAGCATTATGTGATGTACTCCTATATGTACTCTGAAACCCATTGGATCCAGATATTAATGAGTTTGGAATTTAACCGATTAGTCATGTATTGTGTTCAAATTTCTCAGAATTAATGATAATCTTGGAGGTACCATCCAAAGCTTTAGATGTACAGTTTTAGCCTATAATAAAGAGATACATGAACTATTTTAGGTCCCTCTCTGCCTGTAATACATGTAACGAAAATAGGTCAAAATGTGAACCAAATACTGATGGTGTCATTGTGCTTTCATTCTTCAAAAAGAAGTTAATTAAACCACAATCTTAGTATTTCTTCATGTTATGTTTGTACATTGTTTCTAATTGGTTGAAAAATTGAGGTTCTCCATGGATTGATGGATTTTTTCATCCAGATTTTTGGTTCATACCTGCATCACCCTCAAAAGTATAACATTCTTGAAGCATATTAAGGTACATTTACTGGCAAGCGCTTGACTAATGTGAAGTCATCAGATGTCTTAAAACTATAGGACATGTCATGATATTTGACATTAATATCACAAATAATTGTCTTTCCATCGCAGCATGATTCACTGTGACTGTGACATCATAATATTTTAATGACTGTTACGATATTTGTTATTCATGTTTGGGCATGCATATATTGCAATATTCAGTCAATACTTGATAAATATAATGCATTAGGATATGGTATAGAAATACCATGACATCCTTTAACATATATATCTCACAGACTTAAAGTCATACTTTGCTTTATACACATATTGGTACATAGAATGTGTTCTGTTACTATTTATCAATTTATATTAAACAGGTAGTGCAGTTATTCACTGTTTCTACATATAAAACTGTAACAAGCTGCTTAGATTCAATAGTAGTTTCATTTTCTCCTTTTTTCATTAATGTTGATTTTTATATTATCATTCAGTTCTAGAAATTCCTTGTTCAATCTGAATGGGTTAATCTAAATTAAATCTTACAAAGTATAGAAATTTCCTATTCATTCAACTCGTAATATTTATTTCTGAGTGATGAAATATTTGCTACCTGAGTATTATTGAATTTATTTAAAGTCTGTATTGCTAAAGTCTGTATTGCTATCAAATGGCCTTCTCTAAGCCATCAGAAATGGTGATAATTTGTGTCTTTGGGTGATAATATTCTGTACTTTTATTACAGTGCACTTCGAGAAGGATGAGAAAGGGAAGCCAGTGAGGCATGTGGAACTGGAGGATGAGGAGGAGATAGTGGAGGAGGAGCCAGATAAAACTACAGAGGAAAGCCTGAAGGAGATTGTGGATGCTCAGAAGAGGACAATTGACCAGTGGTGCTTTGCTGAACATTACGAAACACATGTTTTGCTACAGGTTAGAAGGAATATGTATAATATAACATATAAAAGTTTGCTGTGAGATTTTTGTGTATGTATCAGCCTCTGAGATTGTACATCACTGAATGCTAGGTCTTATCAAATGAAGTGAAGCCGTGAGATTACAACCGTTATGGCTTGGCCATGTTACTAATAACTAGGCCATATCCATGAAAAAGGTGCTAGACCAATTGTACCTAATTACTAAGTGATACTCTTGAATGCTAGGCCACAACTATGCAAACTTAGTAACACCGCCTTTATGACTGGAGCACATTCATGAATGCTATGCTATGCCACTAGTAATTAGATCATATTTTGAGTGCTAGTTCTTACTCCTTTATCCTAATTTTTATCTCTGAATACTAGACTTTCTTCCTGAATAAAATGATTCTACCTTTAGTGTTTGCTAATTGACTTCAATTCTGACTTAGTTTTTTTTCTAACCACTATTTGATTACAAGATATGGCTTAAATCTGTAAAGTTTGTACTGGAAGAACACTATACTTCAAAATGTATTTACAGATTTTGAAGGAAGCTGTGTACCAGTTGCCATTTATTGATATGTATTACAACAAACGAGACCATTCCATGATGGTTGTACTACATAATCCATATAATCAGGAACTGCAGAATCATATAGACTGGCACACTGAGTTACATTGTAATCTCGGCTTCAGGTAAGGACACCTAACACTTAATGAGCTAATTATATAAATTGTCACACTGGATTACATTGTAATGTGGGCTTCAAGTAAGGACAGCCAAAACTATGAACTGATTATATGGACTAGCACACTGAGTTACATTGTAATCTTGACTTCAGGTAAGGACACCCAACACTATAAGCTGATTGTATAAACTGGCACACTGAGTTACTTTGTAATCTCAGCTTCAGGTAAGCATACCCAGCACTATGAACTAATTCTATAGACTGGCACACTGGGTTACATTGCAATCTCGGCTTCAGGTAAGGACACACAACACTATGGGCTGATTATATAGACTGGTACTCTGAGTGTAATCTGGGCTTCAGGTAAGGACATTGAACACTGTGAACTGATTATAAAAACTGGCACACTGGGTTACATTGTAATGTGGGCTTCAGGTAAGGACAATCAAAACTATGAGCTGATTATATAGACTGGCACAATGAGTAACATTGTAATGTGGGCTTCAGGTAAGGACAATCAAGACTATGAGCTGATTACATAGACTGGCACACTGAGTTACATTGTAATGTGGGCTTCAGGTAAGGACAATCAAGACTATGAGCTGATTACATAGACTGGCACAATGAGTAACATTGTAATGTGGGCTTCAGGTAAGGACAATCAAGACTATGAGCTGATTACATAGACTGGCACACTGAGTTACATTGTAATGTGGGCTTCAGGTAAGGACAATCAAGACTATGAGCTGATTATATAGACTGGTACACTGAGTTACATTGTAATGTGGGCTTCAGGTAAGGACAATCAAGACTATGAGCTGATAACATAGACTGGCACAATGAGTTACATTGTAATGTGGGCTTCAGGTAAGGACAATCAAGACTATGAGCTGATTATATAGACTGGCACAATGAGTTACATTGTAATGTGGGCTTCAGGTAAGGACAATCAAGACTATGAGCTGATTTTAAAGACTGGCACAATGAGTAACATTGTAATGTGGGCTTCAGGTAAGGACAATCAAGACTATGAGCTGATTATATAGACTGGCACAATGAGTAACATTGTAATGTGGGCTTCAGGTAAGGACAATCAAGACTATGAGCTGATTATATAGACTGATACACTGAGTTACATTGTAATGTGGGCTTCAGGTAAGGACAATCAAGACTATGAGCTGATTATATAGACTGGCACACTGAGTTACATTGTAATGTGGGCTTCAGGTAAGGACAATCAAGACTATGAGCTGATTATATAGACTGGCACACTGAGTTACATTGTAATGTGGGCTTCAGGTAAGGACAATCAAGACTATGAGCTGATAACATAGACTGGCACAATGAGTAACATTGTAATGTGGACTTCAGGTAAGGACAGTCAAGACTATGAGCTGATAACATAGACTGGCACAATGAGTAACATTGTAATGTGGGCTTCAGGTAAGGACAATCAAGACTATGAGCTGATTACATAGACTGGCACAATGAGTAACATTGTAATGTGGGCTTCAGGTAAGGACAATCAAGACTATGAGCTGATTATATAGACTGGCAAAATGAGTAACATTGTAATGTGGGCTTCAGGTAAGGACAATCAAGACTATGAGCTGATTATATAGACTGGTACACTGAGTAACATTGTAATGTGGGCTTCAGGTAAGGACAATCAAGACTATGAGCTGATTATATAGACTGGTACACTGAGTTACATTGTAAGCATTGCATCATATTGAATAAGAGTCTTGTTTTACAGAGAGGTAAAGGGGAACTCAATACATCTTCACATTTCTGCCCAGTTTAATTTGATATCAATCAGGATGCCTGCAAGTAGTGGGTGGTTTCTCGAGATTTTCCAGGTTCCTGCTAAACAATGCTAAAATAACTAAAGATAGCAAATTTCTTGAAGTTTACAGCAAATTTTCTCCTAAATCAGATTCTAACAAATCAAATTTTGATACCTATTTTTCATGTGTCTGTATGTTTTGTACAGGAATTATCTGGAGTATGTGTCTGAATCCGTAGCACAGTGGACACAGGAGCAGGAAGCTATCTATGGAGCACATGTCCTCTCCAGTGAGCTGGATAAGATGAGGCAGGATGAGGAAGCTCAAGCTAAAGCTGCAGAGAAAAGCAAGAAAGGCTCCAAGTCACCAGGCCGTAAAACTCCTAGCCGTATGTATCATGTAATCTAGTATCAATAGAACTGTTAGAGAATTTTGTTTGTAATGTAAGCAAACATCATGGGTATAGACAACGCCCATTACTATGAAAAATTTTTCTTGCTTCAGTGTCTTTCTATAACTAGAAATGTAAAATAAAATCACAACAGACTGTTCCAACCAAGGGGAAAAAGGGGTTTGAAGCATAACATATTTAAATCAAAGTTAATTGTGTTATGTCAACCAAGTAGTTTTTATTTTATATTGATACTTCGGATTTTATAGATTCTGCTCAAAAGAAAAGATCTTATAAAGAAATGGTCACTAAAAGAAAGTTTTTTTGCAGTTTTCAAATTAGTATTTGGAAAAAATAATAAGTTTTAAAATTATGATGAAATGAAATTCTACAAAATATGTATTATACTTGTTTTGTTTTTACATTTAGGATCTAAGAGTCCAAAGGGAGGCTCCAGAGCCAGTAGTCATGAGCGATCTTCATCGGCTGGGAGTAATATGTTTGTAAGGGCTAACTCTTTAAAGGCATGGAAGGAAGAACAAGATAGAATCAAGGCTGAGGAGGAAGAGAAAGAAAGAGCTGCCAGTGCTAAACGGGTCAAATCAGCTCAGAAAAAGGTAAATACAGTAGTGAAATGATAATGGAAATAGGGGTCAGAACTAGACTGCGCAGTTTAGACGGGTCAATTAACACAGAAAAGGCAAAGTGCAAGAAAGGTAGTTTTAGGAGAGATACAGAAATCGCTGCAAAAGAATCGATCAGAAAAACTATGCGAAGCAGCCAACAGAAATAATATATCATCATCTGTCTGTTTATAACGTTTTTGTCTAGCAGCATACCCAAATTGTCTTTCTATATGGATGCAGCCATTGTTTAGTGGGTAATCTTTTTTTTTAAAAAAAAACATGAAATTAGTGTTAAAAGTCATTTAATAGTTAAGACTTTTGTTACAGATCAAGAGGCTCTTTAATGTGTCAAGTCTGATCTTAGTATTATACCTCTCTTCCGAAAAAGAGATATTGGAGGAATTATAAAAAGGGACTGTGACTCCCCACCTTCCATTTTCACTTAATCACATGTATCTTGCTTGAGCAGGTTGCGTAAATCTGAGAGTTTTGACAAAATGGCTTCCTACTTGTCTAAAAAATTACCTTTATACATTCTTTATTACAATTTTCCAGGCAGAGAAGGAGGCTGAAAAAGACAAGAAGCGACCAGGATCTCGTGGAAGTGCTAAGTCTAAGTCGTCCAAAGACAAAGAGGCAGAACAAGCAGAGCAGCCATCAGAGGAAGTTCTAGGAGAACCAGAAAGATATTGGCCGGTAGGAATCATCATAGTATGAAGCAGATAGTGCAGGCTTTATCATGAATTCAGGAGTAAAAACATATCAAATATACAACTCCATTTCAATAATTTTCTCATTTACTTGTTGATACTGTATATGTGGATGATACATTTTAGCATATTAATTTACTGTAATCATTAAAACTGTTCAAATGCATTGCAACAAATATCTGTCTATGTAGTGAAAAACTCCATTTATTACCACAAGTTAGGATTTGATTGCTTGTTTTCATCTGAAATTTTACAATGCAGGGTTCAATTAATACAATATTGATAACTGTAATTAATAGGAATAATACCATTTATGAATCATACCTTTACACAGGTTGTACATGAAAAAAAAAATACAATCAAGTGTTATTTTATGTTTTTCAGTTTACTGGCTACAATGTGGGAAACAAATTGATTCATGTATCAGGAATAACAACCTCCTTCTTTCCATCAGATGGAGGGCAGATTAGGACAGAGAGAACAGAATTTGTCCAAGGTCAGTTTTCATCTCTTTCCGGTTTCTGACAATGTAAACAAATGGACCCTTCTTGTTTTCATGATTGAACATGATATGCAAAGGTTTTTGTATGATTACATATATGACATTATAAACTATGTGAGGCCGAATTAAAATGAATAGGATGTATTTGATCATAACATTTTGTCAAAACTTATTAATCTGAAGATTTTAGTGTTCAGGAAAATAATAACAAAGCAATAAGTTTAGATTAAATGTGTCTAATTTTACATATAACATGTCAAAGGCTTTAAAAATCTATAGTATATACCATTTATGATTTAGTATGTATATCATATCACACTGTTACCTTGTTATAACTGCTATTCTGTAGGAAGTACCAGCATTAAGACTACATTGTTGAAAGACGGCCATATTTTCTCGGTTCATGTCATTGATCCTAAAGAAGCCTCAGAGGAGGACAATGCTGAGGAGGAGATTCTAGAAAAGAAAGATGGCGATGAAAAAGCAGATTTTGAAAAATCAGAGAAAGAAGGTATGTAATGAAAATGAAAGTTTTACATTATAAAGTCAAACTTCTTAATAAGGAATATAATCTATCTCTCTTTTTATTGTAAAATGCTACAATGTTTTTATGTTCTAGTTTCCCACATAGTCATACTATACACCATCTTCATAAACCAAGGCTATGATTCGCTTCTCTCATCTCCAGAAGCGAATCGTAGCCTTGGTTTACGAAGATGACTATACATGTACTTAGCTGTATTCATGTTTATGTGGGATGTGTCCTTGGTGCACTATAAATATGTTACTTCGCTAGTTCATAAGTATTAAAGTATGAGGGATAGGTGCAAAATGTCTTGCTAAAATCTGCTGATACATAACAAATCTTTATTCCCAGCTTACTGCGTTTGCTTATAAATAAGTATACATAAAGTTTTTTTTCTATCATAGTTTTAATATGAATTTTTTTCTTTTCTGATACAAAATAATTTATGAATTCTAAATAATTAGTATGAATTATTTTCATCTTCATATAATATATAAGAGTAATACTTAAGATTAAGTTGCACTAAAAATTGTTTTTATAGATGTGAAAACACGAGATGGTGAACAGGGTAGTTGTGGTAAGAGAACTCCTTCAGCCAAATCTGAGACAACCAAGTCCTCGGTCAGTGCCTTTGGTTCAGTGACTGCTACCCTCATGGATGGCATGAATATTGCCCTCAGTCAGTTTGGCCCAACAGGAGAATCTGCTGAAGGTAAGGCAGCGTTTATCTGAAGGTTACAGTGCATGCCATTGTAAATGTACCATTTAAAATCAAATTTGCTAAATTGATATTCACATCTATTAAATGTATATGTAGCATTAAAGTGAACTTGATTTAATGATATTCACACCTTGGTTTCAGTTTCAGTTTATGCATTTTGTTTGGTTTTTTTTTGCACATGTTTATGATTTTTCGATTTACTTACTGACCTACATCATTTACACTCTTCAAAAGTTGAAAATTTGATAATTTCAGTTCTAGATATCTGAATACCATTTCAATAAGTTTGTCATTTTATTGTCTGACTGTTGTTTAAGGTTACTCAGGATTATACCGTATTTACTCCAATATAATACGCACTTTTTTTCGCCAATTTGACCCCTCATTTTCTCACTGCGTATTATAGATAGGGTTAGAAATCTGGAACTTTTTTTTCCACGCTTTTAAGCTTCAGTGGCGGATTTAGAGGAGTGCGTGTGTCCGTTAAAGTATCTAAAGCCGTCAATTAAATCCACGAGGCGTGAGAAATATCTATTGTCTGTATACCGTTCGCTTCCCGTAGTAAATGCCCAAGGCGATAATAGGATAATGTCTACAGTGTGGCATTTAATGAACACGATAGAATACTTGCGCTGTGTTATTTAGTAATGGTTTCTGATTAGCAGATTGTATGGGTGATATAATGATTTATCCTTAATTGGTTAATCGATAGTTACGCAACAGGTGAAACTACTTGACCGTAATGGCACAAGCTTCGACAGTTTGGATAACACTCATTCATTCATTCTTTATATATTTTGTCTTCACAAACATTTGCGATCTCCGCGTAAAGTTCACGTAGTATAGTAGACACGCCAGTTCATTCTAATGAGAGAGAAAAAAATAAAACGATCGTTTGGGACAAGGGTACTAGTTAAGACATTTGAAGTCTATGCAAGTTTAATTGTAAATGAAATGAAAGAGAGAAAAGCGTTGATATCACATGATGAATAAAGGCTGGTCGTTCTGTGCCGCTTTTGGTAATAATACACGTTACGCGATTACACTGTAACAGGTATACGGCAAAGCAAATTCAGCTCGCGGTCTTGCAGTTTCAACACGAAATTGACATCTTGTTTTGCATTTTTCTACTGCATATTACATGTATACATGGAGTTAGACGTTTTTTCATGATTTTCGAGGTCATTGTTGGGGGTGCGTATTATACTCGGATGCATATTATATTCGAGTAAATACGGTACTCCACAATGATTTTGTGTATAATTATTTTATTTTTTTTTTGAAGGAAAGAAATATGAACCAGAACCCTACATTCCCCCACCAACAACACCCAGCCCTGGTCCCCCACCTTCTCCTGCAAAGAGTAAGAAGGGAGATAAAAAGGGAGCACCAACCCCTGAACCTGCTCAGCAACCCTCTACAGTAAGTAACTAACAGTACAACTGTTATATTGATCTAACAATACATGGTAAATATTATGTACAAATGTGAGGAAATATTTGGGGGATAAAAGGAGTATGACTTATAATGGAAAGGTATTGTTCAGAAATCAGAGTGAGGTTTATGTAGCTTTTTACAATTTTCCGTTCATATTCCACATCACAGAATAAGGTAATCAAACTCTATCATATAGTGGCACAATTCTGGATAAAACTATAATCATTTGCAATGCAAGCGTAGCATTTGACCTTTGCACTAAGTCAGCATATCCACTGAGGGAAGGACCATTGAGTAGTAATTAGCAGTAATATCACTGATATTCCTACTTACAGCCGACATCTGAGGAGGAAAAAGATAGGGAGGAAAAGAAGGATGAAGAGAAACCCATAGAACAATCATTCCAGCAACTGTATGTTTCTTGTCCAGATGGCTTGAATGTGCAGTATCTACTGGAAAGCTCTCTAGGTATTTTTTTCAAGCAGCTTATGAAACTTTTTATCTCCTAAATTTCTATATTATCGTTATAGAACTGCAAAACTTTCAAGGTAGATAATTATGAGAATGTTAAAATTTGCAGGCATGAAACCCTTAGCAGAAGACGATAGGCGTCTTTTGGTGAAGCAGAGCTACCCATATAAAACTCGCGGTGAACAGGAATGCGAGTCCAAGAGAAGGAAGTATGCTCTAACAGAACTCTCACGAACCATTACATCTGAGGGAATAGTTGTAAAGAACATGATGGATGGCAGTGTTGAGGTATGAGGTTATCACATTGTGTCTTTATTACTTGACATGAACAAACTCTTGTCAGGAACTCCATTAATGTATCTCAGCAGCATGATATGGCCAATTTACAGCAGAGAACAGTATATTTGTATTGGTATATATATTTTTACAGTTTTATTTATAGAACAAAATAGATTAAGACAGCAAGAAATTTTCTTATGTAAATCATTTCTGTTTCAGATTTATAGAAAACTTTATATTCTTTAATATATGAACATTATAATCCTGTTAAAAATTGATAGATGGTAGGAAGGGACAGTATTGATTTATTTGTTTTCCAATTTAGCTTTTTGAAAGTTGGGTTTTAAAACTGGGCTTTCTTATAATGCAGGTATTGTATGCAGATGGTACAGTCAGTGTGCACACAGGTTCTTGGCCCCTCCCCTCACCAAGGGATGCCTCTCCAGGGAGAGGAGGAAGTGCTCGTAGTCAGGATAGGATGGACACTCCTACAAAGAAAGGTAGCAATTTCTCAAGCAGTCATGATTAGTCTGGTTTTAGTGATTACCTGACCAGTTTGTACCTTGTTATAGTTGGGCTTCTAGAGATGTTAATCAGTATGTGTATTAAAAATGATAGCTTCAGAAACTATACATGATTTCAGTAGTATAAGAAAGGACTTACACCTGTATGATTATTTTCATACATGTATAATTTGTAAATCTATGTAAAGGTGGAGAAAGTGACAGGAAGAAGGGAGGAAAGGGCAAAGGTCAAGATAAGGAGGAGGAACCAGAAGAGGAATCAGAGAAACCAGGAATGTGGGTGACTACCTATCCTTATGGAGAAAAGATGCAGACAAAATCAGATGGCAGTATGGAGGAACTAAAACCTGTCATGATATCTGTGGCCTCAGATCCTCAGACTAATCAGGTATACCGAAATGTGTTTTGTTTTTTGTCCCCTACTTTTTGTAAAAGCATGGGGACATGAAATATCATTCATCTGTCCATCCGTCTGTCTGTCACATAAACTTTAACCTTGGTCATAACTTTTTAACCGTAAGACGTAGGGCCTTCATATTTGGCATGTGTGTCCCTAATTGCAATACCTTTCTGTTGGTACCAAAATTTTTATGATGTGACCTTGACAATGATTTTTGACCTACTTCAATATAACTTTTTAACCGTAAGACTTAGGGCCTTCATATTTAGTAAATGTGTCCCTAATTGCAGTACCTTTCCATTGGTACCAGAATTTTTCATCATGTGACCTTGACCGTGATCTTTCACCTACTTCAGTGTAACTTTCTCCGTAAGACGTAGGGCCTTCATATTTGGCATGTGTGTCTGTAGATATGCACAACCATGACAATAAGTCACAGATCACTGCACCCTTACTGATAGAACCCTGAAAGCAGGGGACCATAATTCTCTGAATTTGCTTGTTACATTATCAGATTGAATCATATATAGTCGTGTAGTTTTGTCTAAACTTCAAGATCTAATCAGGCACAGTTAAGTTATTTTTGTCCACAATGTAAAATTCAATTAGACATATATGGAATAACATATTCATATAAATGAAATAGTGCTAAATGCTTTGTTCTTCTTTGTATATTGCCTTAATAATTTGCACAACACATTTTGTAGTCTATGGCAACGAGAGATGATCATGTGATCACCATCAGTTACCCAGATGGTACCACTATTGTGGAACATGCGGATGGCACCAGAATAACTACTTATTATAGGGAAAATCAAGCATCCAATGGAGAAGAAATTGGTATGTCGGTTTTGAATTTCCTCATTCTAAACATGAAATTGTATTTACTGTACACCAAAATGACACCTCAAAAAGATATCAGATTCATATAGAATCAATATATTAAAGTGTAAAGTTTATTCTGTATAATGTACAGGGATGTCATATTCACTTTATTATATGAATGTTGTTTTTTTTTTAAAGTACAAGCTATAAGTTTTATGATCTTAATGTACCAGATTACTCTGTACAGTGTATGTTGTATTAATTTTATTGATTTTTTTTTCTCGAAAGTTCTTGATAGATAATCAAAGTTAGTACATATTGCTTCCAAGTTAAATCCAAGTTATTAATTAATATGACATGTATTTATTATACAAGGATATCATTTCAGATGGTGCAAAAGACTTTGACCATCCGACAATAAAGTTTGTGAAGGTGGAGTGTCCAGCTTATGCTACTGTAGAATTCAACTGTGTAACGAGTGAGAACTTGACAATTTTCGGCAATGGTACAACCATTAATGTTTTCCCAGATGGTTATTATATGCTTCATCACTATGACAGTGGTAGAATAGAGGTAGATACTGAAGGAACTGTTACTTATTATCCTAGGCCAAATAAAATCACAGAACAGTTATTACCCGAGAGAGAATTACAGTATGTAATGCGGCATAATGCTGACGTGGTGTTAGAAACAGTGGATCCAGATGGTAATGTGTTTAATGTCAAAGCCACTGGAGACTATACTGTTTTGCCAGTAAATGGGGATGATATGTCGGAAACGAGTGCTGATGAACAAAGTAAATATATCGATAAGAAATTAACAACATATAAAGAACATGCTCCTAGATTCTTCATTATTCATGCCGATGGTAGCGGTACAGAATTGTTAAGGTACCAGGATGTAGCAGAATATATAACAGCTGCTGAACAAAGTCCTGCGACAGCGGTGCTGAGAGACGAGTTACCAGATTATCCTGGTGTTACTGGTATCACTATACTGAAGCCCTATTTAGGAAGTCTGTCAGAAAGATGGCTGAAGAAATATGACCAGGAATCAATCATACCACCTGGTATCCGGTGTAGGGACCTCACCACTTTACCACCCAAGGAATATAAGACCCCTGGTCCTAGGTTTGGAACCAATGTAGGTCAGGGTTTGGCAGTTGGCACAGCAGTTAAACAACCAATCAGAATTCCTATCCTCAAATGTCCTAATGTCCTGGAACTTCGTCAACTTGTTCAGTATAGACCTGTGTCAGAACCTCTAAGGGAAAAGTAAGATATTTTTCTCTGAAATTTTTATGCTTTTTAGAGTGTTCCCATACAACGCAATTTTCCTGAAATTAGCTAGAGTTATCTCCCTCATTGGAGTACAGCTCTCGGACTTTATCCATCACTGCCCATACAAAACTGCTTGATTTAACTTAAATTTTGTAATTTAATCACATTGTATCTCAAAATGTTTGATTGAAAATATTCAACTGATTAATTATATTTACTGATTAATCGAGACTGAAGTCACAAAATCTGCCCTGATAATTAGTACATTTCTCAAAACTTTTTCACACTTTTTAACTTTTTATTTGAATAAGATCTATTGATAAACCTATTGATGTTTTAACTAACATTTTAAAAGTATGACTGAAAAAAGAATAATAGAAAAAAAATATTGTTGCTTAATGATGGCATACTAAGAAACATGAAAATTTTGTGGTTGTAAGGTTATAAGTGGATTTAAGAAATCACACTTTAAAACAGAATTCTCATGTTGCTAGGTTACAAGATGGTCTAAAAGAATATGCAGAGTATGTGACAGAGAGGAACAAGATGACAGAATACATGCAAATGGTGGATCCCAGAACAGATGAGGAGAAAATCCACGCTGCTGACCTTCAGGAGATTGGAATGCAGGCAGCACCTCAGTATCAGCCAGGTACATCATACTTTTATCATATTAGGCAGTGCATGCAGAAGACAAATGCCCTCCATACGTGTACACATTTGGTATATGTTATGTAAATGTCATAAAGGTACAGATTTATTGAGTTGTGTACTGGGCTACTTGGTATATTGTACTGCTGATATGTTGTTGAAAAGTAATCTATAGGTTAGAAATATTTTGTATATGATTTTTATAGATATTGTTATGATTAGTAATTCTTTCTTACTTTATGCAGCTGATGTGAAGAACATGTATGAGAAGGCTACAGCTCCACCTGTCCCTAGTCCGCCCCCAACTCCTCAACCAAAGAGAACCAAAGCAGACTGGGAAAGAGACCAACGGGAAGTGGCTCAAGAATTAGAGGGTAAAAACGCCCTTAAGAACAGGAAAATTCCCACCTACTTTGACAGTGAGTTTGGGAAGGCTTTCTTGCTCACACAAGCTAAAGATGTGGATGAGATTTTAAGACAGCTGTCTGAAGATCCTCGTAAAGATGGCACTGAGGCAGTGCGAGGACAGTCATCAGGGCAGAGTGGTGGGCATCAAATCAGTCCAGTCACTAGTGCCTACCCTGCTAGATGTAAGCAGATTAATTTGTAAAAATTATATAACAAGAATAAATTGTCTATGGAAAAGCTCAAGGTTACAGAGTGAAGTAAAGTAAAAGAAAATCTTGTTTTATGAAATGAAGAAGCTGACCAACAGTGTAATATATGAGGTGAAATACATTAACAAATTTGTGTATTAATAGTGTTGCTTTTTCAGGCATATGCAATATTTTTAAAATGTCCAGGAATGTTATGATTGAGTGATTATTTGTTTTATTGCTAATTACAGCATTAGCAGCCGTAACATCAGTACAGAGTGACAGATCAAGTACATCTCCAGTGGAGACGTTGCCCCCCAAAAATATTCCAGACACACCCCTCTCATATGCAGGTAAAAAGCAAAACATTAGGATATTTAAAGGTTTATCGATATTGTGACAAAATTTTAAGATTTGTTGCTAAATGTTTTACTTTGTACCTTCTTGATTTATGGAACATTAAGATTCATTGATGCTCAGTTACAGAAGTATATGACAAATCATTGTACACTGATACAAGTATAACAATATATATTGTGGCACATCTGGTTGTGAAAGTGATAGATTTACATTTTCCCCTTCTTAGTATGGTGAATGCATGAAACCACTCAACTCACATTTAGATAATGTAAAAGTTAAATTTATAATACATCATAGAATATTATTAAATGTATAGTCTGATATTTCCATGTAATCAAGATATCATCACCAAATATGTTGTGATCTGACAATCAGATGTGTCATGAGTATGTAGTGATCTGACAGTCAGGTGTGTAACGAGTATATCGTGATCTGACAATCAGGTTTATTTTTTATCACTTGTGTTAACAGTTTACACAGAGACAGTACCATCAAGAGGCGGCTTACGACCAGGTAACCCCACCCCTGTTCATGCCGCAGGTCAGGGTTCACCGGCCCCTGTACGGCCACACAACCCCACTCCTAGCCATGCAAGCAAAACACAGGGTGGAAGACCATGTGAGTCAATCTATGCACACATATAATCTCAGCAGGCAAATAATGATTTAGAAAGGAAAAAGGATCAATTATGAACAACAAAATACCATTTCAATAAAATGAATGATGTTAGATCAATAACTTCATTAAATATTTATGTGTTTGATATTGTTTCAAGATATATCTTTTAACTTGAAATATTTTAACAATAAACATAAATTTAAGAATTTTTCTTGATTAGATTTAATGTCAGATCTAATGTGCTTCCTTTTCTGATTATAATTAATAATTAGTAAATAACAAGGTAAAGATAATTATATGCATTACTGTAGAAGTTATATGTAATATGGAAAAATACAGTGTAAAATCTGAATGTAGTACATTGCTGTAATCCTACAGTGAACCCCACACCAAAGCATGCAGGCAGTGGTCTGGACTCTCCCTCAGATCTACCGTCCCAGTTAGACTACCCTGCCATGATCCCAGAACAGCCTCTGGAGGAGGAAGGTATGTATAACTCAGGTGTATACATTGTATTATGCTAATTCCTCCTAGAACTAGATAAACAGATGAAGAGGGTAGTTTTATCAATGTTTTATGATAGTAAATGTACAGACAGTTTTATCAAGTTTAATGATAGTAAATGTAGAGACAATATAAATGGTGAAACAGAGAATTGCTGAAATATTTCTCAAATCTTTTTATATTATAAAATTCTTTCTTAAAGATTCAAATGGCGAAATGCCTGAAGGTGACCGTGAATTGACCTTGACGCGATCCCTTAAGGTTGATGTTTTGGGTCAGCCTAGAAAAAACCCTGTCCATGTTCCAGCAGGTATCAAGGGAGGCAAACCTGGTGCAATACCAAACACTAAGGTAAAAAAACATTACTGTGTGTATCATATGATTGAGTCTCATTACATGTGTAAGATGTAAGATCTAGGTGATTCTGTGAATGCAAAACAATAAATAATGATGATGTATCAATACAAAATACTTACATTTCATAAATATATCATATCTGAATATGCAAACATATGATCCTCGACAGTTTATTGATAGCCACAATATTAGATACTAACTTAAGGCTTGAATGATATTGTCACTGTTTTCAACTTTCTATTTCTTTCTTCAGTATATCAGCATAGAGGACCCTGTACGAAGAAGGATCAATAACTCTCTGGTGGCTGGAGCCTCCGTGAAAGGTCAAACCCAGTTAGCTCAAATGAGAGGTCTTATTCTCCTCCCAGAGGAGGTGGACTTTGGGGTTCTGAAGGAAGGTAATACCTACAGTTATACAGTCCATCTAAAGAATACAGGAGTAGACTCCTGTAGATACAAGATAAAGCAGCCTCCACCAGCCACTGGACTGAGGATCATCTATAAACCTGGCCCAGTAAGTACACAAATTATCCTGGCTGAATATGTACATATAAACCTGGCCCAGGACATACATGTAAACCTGGCCCAGTACATACATGTAAACCTGGCCCAGTACCTACATGTAAACCTGGCCCAGTACCTACATGTAAACCTGGCCCAGTACATACATGTAAACCTGGCCCAGTACATACATGTAAACCTGGCCCAGTATATATGTATAAAATGAGATATCATCTATCATTTGAGTAGTTAATATTTTCTTGTAATTAGATATTTCTAAAAGGTGGCCCGGTTTCTTTGTAACTTAAACACTCTTAATTTCATAATTTTTACATGTCTCTTTATTTTGATATATATGTATTTGTAATTCTTCTCTGTTTTTATTTTGATGTACATGTAGGTTACGATTTGACCTTTGTTCTTTACAGATCGCAGCAGGGATGAAGGCTATTTTAGAACTTGAGTTGTATGCTATAGCTGTGGGAGTAGAGGGTGACAAAGGTGTGGGAACCGTTCAGCATGACCTAGAAATTGTCTCCGAATGTGACGTTCTTTTCCTTCCTATCGCTGCAAATATCCTTTATTACACACTATGACAAAGCTCAGTAAAAATTGTCAGAAAGTTCAAATACATGTATCTGTATAAAAGATTAGGACTAGTCAAAAAAGATAAAATTTCAAATGTCATAAAAGATTATAATATTTAGTTGATAACACTTTCATTATGCAAAAATTGAATGATGATCTCAACTTTCTTGATACATGTATTGCATTTTATTGTAAAACACTCTATGGAGGCTGATCTCTGAGTCTGTAGAAAACAACACTTTGATGTAGATGCAAATGAAAATATATCCATATACAAGTACATGATGTATATGATCCAACTATATATGAAGATAATAATAAGTACAAGTGTTTATCAATTTCTGAGAGTAGTTTTCCTTAATGTTGATTTACCTGTGCTAACAGCACATGAATATGATAACAGAAGTGTTAATTCTCCGAAGGGAGGTAAATCTCCAGGAACCAAATTAATATCAACAAAACCACCAGCTACTACCGGCATTATACGACCAAGAAAAGGTATGTTTGTTATATTTGACAAAAACTTTCCATGTATTTATTGAAAACCTTTTCTAATCTTAATTTTTTCGTATGAATATTGTCCTAATGTAAATGTTTTTATATTTTTCTGAAGATGGCTACACTTGTAACAATTTACACATCTCTTTGTAGGAGTTTTGCCACCAATGGCATTTACAAGCTAAAGACGTAATAGCTAGAGGATCTTCTATAGAATTATGGAGCCCAGCATCCAGGCAGAGGAACACCAAATGCTACAAAATATTCGAATGCATCATAATGAAGTGAAGTTTTTGATTGGATGATATAAATAGATTATGAAATCCGTCCTTAAGTCTACTGTGATATATGAAACAATATTTAACACTGAATTTGAATATAATGTGTTTAAACTTTTCATGTATATATTAATCTTATTTTATGTATTAAAGATGTCTGTGATAACAGAGCTTTCTTATTTGTCCCTCCTTTGTATGCCCTATCTTTATGTTTATAAATATGAAATGTCTGTATGACAGAAATAATACCACCTTATACCCTCTCCCCCTCCCCCAACTAGTATAGATGCTAAATATGAAAGCCATCTCTTTCTATTAAAAAATAGGGCCAATTTAAGTTAAAGTTTTAAAAAATTGACTCAGTCAATTTCAGATGAAGTATTATGAATCAAAAGTGCTAGTAACAAGGAATATAGATACTTAATATGAAGATCATATCTCTTACTGTTTATAAGATTTATAAGATTTATAATATAATGGTTTGTTATACCCTTAATACAATATCCCTTTACAATTCATAGTGATTACCGGTCCAATATTTTTAAATGTTGGCCCTAGGGTCAACAGTAATAATTATTGGACTGAAGACGTCATTACTTATCTCGCTTTCAAATCTGTCAAAACAAAGATAGCGTTGACGTCTGCCAGATTTCAAGAGGTGAATGAAAATGAGATCGAAGAATTACTTAATTCAAAGGACAGTAAAAATACAAAAAAAAACCCCCAAAGATTTTATCGTTTTATTTACAGAGTATTACTATTTAGCTTGTAATATATCAAGTAAATCCAGCCAATACTTTTTTGTAATGCTTCAATATTATGGTAATTCATATCATGTTTATTGTCAATTTATCAGCTGTTATTCTAATATGAAAAAATAAATGTTATCAACAATTATTATAATATTGAAGTTTAACAAAACACTTATTGACTGGGGCCTGACTGAAGTGTTGTGCAATATATATGTGATATGTTGTCCAAAGCCGAAGATATAACAAAACGGTTATTGACTGGGGCTTCATGCAATATATATGTTGGACCCTCAGACAAAATTTTGCCCTAGCCCTTCGGCCTTGGGCAACATTTTGTCTTCGGCCTTGGCAATATTTTGTCTTCGTGTCCAACATATCCTATATTGCCCTCAACCACAGTCAGTATTTGTATATTATAGTATATTATAGTTCTCTCCATATATATAATTAGAATTTATAATGATGCACCTCTTCTTTTTTTTTTTTTGGCTAAATGGTCAAAATCCATACATTCTTATCCAGAAATTACATGTATAACAACAAGCGAAAACTGTACCAAGGGCTATAATCCTAGAAAGATTTACAAAACGGGTATTTTCATACACTCGTTGTAGACGGACTTGATATGATATGGCACAGTGCGTCTATTTGTCTGTGGGTCTTCGAGGTCGAAGGTCAGGGTGTACATGGATTATGAATTAGCATGTACGTACTGATCATTGCTGATCAAAAGATATTAAAGTTTTGGCCATTTATCTATATTGTACTTAAATTGTCTATTTATTTCTTATCATAAGCACTATTGGTGAAATAACTATGAGAATATATGCCAGTATTATGTGTGGCTCCGAATTTACATTTTAACCATTTCCATCTCTTCAGTGATACTTGAGTCCGAAACTGTAGAAATGCAATACACCTGAAGAACAAACCTATCCAAGAATAGAGCTGCTACGTACGAGGGAGATACTCCTGTGCTTTGAATTCTTTACAAACTTACAAAAAAAAAAAAAAAAGAACGAAAATCAGACATGAGGGGATCCAGAGGAGGTGGGCGGTGATTCAGGAGATACGTCCTTTCCACCTATTTGCTTTGATCGTCATTTTAAGTAATTTTTTAATATTTTGACTACGGACGTCATTCCTACATGTTATAAAATCTGACCACAGAAATATTACAAAAGGGTGTGTCGAAATTAAAACCAAACTTTTAAAAAGCATGGATCCTGTATCTGTTTTTAAAAATGAAAAGCGTTTACATATGGTCGCATTACTGATATTTACAGTAGACTGCACGGAATGCATCATGTACATCATCGTAGGGCCTATAACATATAGTTTAATACTGTTATCGTGTACGATGTCGTGAACTGACAAGTGGCTCGGTGGTATTGAGCTTATGTACACTTAGCGTACATGTCCACGAGTCACAGCGTTATCAACGTACAGATAACCCTGTGATAACATACTTATAACTATTTATGCAATAATCACATCGGTACAGGGTCGGACTTGTCATTATGTACAGGAAAAGAACACTGCCTACTGAGGACAAATAAACAGTACTAAACTCTGAATCTACACATCACCATGGATACGGCCAACGCAAACGACATTGGGTTAGAACGAGATCTGCGAGAGTTTCTGTGCGATGTTGCCCGGATCTTCGGGAGGAGGTTTGCGAAGGGTTTTCTCAGTGGCGTGGGTCTGTACGCAGGAGTACAATGTGTAACAGCCCTCATGAGAAACCCATTTCGAGAGAGGTATGTTGTATCATGTGAATTAAATATTAAGCTTTTATCATTATATTCTACTTCTGAATTGTTTAAATTAAGTATTAATTGTTGAAAGACGGCGTTAGTTATAGGTATGGTGCTTGGCTCGTGTTCGAGGAGTTCCAGGTGCGAGTCCAACTAATTGCTCGTCGATGTCTTGCCTTTCGGATGAGAAGTAAACACCGACGTCGCGTGTCACGGTAGATATGACACGTAAAAATTCCCTCATTGCTTTGAGCTCTAGTCAGATACGTGCACGTCACCCAAAACCCTTTCTTAACAGGTATTCATCGGACGTGGCTGAACGAAAAATATAAAGTAGTTAAGTACTTTGTCCGTTCAGCCTTGTAAGATGAATACTAAGAAAGAAGGGTGGGGTTGCACCACCACGTATTTGCCCGACCCTGTGCTTGGGATGGGTCCCTTGAATAGGTTCAAATTTCTATGCATCGCAACAGGTTGATGCTGTCACCATAGAAACACAATACTCGTAGTGTGACGTAAGATAAGAATAAAAAATCGAAACAAATAAATATTTTGCAATTGTTGACAAAACAGACAAAAACAATATTTCAATCAATGGATGCCCGGAGCTATGCCGCATTCTCTACTCAGAGTTATCGCTCCTTACCAATGCTTATGATTCAAAAGTGATGTTACGCGATATTCATCTTCTTATTCTTCTTCAATATAGATTCGAATATGATCAAAGGTAACCACGTTCTCTAACTACGATTGTAAATTTGTGACATTATTTGACATATTTAAGATCAGGGGCTTGTCATTTAAATCGAAAATGGACTTGCGTTACTGCATGTTTTTTGTGTAGAGCAGCCTTCTGTACATAATGATGACCTTTTTGATATTTTCTTCTCTAGATTTCCCAGTATTTTGAAAGACACTATGTCGACAGACTGTCTTCGCTTTTCCGCCTTTCTTGGACTTTATCCCAGTGTATATGAAGCACTGAAAGAGTTATTGCAACGATACAGGCATAAAAAGGTAGACATCAAAAAGAAATTCCATTGTATAATGTATAATAATTAAATAAATATCTTAGTTTCAAGCTTTGAATATTGTGAAAGTCGAACAACGTGCATTTCGAGCACCCTTTTACGTGCATTTAGAACACGTCTTTTCGTGCTATATACATATGAATTCAGTAAGACGGTTCAATGACGTTGTAACAGTAGTTTATTTTATTCGCCCACTAAAAGTAGGCATATTATGCATATATACCGCTGCTGTCCCCCTGGCCATATATTTGTTCATCTGTCCACTCCATCTTGTCTTTTGCAACTCCTCCTACATCTTTGGGGGATTTTGATGACACTTTGTACAAAGAAAGAACACTATATGTAAATGTACATATTGAAAAGGGAATGCTGTCCAAAAGCATTCACAGGAGTTATTGCCCTTGGACTTTGATTTTGTCCACGTCATGTTGTCTTTGCAACTCCTCCAAAAGCCTCATGGGGATTTTGATGAAACTTGACACAAAGAAAGAACACTAGTTTTTAAAATAAAATGTTATCGTAAATTCTTAGTACATATTGTTTTCTGAATAAACACAAAATTTTCATCAACAATTATAATCCATTTTTCTTTCCAGGATGGTTATAATAACATGGTCGCTGGTGGCTTGGCTGGACTCACAATATTAATAGAGGAACCAACAAGACGCAGAGTGCTCTGTTTGTTTGCTATAGCGCGGGCTTTCGGTGCCCTCATCTCCACGTTAGTAGCCCGAGAGAAAATCGCTGAGATTCCTTACAGCGAGACCTTGTTGTTCTGCGTGTGTTGTTCATTCTTAGTGTATTGTACAGCACTGAATCCCCAACTCCTGTTTACCGGTTACTATTACTCAGTGTTAAAATGGTCTCGAGATTATACAGATGGAAAACTGAACACTCTATTTCGACAAACTGGCGACAGATTCCTCACGTGTCAAGAAGTGGGTCTACATCAAGATGGATGCACTCGCCATGCGCTGAAGGATTTTGCTTACAGTTTTCCTGTGTTTGCAAAATTATACTTGCCTATACATGTGACCCCAGTGCTCGTGTTTAGAAGAAAGTTGCTTCTTCAAAGGTAATCTATACTTATCTTTCGACATGACCATGCTTTCAAATTCCAGTCTCGTTATCTCTTCATTTTCGGTATAATGATGATTAAAAGTCGTAATGCTTGCGGGTTATATTAAATCTTGAGATCTTATCAATAATACCTTTATAATATTTTTCAATGTTCACAAGATGTGTATGGTAGGTCCTTGTAAATATGTGATCGTTTTACTCGTAGCTTACAAATATACTTCGTAAAAATCGTTATCTGTAGGCTTATATATAAAAAATTCTATCCAACAAAAATGTGACATAGCTAGAGACATCACATCAAATTCTATATAGGAAGACTAAAACCATACAGTACCTCATAAGTGGTCAATGGAAACACGGAGTGACTATATAAGATTACAAAAGAATATTTTAATTAGATGAGTTACCTGCCCTTGTTTTACAAGCATTCCGTTGAATTAGAAATAAGGTGGTATTTAAGTTGTGCATTGACTGTAATTACAATTTATGTTCTTATTTGTATGAACGTGAGGTATGGTCAGTCAAACAGCAATCACCAATGCATATATCTCATTGTGCTTATCAAAGACAGACAACTAATTGAATCGGAAAATACTCTAGTACAAGAATTCTTTTCTACATCTACAATAGTCTTTAAGATTTCATTAGTTTTTTGTTTAATGTCAAGTAACAAAATTCACGTGACAATTCAGCACTACCGTATCCTAGTGTCGAATCCCACCCCACCCTATCCCCTTCCGATTTTATCGTCGTGGTACTATTGGAAGTGTCATGTCTACATCGTTGACACGGATTACAACTTTACATTTTGGCCATCAGATGTACAAATTTTCTTGTTGAGCGGACTTCCTCCTGCGGAGAGAGTTTTTTCCCGAGCCCAATGCTACAAAGGGAATGAGGGGTAATGATGTAAAATACGATATGTTAATGTAGTGTAACTGCGGCCCTAACAACAACGTGCCATGATGGACATTCATTGATATTTGGAAAGCAGAGATGAGATCAGGTGCTAGGGAAAAGTGTGTCCTGTTTGTTAGCCACACCCGCCATAAATACCGAAAGGAAACATTTCTTGTAAATACTTTTTACTATAAACGAACGATTACTGTATAATAATTATCATATTTTCATATTTTTGCAGACCACTGCGAGTACTTAAATCCCTACTGAAAAATGTGATATTCTCCACTGCGTTTTTATCGACAATGGTGATGCTAGCCAAGTATGTCATCTGCCTTCTACGTAACTTCACACAGAAGCCACCTCCTCTCTCTGGATACATCCCAGTGGTTGCAGGAGCAATAGCGGGACTTGGTGTGCTATTCGAACGCGCCAATCGAAGAAAAGAACTCTCACTGTTTCTGATCCCTCACACTCTTTACGCTTTATACTTATGGGGATTGGAGAAGAAGTTTCTACGTCATATTCCGCTCAGTTCAGTCGTTCTTTATTCCTTGTCCATGGTGTCCGTGATGCATGCGTATGAACGAGAGCCTGAATCGTTGTCGGTTTTACTAAATGGTGTGCTTAGATACTTTGTTGGCGAAAGGAAGAATGTTCGAATGAGGCAAAAAAGAGTGAAAACACTCAGTGAAATGTTATCATGATAGGACCTCACTTCAGACTCAATATAAATGTGAAGACGACGTCTTATAATTATGCTTAATGACCAAACTTGTGTAATGAAAGAAAACAGACTCAGGGTTTTGATACTTTTGTTATTTAATTCTGTAAATTTCATGTTAGTATGTACAATAAGTGATAGATGAATTTATAGTATTAAATCTGGAACGTCCTTCTTGTCATTCGGTAATTTCAATCGGATGATGCGAGGCTGAAGTATAACAACGGAACTCACTCACAGAAGTCCACCAGTACACCTGCCGTCTACGTATATATATATAACGAGAGGTCCACGGTTTGTCTTCCGCCGTAGACGCAAAGGTGTCTTGTTTTTCGGATGAGACAATAAAAACCGATTTTCTGTGTCATGGTAGTCATTGCAAGTAAAAGATCCTTTCCTGGGGTGGGTCCGTTGTAAAAGCATTAATTTCTACGCAATGCTTCAGGCAGATGCCGTCACCAAATGCGTGAAATAAATGTTGAGTGACGTAAAACAATAATCAATCAATCAATCAATCAATATACACATATACAGCTGCAGTTATTAACCTGTAATTGTATCAATGTTAACCGTTAATCTTTATAATCATATGAACAAGTTAAGATCTACTATCAATCAAAGTAAAGCGTGGTCATGATCACGAAAACAGTATTTTGTCGAAAATATATCTATTTAAAACGTGGTCTTTGTATCCTTGATACTTGTGACAGCACTGTTTTGTTGAGTAGTAAATTACTGTATTTGAAGTAGCCATACGCCGTACAGTTTTTATACGCTCGCGCATAAATATATTAGCGTATTATGATATTCTGCTGTAGTCCGTCTGTCTGAACCATCTTGTCTTCGCAACTCCTGCTAAACCTTTTGGGGAATTTGATTTAACTTGGTACAAAGAAGAAAACTGTATGTAGATGTTCATATTGGAAGGAGGCGCAGTTCCTACTAAACCCTTTGGGTGATTTTGATGAAACTTGTTACAAAGTGAAAATTTGAAACACCCATCCGATTTCCACAACACAAAGTTCAAACAGAAGACAGATAACCGTATGACAATGCGCATATTGAAAGGTGAATGGTCTCCAAAGAAATTAGCAGGACTTATGACCCTTTTGTATTAGATTTTTCTATGTAAAATACCTTGTCTTCACAAATCATCTTGAATTCTTCCGTAGATTTTGATGAAAATTGGTACAAAGAAAATCTATTTATGTAAATGTGCATATTTAACAAGAATTTTCATTTATCCTCAGAATTGATTACAACTGTAGTTGTTGTATGTGTGAAAAGGGATCTCAACATAGGAAATGATGGATGCGCAAAGAAGATCAATTAACCTACAATGAATGGAAAGACGAAGAAAACTAAATTATTTACCAGTATCAAAAGTGATTGAAATTTACCACAATTAGATAAGTTTGCATGACACATAGGACGACGAAATGTGGGCGTATCATGTACCGGTTGTGCCATGTTTTAAATTTTCTTTTAATTTTTCGAATGAGCCGAGAGCGATTAGCACAATATGCAAGTGATAAAAAATCTGAACATGAGAAATGAGGAAAATGTATAAAATATTTGACGTAATTATGTTTCTCATATAGGTAAGATACCAGTTGGAGTCATGTTTGAGTCATTTATACGTTGTCTAAGAGGATGTACTGGATCCCGTCTTTTAGGTTCGTTTCGATACACCATATGTGCTCAGTTACCGAATTCCTCATTAATAATGGAAGATTGACAGTCATCGAAGGTAATCGAAAACCTGATTTTCATTCCCGCTGTACTGACTCGAAATATATACTTTTAGTCTATTGTAACAAAGGTTTTAAATTATTCTAAAATTAAGGAGTATCTTCCTCAGGCACAGCTTTGTATTTTGTATTGTATAGCTCCATGGTGACTTCTGCCACATAACTGAGCCAGTAACTCCTCTTTTTTCTTTTAGACTGGTTCTTTGGCTCTAACATTTTGATGTTTTGGGTTGTTTGCTTTTCAAGTTTTCTCATTTTAGATTTCCAAACTTTCGGCCTTGAGAAATAAAGACAATTTACTGGAATATATCATATAAAAATTCTACATACATATTAGAAGGGGTTCCATAATGTATTCTTTTAAATATTTACGCTTAGAATCAAAATATATACTTCAAACTTATTGTTATAAAAGTTTACTCTTAATCGAAAGATATCTCACTCATACAAAGCTCTGTCCTTAGATAGGTTGGCTCTTACTTTTATTTCAGTTTGGTAATAAGTCTGCTTTTCGAATATTCTTTACTTGGATTTCCACAATTTTTGTCCTGAGCGTCAGAGAATGTAATCGTTAAAATGTGCATATCTTGCATTAAATTCATAACGTACACCAATTCTTATTCTGTGAAGAAACGAAAAGACATTACTCTATCTCTTTTCAACGAAATATAAATGATGGGAAGATAATTCATGCATGTAATATTCTATATTTTTATATAACATTTTAAGTACATCTAGTTCTAACATATCATTTGGTGCACTTAAGTATTCCTTTTTGTCTAAAACTAACCCTTATTCTAATGCACTTTGTTTGTAACACGCGATTTCATTGGCTGTCCGATTTAAAAACTGCAAGGATATTCACGATACCCCTGCATTTTCTGATATGACGTCACGATACCCTGCAGTTTCTGATTTGTGACGTCACGATACCCTGCAGTTTTTTATATGACTGTGATTACCAAATTGGCTTAGAAAACCATAACTCTGTGCTTCTGGTTGTAATTATTTTGTCAAATGCATTAGAATGAGGTTACCATGCTTGTGTTTTACAAAAACTGACAGGGTATCGGCGAATACCCTGTCAGAAATTTCCGTTTCACAGCTCGGCTAACGCCTCGCAGTGAAACTCAATTTCTGACAGGGTATTCGCCGATACCCTGTCAGTTTTTGTAAAACACTCGCATGGTAACCCCTAGATAGATCTATCAGAAAAGAAAACTTGTAGTGGACATTGACGGACAGAGCTTTGCATGAGTGAGATACACTTAATTTGAGAAAGATTTACAAGCTGTTTACCAATAAGTAATTTGAAGTTTATATTACGAGTAAGTACATAGGGACTGAAAGCTGGTATTCTGTCTCTCACAATCAATATAAGACAGATGCTTTCTTACAATCATACTATTATATTTAATTGATTTTATGATGAATTTAGATAATCTCTTCATTGATTTTAAAAAGATAAAAATTTTATTTGTAATATCTCAGTATCGTTAGAAAATGTTTCAAAATGAGCCCTGAAGCATCTTCAATAAACAGTGAAGACGAAATAAGTTTATACCCTTCGGTACCTCTTCTTGGTTTTTTACTTTTAAAGAGATAAATCTATCAGTATTGTTAGAAGTATAATTGTAATGTTCAGTACAAGAATCAATGTATTTAGTGTTGGTATTGGATGTCGTCCTAATGTGGGGTTTTGGAAAGGGATTCAAACACATTATATGCATTCTAATTGCAATCGACTTTGACCCAATTCTCGCAAATATTATATATTTCTTCAGTCTTTGCTCTCGAAAGGGAAGAAGCAATTGCCCATTGATTCACCTTCGCATTTATAATCCTATATTCGCGGATTATCTTTATCAAGGAATCACAAACAGCAAAACCACTGCTTCGTATCATGATGTTGTGTTATCTTCCAACACTGAGGAACACCATACAGCATTCGATAATAAGCTCTTTTATGATATAACATCTAGTTATTATGAACATGAATGTTTTTTGAATAACTAACTATTTCAACAATTTTGAACACTGCATTTCACACCTCTTAAACTACGTTTTTTCTTTATTTTGCTATTTCTTTTGGATATCAGTGCTGCTAAAATGCGGATATCTGATCTAAACCCGTTTGAATATACATGCCCGCTTCTGTTTGGTTCATTTTCTATGTCTATATTCCTTTTTGCCGATTTTGGTGTAACCTTTGCTTTTATCCAGTGAGTTCTTTTTTATACATCATACCAACGACATGATTCATCTTTCATCTTTTGTTATAAAACATAATGGTCGTGTTAATATTTTTCCATAGCATCACCTAATAATGGGTTTTAAGGAGATATGCATTTTCTTGTTATTTTTCGTGGTCCTACCGCAAATTCATTACAAAAATAAGCATTACAAAAACAACGAAGAAGTACCGATCAGTTATCTAGTGTCGAAGTCTAAAAGGGGAGGCTAAATTATAAAACTGTCATATGAAAACCGTTTCGAACCCCGGGAAGTACAATATTCCGGGATGAGACTCGCTGCCAGGGAGAGGGAGTATCTCCTGTTTGCATGCAAAACCTGTCGCAACAGTTATATGGAATCATGTCAAATTCGGTGAAGGTCCCCATGCACACAGGAATGTACACAAATGGTGAAGGTGACGTCATGATAGAATTTGTCGTATAGTCATTCAATCACAATCCAGAACGTCATGAATCATTCTGCAAAGCAGAACCTCATATTCTCTTATGCGATCATCGTAGCGATCGTAAAACTTCCTCAGTGACGAATTCAGGCGTTCTGTAAAATATCCCTGAACAAGTTACTTATTGGTCAGCAGTTTAGCCCTTGTGACAAAACCGTTGTATTTCGAACATACCCTGGCGTACCTTAAAGTCTGAGATACAAAACAGTAGAGGAAAGAATGTTGCTACGCAGGAAAGATTGTCTACAGGAGGTAATTAAGTGACTGTTATCATCGAAAGATAAAAGTATGTCCAAGTACGGTGCCTCAGTTGTCTCTTTGATCTCCAGTTCGTGGGGATAGATTTCGTGTAGGTAATCCTTAAAGTTAAGATTATTAATAGACAACAAATTATCTATGTATCTGTAAGTAAATTTAAACTGAGATGCAATGCGAATTCCTCCTGTCGAGAGCAAGGTCTGAATAAATCCGCTTCGTATGAATATAAGAAAATGTCAGCAAGAAGTGGGGCGCAATTGGTATCCATAGGAATATGAATGACTTGCTAAAAAAATAAAATGTTCCTCCAAAAACTACGAAGATATTGTCAACCAGAAACTCCAGCATTTTGATGATGTCACCTTTAGTATACTTGTTGTTTGAATTAGAGTGTTCCTTCATGAAATATATGACCTCCCATCCTAGAACAAGATATTTGTATTTGCGATTTCCATTTTTGTAAAGAAAGGAATTTCTTAATATCTTGGTCAGTCTAGTTTGGAGTTTTTGGTGAGGAATGGTAGTGAAGAGCTTGGAGAAATCAAAAGATTTTATGCTGGTAACATGATTGGAATTGGGGGATTTCAGATTATCTAAAAGTTCCTTAGAATTCTTCAGGATCCACATCTAATTGATTCCGCTTCTGGAGTATATTGTTTGACAGTATGTATGATGTGGGTCAGTATTTTCTTAAGAAATATAGATAGAGGTTTTGTGGAGCACCTGGAAGATCTGGCGATAAACCTGTGTTTGTAAGAGTTGTGCATCTTAGGAATTCAGTAGATATGTTAGTCTGTTAGAATTCCGAATGACCGAAGTACAGATTTGTGATTGTCAAGTTTTTCCGGAACAGATAAATCTGTGAATGTGTACGTTGGAATTCCAGGTGCTGAATGTAACCCAAGTTCCTCTATCAGACATTTGAAATAATATGTTGGGTGTTGTTGGCAAGCAGAAGATGCTCACTCTCCCCGAGCACCTGATCTCACTTCATCACAGGGGTTCACATATGCTCTTCAAGTAGACACATTTTGTTATTTTCCACTTGTTTTCCATTTTCACTGATTTTGCATGTCCTCTGGTTTCATGATTTTTAGACTTATGCTTTGGATTTATCCATCATCTTTACATTGCAAACGCAGATAAAATTGTTAGCCGTTTTGTCAGCAATCCCTGCTTAATTTTTCATGGAAGTCAGAGAGTTCCTTGGCAACACCAGGATCGCCAAGATGGTACCCATTATAATATTCTAGTGAAATGTGGGCCATATGAAAGTTAATTTTGGTTTTACGTTGAGATAAATGGGAAAAAACAAAGAAAATGACACGGAAAACGCGATTTAAAAAATTCTGTGATAGCGATTTTGATATGAATTTGCAAAATAACAGATCTTATAAAGTTACTTTATATTATTATTTTGTTCATATTATGATATAACAAATCTAAAGCCTAAAGTTACATAATACGCTGTGTCCAGGTCAGGTCAACATGCTCACGTTGATTGTACATTTCTTGAACATTTGATGAATATCGGATATGGGATCCTTGCTATGTTCGATGGGATGACTTTCAATGATCGGGTAGTGGTCGTAGAATTATGCTGTCGTGAAATTGATCTTAAAAATGACCTTTGGATGTCAAAGATACCCGGAGTTTCCTACTGGCTTTTGTTCGAGGTATTAGTGATTTGAAATTGAAAAGATGGGTTTGTTGTGTACTACTCATCGGAAGAAAATAACACTGCATTTGTTTCTTTCTTTATTTCGTGTTTAATGTCGTGCTGAAACAATTTCATTTATATGGTGACAGCATCTGTCTGATGCATTGCAAAGGAATATTTTACGTAAAACGCAGGGGCTGTTAGTTTTAATGGTCTTATTAGAAACACAGGATACTGCCGAGCCATCGGTGTGACTCGAACCCAATGCCCTCTCCGTCTAAGACCAAGCACTTTAACGTCTAATGTACGCCGGTTTAACCAGTGTATTAGCTATTTAACTGAGTCATAATAAATTTTGCATATCAATCGTTAAGATAATTAGGCTGCTTTCGTCATTGCAACATAAACAACGTTCCATAGTTCGTAAAAGAACTTTGAAGATTTTCAGTTGTTATACTTATGACGTCATAAACAGATACGTCATTCGTTGGTGGGTTGTCAGACCACAGATTACTATGAAAAATTATGTTTTGTGGAAGAATGAATTCCAATTACCTTAGATCGAACTCACAATGGATCGAACGTGACGTTGCGCAAACATGTTTGGGTTAAGGTCATATCATACCTTGAGTCAATGGCAACAATTGTGTGAAATGAAGGCAATAAAATACGCGCGTTGGATTATTTTTCTAAAAATATTTTCAATTTTTATTTTTTACATCAAAAATAATTTTGCCCTTTGACCTTGACATTAAAAATCAGTAAACTTCATCATTGTCATAAGAAATAACTGTACTAGCATAAACAGTCTAATCTTGTATTTTGCTTATATGTTCCTTCTAAATATTTGCATTTTTTTTTTGCCTGCAAAATAACCTTGACCTTTGACCTAAATATTGAAAATCATAAGTAATAAATTTACAAGTATCTGAAAGTTCTAGCCTAAAAGGTATGATCTGTATTTTTTTTTTTTACAAAGTACAGTCAGATCCTGAGAGACACAGACACGCAAAGCCACACCATAATACGTCCGTCGTCGACAGGCATATAACAATATGGCCACCACGGCTTATACTTCAGAGATGATATCCCAGTAGTGAACATGAAAATTTCACATAATTGGGTGATGATCAAATAAATTTTATATACTTTCGGTATGAAAACATCACCTGCATGTAATTTATACTTCCGAAATTATAAAAGACCAGAGGCCCAAATGGTCCTCTATCTCTCTCGTGTGCAAAATTTAAAAAGAGAATAGGTAGACATAACATGCCTATGGTATCTAACCCCTTGATGAATCCTTCAAGAATTATTGTGTTTTGGCCAGATTCATCAAGGAGCCTTTTGTTCAGGTGACCTAAACTTTCTTATTTTCTCAGGGGGCTCAAATTAGCAATATACGCTCACTTGGGTCTCTTGTTGTATGACAATGTACATAAGTACTTTTAAAATAATGTTTTCTATAAAATGATAGGGTTTATAATTCTCCAATAAATTTGTCCTTTGTCACATAAAAGAACAAGTCGGTTTGGCTCAGTAAATCTCCTAGAACATAGTTACCTTATCATGCAAAGAGGCACTACTTGAAGGAAACGCTACTGTAAACCACAAGTCCAAAAATCATAAAACCAGTGAAAATGAAAAACAAATGGAAAATAACAAAATACGTCTACTTGAACAGCATATGTGAACCCCTGTGATGGAGTGAGATCAGGTGCCCGGGGAGAGTGAGCATCTCCTGCTTGCTAGCAACACCCGTCACATATACCCAGTAGAAAGAGTCAAATCGTGTAAATTCCTTATGTATTTATATATGGAGAAGTCGAAGTAGGTAACCTTCTAGTATAGAAGGTGTCAAATCTGTGTAAAATGATCGGAATATTGGCAATATCGGTTTCATTTTACTCTACCTAAACATTTTGCCAAAAGTGGGAAGGATGCAGCATGTCGTACTATAATGTTTCAATTTTGAATGAATGAAATTATAGAAAAAAAAAGAAATAAACCAAAATTGACTAATAACGCATGTTTCAAATAATAACATCTACTTTCAATTCATAGAATTTAATATTATAACACTGTTTTTAATCCTTATAATAAAATTCAGAACAATTTGACTTTCACCCATTTGATGCACAGATTTTCATTTGCTCCTCTACATAGATTTAAAACATGTTCTGTCAGAGATGAAGGGACAAACAAGGGTATTGTCCTTTTCTTTACCATTCGTTTCCCTCCTTTATCCATCTCCTTTCATTATTTCCTTGTTTTTTCTCTTAACCCTCCGTCCCCCACACAACCTACTAAGGGTTGCAACTGAATGTTCCACTCTTCCTCTGAATACCTGTCCTCCCCTTCCTCGTCCGAAATGGCAGACACATTCAGTTCTACGTTTGGGTTTGGAATTTCGATTACCAATCCCCTATTCAACCCTCTGACATAGATTAAATAGTTAAATCAATTTCATAATACGGAAAGATGTAACTCTGAATTCTGAAAATATTATCTTCTTCATTTTACTGCTTTCCAACATCCTGAATGAAGATATATATTGATGAGTTCCTTAATCTAATAATATGTCCGAAGATATTTTTGGTTTATCTTGGATCCACGGTCATTTTCAATGAGTTTTATACGATGTTTCAGTATGTCATATCGTGTTTGCAATGTCAGGGAACCGAATATATCCTGTTTCTGTGACACGTACGAATCTGTGAGATGTGCTGCGGTGGTAATAGCGGCCTGTCGTAAATTCTCTAGCTTCAGACGATCGGCCATCAATATGTATTTAACCAGGAGTTCATCGGAGATTCTTGTTCTTGATTGAACGCCGAATAAACATGTATTTGTTTGGTTTTCACGAAAAGTAACGAATCCGATCATGGCTACCTCACATTTGTCTTTTAGTGTTTCAATTTGATAGTTCGACGCTAGTGAGATAATTTGGAGTACGTTATTTTCTGAAATTGGAATTAAAAATTAATGTTAAAATAATGAATCTCAAGTCATAATCATAAATTAACATTATACAGCTACTAAATGTATTTATAGCTAAAACATAATATGAAACTGCTTCTAAATTTGCACAAAACTGTACAACATCTACCAATAACAGACTAATTATTCAGGTCTGTAAAAGTATTTCAATCAAATTTGGATGGTTTGAATACCCGTCATCTTCTACATTTATCGGAATCGCACACAATGGATTAAAGGGGTACTAATGATGGTCATCTGAAATATCTTAAAACTGTAATTTCTTATATATATATATATATATATATATATATATATATATATATATATATATATATATATATATATATAATGTTCATGATGTTTATCTTGAACACCTTTTAAATGCATATTTACTCCTTTATATTTGTAAATTTTTATGCTGACTCAATCAAATGTACTGTATATGATTTGATGCTGTATGAGCTTCCCTTCCCACTCATTACAAAAGAAAAACAATCAAGAAAAAAGAGGAGTTACTGGCTCAGTTATGTGGCAGAAGTCACCATGGAGCTATACAATGCATGAATATAAATAATATACCAGAACATATAACACATTACAAAAATATTTGATTGTAGTGCAATTACGATACCGACTTAGGACGGTCATTTAATTTGACAAAAGCCAAACAAATGGTGTGGTTAACCGGTTTACGGGGCCACCTTCCCACTCAACGTAACAGCAGAACAATCAAAGGACGTACATTTAAAAAGGAAACATTGATTTTGTGAAATATGTAAATAACCCTGCAAATAAGAATAAAGAACCTACGCGTTAGTGACATTGAGAAGTTCTTAAATCTTGGAAAAAATTTATCTAAAGGAATGAAACTTCTTAGTTAAGTAAACAACGAAAAAGAACCAAAAAGTTAACCATATCTTGTAGTCCATGGAATAAAAGTACAATATCTTGTATAATGTCATATTCAGAAAAATGCGAACCCCAATTAAATCGAGGTGAGACCAGGTGCCCAGGAGGAGTAAGCGTCACCTGGCTGCATGCAACACCCTTCGCAATAGTCCTGCATTAACTTATTAAGTCGAAAAAGTAAATACATAAATATACACATATGAGCACATGAGGGAGACAAAAACACTTAAAGAGAAAACAGAAGACATCTGACCAAGCTGTATGACACAAATCACCAAGGACATGCACATAAACATTATAGTAAAATAATAAAAACACAGAAAGAGACATAACAAAAATATTCCATTATACTGCAGTTACGATACCATCTTAGGACGGTCGATTAAAGTGACAAACACCACTCAAGTCAAGTCAAATTATCCTATTCATAGTATTCGTAGGAACTGCACGTGAAGAAATCTCTCTCTCTCTCTCTCTCTCTCTCTCTCTCTCTCTCTCTCTCTCTCTCTATATATATATATATATATATATATATATATATATATGTATATATATATATATATATATATATATATATATATATATATATATATATATATATATATATATGTCAATTTATATATATATACATATATTATGTCAAATTAAGTGTAATCAAAAAGTTAAGATGGTTAGTTTGTATGGTCAGATTCCAAAATGTCGATTAACATTCTTGAAATACGGATTTTAAATTGCACCAGACACCTACATCGACCATAGATTTTCCTCAGTAACAACTTCAAACGTTCCACAACATATCCATGTCAGAGTAGTTTCGTGGCAAGAACCTCGTTCTTAGGACGAAATCTTCGTATTTAGAGCATGCCCTAATATAGCGTATAAGTTGTAAATTGAAGACGCCATATTCAAAATATAAAGCCACATCACCAGAGCTAAGAGTGTTTGGGCATTGTTGCATAATAGTAGAAGAGTAAGAGAGGACAAGGACCCTATCTGAAAAGTGTTAGACAAATCTGTCATAGAATCCTGGTATCGTATTAGAAAGAGTGCAGCACTAGAGTTAAATGATAAATCTGCATAAAGATATAAAAGGATTCTATAAAAGGATTTTGTTTCGATTCTCTGATGTTCATAACATCGAAGACGATGTATGTTTAACATAATGAGACACGAATGGATCACGTAACGGAATTTGTTATAAAGCTCCTTTTTTACTGTTTAAAGCTTTTAAAAGCCTCCCATTTTAGAATTTTTCTCTTCTGCAATAGTTTTGTCTCACAAATATAATTTCGCATTCTGTTGATATTTGAGGAAATATCTCGTAAACCGATCAACCACACCAAATCACTGCCGTTTGTTACTCAATTGACCGTACTAAATCGTTATTGCATCTATCGTACAATCAACTTTTTTCTGTAATGTCATTGCATGTATTTCATTACTTGTTACCAAGTTTTAATTGTATATCTCATTGGTGACTTCTGCCATACACCTACGTCAGATGGAAGGTTTGGCTTAAGTGTAATTATACTTTTTTCTTGATGTTATGTGGCAGTGACACTTTCTACACAGTGTTGGTTCACATTCATTTGTATATGCAGTGCTGTGTTATACTTTTTTCGTCTGTATGTAAGAACATTCAGGGCGGATGTCGCTAGCCATTCCGGAGACGCTTACTACTCTCAGGCACCTGGTCTCACCAATGAATTTCAGGGATCCATGAATGTCCGCTGTGGTACATTGTTGTTTTTGCCATAGTGACTTGACACCAGTTACTTTCGTATTTTGCTTTTAATGAAAAAACAATTCGTCTTTCAGTTCAGTTTGACATACAAATATATAGATGATATACTTTCACTTTATAATTGTACATTTACCGATTACCGTAGCATTATCTATCTAAGTGAACTGGAGATAAGGAAACCACAAAGAACAAAAATTACACTTCGTATCTGGCTGGATACCATGTCATCTTACAGGGATTGCCTTTTGTACAGATAACTCTATGACAAACAAAACGATTTCAATTTAAGTATCACAAGCTTTTCCCTTATGTGAAGCAATGTCCAAATATCAATATCTCCATACCTTATCCCAGAGTCTATTAAAAATATTACATAACCTGAGAGGACAATTTTTAGATAAACTACTCAGCCGGGGATATGTAAGTGGTAGACTAAGAAAGACACTTAAGAAGTGCTATGGTGGATACGAGGCTCCTATCAAAATATGGCATCTTGAATAAGATTCTAAATTGAGACAATTTTCAAAGAAAGGAAAAACATCTCACAAAATTGAAAGTCATTATAGACATGAAAAGAACAAAACAATAAGCATACAACAAGAGCAACGCCTAGCGTGGCTTAATACGCCCGTCGTTTACTTTGGACGGGATCAATTCAAACGTATAGTATTATTACCCCCAAACTTGGGTCTCTTTTGTAATATTTTTATGAAATACTGAAATAATAAAGAGAGATCCAGGTCCCATAATTCTCTAACAACAAAACGCAATTTACTCAAACTTAAAAGGTGGCTTTCCCTACACAATCTAAGCATTCTGTATGTTTCATGAAAAACAACTGACTTTTACTTAAGTTATCACGTTACATATCATCTCCATAGCATCTTATCATATTAAAAATAAAATCTAAGACCCATAACACCGTAACGACAAACACAATTTGCTCAAAATCGAAAAGCAGCTTCCACTACCCTATTTAAACATTCTGCGTGAATTTCATAAAAAAAACAGCTGATGTTTACTAAAGTTATTGCGTTCAATAGCATCTCATCATAGCAAAAATAAAATTCAAATCCCATAGCTCCGGAACAAGAAAATTGAATTTGCTCAAAATCGAAAGGCGGCTTCCCTTACATTATCTAAACATTCTGTATAAGTTTCATGAAAAACAACTGATGTTTACTAAAGTTATCGCGTTCCATAGCATCTTTTCATAATCAAAATAAAATCCAAGTCCCATAACTCCGGAACGACAAAATGGAATTTGCTCAAAAACGAAAGGCGGCTTTCCCTACGCTATTGAAGCATTCTGCATGAGTTTCATGAAAAAACAGCTGACGTTTACAAAAGTTATCGCGTTTTGTTTTGTTTTCTATTATTCGTTTTTTATTTTGCTTGAATTTGTATGCCTTTCGATTTAATGATTGTTTAAACCACTCTGGACATCTGGTTTTATCCATAAGCTTCACCATTTATCGGCTATGGTAATTTTCAAGTTTTTGATCAACGTTATCCTCACTGATGAAACTCAGTGATACTGATTTAGTATACACTCAGTGCCACTCAGTGTCCGATATCCAAAGTCCAGTTTAAGCACTGAAATTTGATGGTGTCGAATGGGATCAGACCAGTTGTCTGAAATCAGTGAGCGTCTCCTGCTACACCCATTCCAAACGTCTCGTATTCAGTGATAAAGTTATATAGGTAACTTGTCAAATCAGTGAAAAGCCGTTATTGTGGATGATCGTGTTATAGAATATCACATAACATTCTGGAAAAGAAGATTTTATACTGTATAACAATATCTTTGTATCGACCATAGAATTTTTTCAGTGTCGATTTTGTGCGTTCGATTTTGTAGCTCTGTGTGAATAGTTTATTTCTGAGTTGCCTGAACCTTAGAGGATATAAAGGCGTAGCGTATATCTTGTGAATCAGGAAGGTAGAATCAGTGATATGAAAGTTGAAATCGTCATGTTTGTCGTAAAGGAACTGACTTTAGTGTAACTGACCATACCTATCGGTAATCTAGGTATGAAGTAGATGTGTGCTGCTATCTGCCATGTCCTTTGTCATATGTTCAGCGAGATGCATATGACGAACAGAATGGACTTATCCGACATTAACTGCGGTCCGAAAGTTAAAAGAGAAAATAAAACATATTCCCACAAAACTGACGTAAAGAACAATGAAAATTTCTTTAAGTTGTATACACTACAATTCAGTATAATTTCAGAATTAGGGCATGTTAAAATAAAAAAAAACTGTAACAGCCATATCTCACTTAATACGACGAATTTGATCAAAACATTTGCAAGTACGTGAAGTTAAACTGAGATGCTAGTACTGAGTATTACCGTTCTTTGAGATATGGTGTAAGTTGTCGTAATGATCAGTTTGTATGTTTCCCGTTATATCCTTGTAGCAGTATTGCTTTGAGAGATTTATTAGACATAAATCAAATTCATTATCCTCAATTGATTCCGGTCATATCATCAATTGAGGGATCGCCAGATCCAACTTTAATCACACACATTACGTAGTTCCATTGTGACGTCATAGTTTAATTCATGTTTGACAGGCCATTTATTTATGACGTCATAATGAACAAGTGTACCAAAATGTGTGATGTCGGGCATTTGACGATCACTCAATTGCCTGATGTGAGGTGATTTAGTATTTTGTTTTCAGATGGGTGTTAGATGCTTTTCGTTAAGATGTTCGGATGTAATGGTATTCAAATAAACGAGCATAAACGCGTGCTGTTTCCACCATGAATGTGTGTTTGTTTTATTATTACAAAGAGTAACGGGAATTGGAAACAAATATATTATAGTATGCATGAATGTTAAAAATTTGCATGTGCTTCAAACGTTTTCTACCGCTTAAAAATATGATTTTTGAAAAGCTTTACGCGACACTAAACAAATTTCAATGTGAAAAATATAAATCTGAGGCAGATTCCAAAACCACTTGATAAGATTGTTTGATCATAAGAGTGTAAGAAGTCTTATTCTAGATTTTAAGTAAAATGAACGCCGTCATAGATATTGGAAATTTTATGTATTAAAAATATAGATCTTCTATGGGACTTATTTATACATCATTTTGTATGTCCGTGCAATTTCTGTTTCGTCTGATCATCTTTTTTGTAAAGAAAAATATTAATATTGTTTATGACAATGGTTTGAAGCCTTTGTTAAGTCACGTTATCAAGCAAAGCATTGACAAATCGATTCATTATGTTAATCTAGTTTTTGAACACATTACGAACTAAAATAAACAGCATTTTTTTTCCTGGAAATATTATGACCTCTGTTCCAAAATTAATATTCTCGTTTGATCAGTATCGACGAAAATTCATGGAAAAATATTTTTACACATAATTTTCCAATATGAAGGACAAAAGCGATGTTGAATTCTATTTATAAAATTTGAATTAAATACTGTGTAACCGCTGTCTTCTAAACAAGTTTTAAGATAGCAAATTATAAGAAGTATATGCTTTGTGACATAATGTAAACCTTATACACACACACACACACACACACACACTCAAACACACACACACACACACACACACACACACACACACACACTTAAACATGATAATAATAGAATATACACGGGAAAACATTTCAAAAATATTCGATAGTGCTGCGGTTACGATACCGACTTAGGACGGTCAATTGATGTAACAAACGTCATTCAATTGGTGTAGTGTACCGGTTTACGGGCGCCCACCTCCCCACTCACCGCAAAAGCAGTACAATCAAAGGACATACATATGATAAAATTAATAAATAATTCTCATTATAGAGAACAAGGATCAACAGGTTTCTCAAGAAGAGAGGTCATAAAAATTTTATTACACACGAAACATTTATAGAATAATATGTTGCTATCAAAAATATGTTAGGCGACATCAACATAAGTAAACCGTGCTCTGCCCGTCTGTAAGCCAAGCTCAGGTCCTTGTTCAATAGGAGTCCCGACTAAAAGTCAGAGGGGACGAGGATCAGGACCTTGTCTCCTCTAAAAAGGTTTAAACAAGGCCCGTCACAGAGTCTCTATCACCCTGATAGCCAGCATGCAACGCGTGAATAACATTGTATCATCTATTGCGTTTAAATTCAAAAATATATAATGTATTGCTGATCAAAGGAAAGACAGGAAATGAGAGTACAATGCATTCTCATGTGATTCAATCTTTATTGTTTTTTTTCAATAAAATTAGCTTCAAATGACATTACGTCCATAGTAGAAAAAGTATGTAATTATATACAAAATAATTAATTGTTCAAATATGCATATATGTATATATATATATATATATATATATATATATATATATATATATATATATATATATATATATATATATATATATATATATATATATATATATATATATATATATATATATATATATATATATATATATATATATATATATATATATATATATATATATATATATAGATAGATAGATAGATAGATATAGATATAGATATAGATATATATATATGTATGTATGTATGTATGTATATGTATATATTTGTGGATATATACGACGTGTATGTACCTGTATGTTATTATATTAATGTGTTTAAGAAATATGTATGTATGTACAGAGGTGTATCTATATTCAAATTATTCGTATTTGGGCGTATGGATGTGTTCATTTGCATAAATTATTGCTGAGGATGTGTGTATACAATAGCAACCGATGTGTTTCCGGCTATTATAAACGGGTTTCCATTAAAACAAAAGCAATCATTCCCCCCACAACAACTTTAAATAAAAAAAGCACACAGAGATACAATCACCTTTGCTGGTTTTTGTTCAAATTTGATAAACTTACACGTATACAATATTAATGGATCTTAAAAAATTATTAGATGATTTTTAACTGTATATTCGCACACTTTACTTGGACCATTATAACCCATTAAATATAAGACCCCCAAAAATGCCTTGCTATGTCGCTCCGGTACCCGCAACAATATAGTGAATGATAAATATCAGATCATTTATACGTCTACTAATTTGGTGCACCATATGCACAATTCGACGACTTTTGTCTTCTGTAGTGATACTCAAGGCCTAAAGTATAAAAGTCGAAAGTAAAAATATTTGAAGAGCAAACTCATTACTAAATTGACCTAATCCAAAGAACCAGAGAACGAATCTAAGGATAAAACTATGCATGAGGGAGATACTTCCTAGTTATGGAATAATTTCTATTTGTTTCACACTATGTATGAAGTATATATATTTCGGGTTAATACAGAGACACTGAATAACGGGACCTTGGAGACCCTTAGGGACTAACAGTTGCGATAACTATGAAAACCACAGGAGAAAGAAAATGCAAAATACATCTCCTGTTTCTTAGGTACACATATCATGGATGCTCAAAACATAGTGCAAAACAAAAATATATCAACACTTCATACATTAGATGGAAGGGAATTAAAAGTGAAACTCCTCAAAATATTAGAAAAGTAGACTAAATGAGGAATTCGACACTGAAAGAAAATAAGACTGACAAGAATGTAAATTACGGGGTAAACCGGTGTTATTCACTGTGACACTTGCAACAATGCACAACATCGGACATTCATCCACGGAAACCTGAAACCTAGAGAAGGTGACTTGGAGAGAAAATCTTACTTTATTAGGTCAGTCACCTCCAACAATAATGCCCCAAAACGCACAAAAAAGTGACTTTCTCATCCAAAATTCTCTTCTTTTATCGAATTGTATGGGTGATTGTCAGAGAGATTTCATTCATGAAAACGAGGGACTTTTACAACTCTGCCGATAGCTTGTTGGTTGGTTGATTGGTGTTTTACGTCGTTTTCAACAATATTTCAGTTATATCGCGACATGGAAGCAGGAGGTTACCAACCTCTTAAACATAGTGGCGCAACCCGGGAATCGAACCCGGATCGTCGGCGCAGCAAGCCAAGCGCTTAACCACTACACCAAGCCTGCCCCTCTGCCGATAGGTAACGGATTAAGATCTTATAATACAATCACACGCTAGGGATCCTATTGTCCTATTGTGTTGATATCGTGACGTCACTAAGATAAGTTATTGCACACACAAAACATTGTTCGTAATACTTATATTTTCGTGAACAAATTAGTAAAGAGAGAAAAGAATACTGGAATGCATTTTTTTGGCAATTTTGTCAGTGTAATGTAAATGCTAGGGAAGGATACATATACAAGAATGTCAGGGGTACGAACAATTTTAACCACATATATGAGAACATTGAATTAATTCTCCCTTCCAGTGATGAATATGGTTGCTGCTTCAGAGCAGACCTACTGTAGACCACATTGTAATGATGCTAAAGCAAGTATTAGGGAGATTTGCTTTGGTGATTTGAATAGACTACTTAATAAAAAGAACAGCTACAGGCACAACTCAGTGATGAAGACAATCTCTTCGGAGATTTGTTTGTTGAAATGGTTACTAAGAATGACAAACCAATCCAATGATACATATGTATATATAACTAAGAAACGTTCATGGCCTTACGGTACAAATTGGAAAGAGCACCTCGAGATCTGGTTGTCCGATATTCAAAAGCAACACCGATCGCAAATCACAAAATGGGATAAGACTAGGAGATAATTGAAGTATTGGAATTGAGAACACAGCGTACAGTCCGCTACTTTACATTACTATTCATCTAATCTTACCATAAACTATAATTATTTTTCGATCTGATAAGCAAATGAGCAATCCACTACCACTGTACCAATTACAACCGCGCTAGCAAAGTACAATACAATCAGGTGATGTTGCTATGGAGGGATATATATTTCTCCGATATCTTATCCAAACCTATAGAGCTCGGCTTTCATTTGATTATCAGAGTACTGTTTGAAATATAGATATAAGGCAACACTTACGTTTTTTTGCCATAAATGTTTGGTAAAAGATTTTCAGTCAGTTTTGTACGGATACCATTACTGATACAGAATTCTTAGCTTTCCTATACTTGAACCACAAGTCTCCCCGTAATTGTCATATTCTCAATATTATGTTAGACCTCTATAGAAAGTACTTTTCTCAGTTGACTACAGTCACATTTTAGTCTGTTAAGTTCATAATGACTAAGAATATCCACCATTGGCTTGATTTCATTTTGTTAATTTTAATGTCATCTCATGGTGGTCCCATCGTATCTACAAGTACCGATCCATAACTTTGCTGACCTTGTAAAGAATCTTCTGAAAGACATCGGGTTGGTGTCTCTTATTACAAAATTCGGCGAAGATGTTCTTAGTACCTGATACCTGATGTTGACTGCATGTGATATCTTGAACGAAAGAATATGAAGTTCAACGCAGTTTAGCCCATGAGCACTCTTTTATAGAATTGCTCTCTAACATTCACTTTATTGTTAGTCACAGGTCTCAATATTAGATATACACGTTGTACATATTGTAATAGCTGGTTAATCTTTTATGAGTACTGAGTTTCTCTGCCTTTTCCGCTCCATGATTTTCAGAGCGGCACTCAGATAGGGAAAGAAAGGTCTGTACCAATAATATCAGTACAGACCGATATGAGTGAATGATAGAGAGCAATTTTATGAAAATAATATAACAGAAGTGGAGATACCACGAATTGGATATTGGTCTAGATAGCTACCTGGTTACGACGTGCATGAATCCTGTATATTGGCCGATGAGATAAGAGGTAATTACAACATTACCTTTATCCCAATTTCAGCAATATATTGGTAGAACAAAGTCGAACAAGTCCGAACTCCAACATGTTTGTCCTACTTGTTCCTCATTCATGTAATGGTCTATCTTTTACGCATAGACCAAATGCTATTATTCAATACTTTGAAAAATAAACATACCGATGACAATCTCATTTTTTATCGGTAAACTGAGTACATTTGTATATGCAATGTACCATAAGTACATGAAAAGTTCAAGTACGGTTGGAATTGTCAGAATACATATATATTAATGAAATATAATACTGATGTTTACATGTACTTAAGCAACATATATGCAGTAACCATATCGGATCGTTACATATTTATCCAGTGAACTCCATGTCAAGTAAGACTTTTATATCTGTCTCGTTTATGGAACACGGTGCATTTAACATAAATTGTCGTAATGCAACGATTACATAATTAACAAGTCTTTGAAGGAAAAGCTTTTATCAATAGACCTTTTATTAATTTTACGACACGTAAGAGGCAATACCGGACAAATGAAGATTTGCCGCATAGACTTACGTAATACTACTGTGACGTCACAATCTAAGCATTAACGTGATAATGAAAATTCCGGCAAAATGTGGCCTGTCCGGTTTTAGACCTCTTACATCATTTAAAATTGGAAAAAGTTCTATTATCATATAAGTATATCATGATATCACCTGTCTCGATATTTGGAAGCACCGTCATAATCTGCTACCAGTCTTACGGACAATACAGTGGGTAACACTGTCGTATATTCTTGTATTTTTTAACTTCGATGTTCCCACGAATATAACGGTCATTTTCGTATTTCTTTCCTACTCGAGCTATACAATAACACCTGAGCCAGCGTCCGTAAACCTAATGTAAAAATACCTTGATTGTTATCACGTCTTAATGGAATTCTTGTGCAAATTAGAAGCCTGTATATGCATCTAGGAGACGACTTTTGACATGCAAAATCAAAGTTTAAAACATGACAGAAATACAACTCCCCTTTAATTATTGCCAGAGTGGAAGAATTTTCTAGCTCATGACATTGTCAGAAAACCGCCATGTTTTCTTAAAAGAAATTTCTCTGACCTTTACTCATACAACGCTGGCCCGGTGTACAATAAATTGAGGGGTTGGGACTCGCGGGATACTAAACTGATGAAGGTCTATAACAAATATCTTTGCAGAGCATATCCACAATGTCAATGTTAATGAGTTGAAGTCACGAAAAGATGAATATACACAAGACAGGTTTTCTATTTGCTTACATTTATGTATTTCTCCTTTACAGCAGAAATGAAAGAAAAGTGAAAGTAAAACGATTTTGTTATCCACATGCATTTAAATATTCTGCAGAACTTGCATATTTACAAATGATCAGTAGGTCAATGCTTTACTTACCGTCTATAACTAGATTCATACTTGGGTAGAAACTTTGTAGAAATACTTTGAAATCTGCATAAGTCGTGTCCGATATTACCATTTCTGATGATTTTTGCATATCCTCTTCAAACATCGCTTTGAATACAGGAGAATGTGTCCTCAAAACTTCCTTGTTGACATGTTCACGCTTCCCTTCCACAATGAGTGCTATGTCAGTCTTAGGAAAGTCACTTTCTTCATAATCAGACATATTGAGATAGTTATCGAAACAATATATATCTTTTGATTTGTTAAATAGCGCTGTAGACCCACTACAGAAAGTGCGAGTATATTAGTGCACAGGCGGCTGATATCATGTATTTATAAAGTATTACGTCAGTAATCTATATGTCCTCGTCATGGCTAATAATACACGAAAAAGGGTAAGTATCGGAATTTCCAAGCGATCCGTCCCGAATCCAATCCATCCCCAGACGATCCGTCTCCACATTTCTAACACTCCTGTCAAAAAGGCAATCCAACCCTAAATGAATCCGTTCCCAACTGATATAATTCATTTCACATGCATACATAAATCACTTTGATGTGAGTTTGGAGACCATAGACCTGTATCAAGAGGGACCGCTAACTTTATTCAATACTCTCGGGATTTTACCTTTCTAGTAATAGTAATCGAGTTCCGAATGGAAAATCGATGTTCCGTTTTTCGCAGCGCCCCCACCGGGAGTTACTGTTATAGCAACATTGTAAACAATCTATACGGCGGTCAATACAAAATCGTATGTGTAATGGGGGGGGGGGGAGACTTGTTGATTGGTCGGTTGTTCCAATTCGAATGCTAAAACTAATAAAGGTGATGTAGAGGGTAGGAGAAGAGTGAGTTATTTCTCTTTTTCAACCGACAAAACTAGGAGAGCCCAGCTTATTGCTGCAGTAAGCCGATGCGACAAATCGTTCCATCCAGAAACCGCCCACATTTTTTCTTCTCATTTCGAGGACAAATGTTTATTGTTTCATGGTAAAATATGGTTTAAAATATGATTAGTACATTATTTTTATCTTTTATTAAGAAAGTATTTTTTATTTCTATTTTTAGGTTGTTTGGAATGTTTTGATAGATCGTCGTTTCCTGGCATATTGGCATCTCCTGGAATTTACAGAGTTCGTTCTCGTTCTGCATGAATTTTATTTGTTGTGGCTACTGTTGCAAGTGCTTGAGAATAACTTGTTATTTATTCAAGCTTTTCAAGTACCTTGTAATTTGCTGCAATTTATTCATCCATGATAATTTGCTGTTCACCACTTCAAGACACTTGGCCAATTGGTATTTCAGAGATATAGATAGATACATGTATAAATAGACAGATAGATTTATTAAGATAAAAATCAGTGCATGATAGAGTAAATATGCATACTAGTAAACAATTATAATACATCTGATGGCACAATACATTGAGAACATTTAACTTGCATAATTTAATTCACTAGTAAATAATACTGATGGTTTCATATGATATGACATTGTTGTTTTAAAATACCGGTATTTTACGATAGATTGTATCATCATGATCGTATGTGGTAATTCATAACTACTGTATGGTAATTCATAGTAATATCACAGATGGTAGTTCATAAATAACATCACATATGGTAATATAAATATATCACAGATTGTAATTCATAAATAATATCACAGATGGTGATAAATAAATAATATCACATATAATGAAGGTTGATCACATTAGATTTTGTAATATTCCTCACTGCATATCCATCACAGAAAGTGATGATTTCACAATTTCACAATTATAAGTATCATAGATGTTATTGACTTTGACCTTGGATAATCCATTAAAGCACAAATGCTTATTTCCAATGAGGTCCATTTACAACAAAACTTAACGATGTGAAAATTAACATGAGTTTTGATAAGAGAAGAATTTTTAGATCAACTGTTGATTGTGTGGATTTAATAATTTCTTTTTAATATCCACTTTATTTCTAGCATGTATATGAATCTTTCTTTCAATGTGTTTAAAATATGCATTTAAGTATTAAACTTTTCTATTATTCCTATACTGTAACAATATATATAATATGCATATCTGTGTTCAACTTTTCAATAATGTACATAGATCTAGTGATGTAACAATAAATCAATATACATACCTGTATTCACTTTTACTGTATTTTAAATTCTAATAAATCACAGTTATCAATTTACCATTTTGTAATGACTTGACTTACAAAAAATATTTTCCTTGTGAAGGAAAGGGATACAAGTTAATCAAAGGAAGTATACCCACCATGCATATGCCAAAAAAGAGTGTGACAACTCATCACCCAGCTCCAAGAGCAATGCCAGTGAGATTTCATTTAAAAATTGTTTTCTGATTGTCAATTAAGTTGTTGTTGAATACTTTCTATAATTAATTGTGACTCAAAGTAATTCATTCAGCATATTAAGGTTCCAGATTACATAGGATACACTCTGAATTTAATTATTTGTCTAATTCAATAGATACAAATCATTGTAATGAGCCCTGCAAATTACATGAAAAAGATTTGACTGCAAAATCGTTTAAGATATTTAGGAGAAACAACACTAAAAAGAAAAATGCTGAAAATTTTAAAATGAGCCTCACTTTGGGGTTTCTTTTATTCCTTATATCTTACTTTTAGACCTTACGCCTACCCCCTACACTTCTAAAAAGAGTGTTTTACTTCAGTTTAAACGAAGTAAAAGATGATTACCATAAATGCAGTGAACATCAATGGACAATAATTAAGGACTCAGAGACATGTCTTGTCTTAGGGATTTTCAATTCCGCTGAAGGAAGATAATCAAAACTGGTGACAATTGATGAAAGATTAAATGTTACAGTTCGCTTTGGTGGTAGAGTACTTTCAAAAATCATATCATTTCACTATATAAAACAGCCTAAGGAATAAGTATCTCATAAACTAGAATTACAGTGTCCCAAGGAACACAAGTGTCGCCTGTGAAACATAGCAACAGTTATGGATTAAATTTTGGTCACAAGGTACCATAAACATACTGTGTTCGTGAAACGCAGATGCCCTCGTACATCTGTTTTTTTGTAACTTTCAATAGAATATTGAGTGAGAATATTTCAGACAATCCAGTTCCTTATCATTGTGAATTGCAAACCAGACATTACACAAATTGGTGATATTATACATTATGCCATGATGAGACAGCATATTAAAGTACAGTCAAACCTGTCTATTAAGGTCAGCTAAGGGAAGAGTCAAAAGTGGCCTTTATAGACAGGCGACCTTTATACAGAGGTCTATTATCTAGGAAAACATAGATATTGGGAATTTAAAATGTGACCTTTATAGACAGGTGACCTCTTAATAGAGGTGGCCGTTAAGACAGGTATTACTGTACAAAGGCAGAATGATCACTTGTGACAATGGAGTATATCACGCAATGTCTGGTCTCTGTGTAAATATACAGCAATATTAGGCTACTAAAGTCCTTACTGTAAGGAAAATGGATCATTCTAAAATATAGTCCATTTTTTATATGTGTAAACAAGATGTGTATGTGAAACACGGATGTCATGTGCGGCAACAAAGAGAAAAGCATACAAATACAATGTTTCCTGAAATTAATTCAAAGGTCAAAGTCATTGTATCGCAAGAAAGGTCTTGTCACAAGGAATACATGTGAATGATGAAAGCTTTATCACTTACCAAAAGTTAGACCATGGTTAAAGTTAAGACAGAAAAATAGACAAGACAAAACCAACATGCCCCTGGTCTTGGATCAGAGGGGCATAAAAAATACTGAACTAGAGAAAAACAATGCGAAAGTGTAATAAATCAATAATTTAAATATATAAAATCATTTATGATATAAATTCACAGAGGTAACAGTCAAAGGAATTGAGACTTCAATAGAGAAAGTCAGAATTAAAGTATTCTTGGAACACTTAGATAGTTTGATGCCATGTCCTGGGGTGAAAGACAGTGAGGACTTCATCATCAAAAGCTCACAAGGATATCACTTTTTCACAACAGAGTTTATAGATGGGAAACCTATAAACAAGAGTATTATACGCTCAAATGTTTGCATGGGTGCTGTCGACAAACATGAGGAATGTATTCCATGTTTAAAGATGTCTACATCCTTAACATCAATGCCAAAAACAACAAAACTCCATCCAAATGCACCATTGAAGCATGTTCCCCAATCCATCCTTGTCAACGAGGTGAAAACTATAAGAGAAGAAAAGAGAAAATTGAAGAACCTGGTAGATTCATTAATAAAAGGTATTACAATGGGATCTTATTAATCTCACTGTCAGAACAATAGCGCGCACACACACACACACACACACACACACACACACACACACACACACACACGCACGCACACACACGCACGCACGCACGCACGCACACACACACACACACACAGATATATACACTACCCTCCATAAATAAATACACACTCTTATATTTTTCACATTCTTTAATTGAATTTACAAAAACGAAAGAAATAGAAACAATTCAAGTATTTTACTGTTTATATTCAATGACTGAACATGTTTTATAATAAAAAAAGTGAAGTTTAACAAAACATTTTTTTAAAAATCATATACAGATGCTTTGACAAATACTTATCTAAAATGCACATTTCAGTCTAATATTTTGTGTACCCTCCTCTTGCACTCATCACAGCTTGAATACATTTAGGCATACTTTTAACAAGTGTTCTGCATCTCCTGGCAGACAAATTGTCTCAACATTCTATGAGTCTATGCTTCAGCTCATTTAGATTTCTGCATCTGTGATTCCTTGCGGCCTTTCCTAGATCCCGCCAAAGATTTTCAAAGGGGTTCAGATTTGAGGGGATTTTCTATAATTCTAATTATACAATGAATGATAAAGAACTTTCATGTTTTTGGAATGAACAATACACTGATCCACTTTTCATCATAGAAAGCGATATTTAGCGGACTTGTCATTGTTATACTTATGACGTCATAGTCAAATGTACGACTTGTCCAACCTTGCGTGACGTCATCATAGTCGTATTTTGCACTAAAATGCTTAACATTCGACGAAAGTGGATCGGTGTATTACTCCAATCGTTGCAGGAGAAACTGTAAGTGTATCAAATGAAGTGGGAGAGGGTCTGTTTGACATCCTACAGAGCCAACATCCAAGGGAAAAAAATGAAATGATGGATCTGTTTTGGGAAGAACAGAAAAAGGCTTTCAAAATGAATCCAAAAGGTACATGTACTTTTTCATACTATGTTTCTTTATTTTGATATGTATAGGACTTCCGCAAATGAAAAAAGTTTATATTTATGAAAAATTGCGTCTTTGGGATATAAAGTTTAGTTGAACCTTACTTTTTAACATCAAGTCTTCTGATGTATGTCAATAAACAAATAATTTCATACACAGTAGGTAAAAATGCTTTTAACAAAATAAATGAACATTTAAATTACAAGTAAACATTGCTGTTGATGAAGGAAATTAAAAACATACCTCATATTATTTATAGATTGTTTTTTTTTTATGTTGTGCTATTGGCACAAGTAAAATCTTAACTTTGAACGAAATCAATTTAATGATTATAACAATTCTGTTTTTATCATGTTTTCTCCTCTACATCATGTATGTTCACACACAATGGCTTAGGTGATCAATTTCTCAATTTTTAAATGTTCAAAACATTACTCTCATATTAATGAACACACAACAGGAATGAGATGGCACCCAACGATGATTCGCTTTGCTATCTATCTACGATACCAAAGTCCAAAAGCATATGAAGCTTTAAGAGATAGCGGTGTCCTAAGACTACCAAACCAGGCAACACTCAGAGATTATTCAAATTACATACAACCTCAGGCTGGATTTCAATCTGAGGCTTTGAAGGTGAAATGTCTTATTTATATATTTTCAGTAAAGTCAGAAAATAAGAAATGACAAAAGCTATATTATGCATATTATATATCACTTATCAATTAATATTTATCTTATATAATTATAAAAAAAGAAAATAACTGCTTCTTTCTATAACCTTTCTACTCTAGCATTTTGATCCCTTCATACAATATAAGAAATTATAAACATTGAGGTGATTGGGGATCTTTGTTAATTTTGCCTGCTTACAGTAAAAGGTTCCATACATTCAAAAGTCAATTTCTAAAAATTTGGTTTTCAAACAATTCCATCACTATTGAGTTATGTATGAATCATTTCGTAACAGGAGCTAGCAAAAACAAACAAAGCTCTACCTGAGGAAAAAAGGTATGCTGTTCTCCTTCATGACGAAATGAAGATAAAAGCGGACCTTGTGTACGACAGAAGGAGTCAACAGGTCATAGGATTCATAAATCCAGATAGTTGGCAATTTGATGAGGTAACTTTTGCTAAAAAAATTAACACTTCATATAAAATCAAATTCTTCCTTACAATTCAGGGTTTGGTCAATAGAATATGCATTTCTTTATCTGATTTTAGTAACTAAAGATACAAACTTTCTCTTTTTTTTACTTAGCCTCCAATATCTTTCATCAATAAAATGATTCAATATATTTTCATTTTTAAAATACATGTAGCAGCTATATCAATACATATGGGAATGACATCAAAAGCTGGATAAATTTAGAGTGAAACGGAAAATATTAAAGGTATACCTAAAGGACTTTTTAAGCTTATAGTGCAATATTTATTAGCTATATTTCATCTCCAGCAGTAAAGTATTTATAAAACTTACTTACCTTATTATTAGGATAATACAAGGAACATCGCAACACATGTTCTTGTGTTTATGGTGATTGGGATAAAATCAAACATAAAGATGGCTATAGGGCATTTTCCCACAAGGTCCTCAACAGCAGATGAATTGTTTCCTGTACTATGGAGGGCTGTTGCCTACTTGGAAGTTTCATGTGGTCTAAAGGTACAAGCGATAAATAAATCAATCAATCAATAATGAATAAATGTAATTAACAGATCAGATTTCTGAATCACAATCACATTCAAATTGAAAACATTTATTTCTTTTGTCAAAAAAGTTCATTGCATCAAGTGACAAGGCTTCATCAAATCAGAGGCTATACAGACTGCATAGAGTCAATAGTGAGGAGGTGGTTTATCGAAGCACCAATCTATATGCAACAGAAGATAGATTCATCTATTTTTTCTCAGATGCACCCAACCTTATCAAAACGATAAGAAATAATTTGCATAAATTTAGACCTGGAGGAACAAAGTACTTATGGGTTAATATTTATTGATCATTTGCACATACAGTCACTACATAAATACCTGATTATTCTAATTTTGATCCTGTCTATTAAGAGTGTAATGTAAGTTTACTAGAACTTACCTTATTGCTTTTGAATTTCAGAACAATGACAGACACATGCTATGGTCCCATGTTGAGAAGATATACACTGATGACATGCATGGCCATCTGTATAGGACCAAACTTCGCAATGATCATGTATACCTGACACCATCTTCGACAATGAGGGTGTATCTTGCTGCACAGGTAGTAACATTCCTTTAACTGCAAGAGTAGGCCATATCTTATAAGATTTAGGAATAAAAGGACAACCATATGACATTTAGCTTCTTGAAAGAGTCTATAGTTTAAAACAGAAACACTGCTACATTCAAAGTTGAAAGATGTGAATCATGTTAAACTTTTATCTACATATATAACATTTTTTTTTTCAAATCTAGGTTCTGAGCAGCACTGTATCAAAAGTGATGAAGGCTTGCTATGGTCCAGAGAATGCTGAAACTGCCACCTTCATTTCCTTGGTTGATCGCTTTTTTAATTGTTTGAATGGAAGATCCATGTTTGAGGCAGCGTACAGTAAAAAACCAGATCTGGCACCTTACAGAAATCTAGATGACCCTAGATTTGAAGTAAATTAGTAATATAATAATTTCTGGTCAAAAGTAAATGAAAATTTTTATGTTTGGAATGCCATCAGTACTTCATTTCTTACAATCATTTTGTTTTTCAAAGTATTTTGTGAATACTACAGAAAATGAAGCCAAGTGACTTAATCTTCATCTGTCACTATCAGCTAATCTATATTGATAAATCAGATTTCATTTCATTATTATTGATACATGGAATTATTTCTGTTGTGTAACACAATCATTACTTTTACAGTTTTTAAAGACTGAGTTTTTGGGATACTTACAACGATGGAAAGCCTGTGTGTTTGCGCGAACAGGATTTACAAAACAAGAACAAAACAAAATGTTTCTTACTCATTCAGATGACAGGTAAGGTGCTGTATACAATTTTACTATGTTAACATTGACATTGTGATGCTTTCTCCCTCTGGGTCTCATATTCAAGTACAAAGTTTATGTTTCAAACCTGATGTCAATCAATGCTCAACAAAGTCATTTCTGTTCTTCATAATTAAGAAAAATTGTCAAATAAGATTGTTTAAAAGTCACATAATTTGTCTAGCATCACTAGAAGCTGGCGAGGCTCAATGGTACAGTTCTGGACTCGTGATCCAGAGGTCACAGATTCAAACCCTGCTCATGCCAGGTTGGAGTCTTACAGACCAAAAATTTCCCATGTCACGGTAGGTGTGGCATTAAAAGAACCCTCGCTGCTTCCTGTTGGTGCGTTGCATAGGTCTAGATTTCTATAGCTTGCATCAGTCAGATGTCGTCACAATATACATGAAATAATCATGGTGTGACTTAAAACAATAAACAAACAATCTAGCATCACTGGAAATCCATGATTGCAAGACAGCCGTCTTTCAGAAATCATACCAAAATTTCTGAAAAATTTTACCTACTTTTCAGTAAATGCTTTCACAGAGGCTACAAGATACCTATTGCAAAATGGTGTTTCGTACGTGTTCAGTCAAGTTTTTTGTCAGGACCCACTAGAGGAGCATTTCGGCAGATACAGAGGCCCTACAATGCAACAATTCAGGTACGGGTAATGGGATCTAAAGAAAGAAGAAAGTATTCTTTAATGATACGTTTCTATTTATGAGACATCAAATTCAAATAAAACATGTACATAAAAATAATTAAAATCACATCTACACGCAATAGAAAACTGAAAACCAATTATATTTAAAAAAAAAAAGAGCAAAGTGTAATATTCATGTCATGATGTATTAATACCAGTAACAAGTTCTTGATAAAGTCATACAGACTAAAATTGCCAATCATACAGTAAAAAACATTTTCATAATTCCAGCTACCAGGAAAATCAGCTCAGGTTGCAAAGGAGCCTGGCAATGAGCATTATTCCAAGGGAAAATACTGTTGGTTGAGATGGAAGCAGGAGAATACCTACTGTTTCTCACAGCCCTATCAAGAAGATAAAACGTCACTAAATAACTATTTTTTCCTAATCATCCTATCTAGTGATAAGAAGCAACTAATGACCATATGGCTGGATAGTAAAACGAAAACTTTTATATACAATTATATATGCAATATTAAAACTCCTATTTTGATAAAAAAAATGTAGTACTCCTTAAGGTGAATCTATGTACTGTTCTGAATATCAAAGCCTTACCATATAAGTTGTAAAAGAATGCTGGTTATAGAACTTCTTAACAAAAACTCTTATATACGGTCAGTCATGTAGGTCAAGGTCACTAGTCAAATGTAAATACCCTCTAAACTTTGCTCGCAAGCGCTATGATCTTTGGTAGCTTACGGGACATACATTGTTATACCATAATCTAGCAAGCTAAAATTTACCCTAGCCAATGCATTTGCGAAGTAGTTTTTGGGGTTTTTTTATGTCTTAGATTTCATGAAAAATTTTTCCATCATTTGCCTACATTTTGCATGACACCGAACTTTCTGAAACAACATAAATGATTTCAATAGCTTTTCCTGTACTTTACTATCTGAATCATAATGATAAGTGATGCTATAAAATAAAGAAATGGCGTCACTATCAGCGCACACAATTTCACAGAACTCAAGTAGGTATAATCACTGATGGAGAGGAATTTCTAAAGTGTAACTCCATCATAACAAAAAAATCAACCAGATCAGCAGATGGCTGTGTAAGGCCTCCTCTAGACTTTACAGATATCAATTTTGCACTGCCATCTCTATCTGTAAGACCTTCAAGATACTTATCAAAAGATAAGAATTTCCTTTTGCATCTAAACAAAACAAACCCAGCTATATATGCAACAATATCTCTTTCAGATGATGTTAAAGAAAGTGATTTCTCTTCTTGATGGGAAGATCTTGAAGGGCATGATTGTTCAATGAACTCCTCTGCCACTGTCAGAGAAATCATTGCGGAAAGTTGCTTGTTGTTAACAATCTTGTCCAGATTGGAGAGCAACTTTGGCTGGATATTATGAAAATTTCCCCATGCCTTCTCTTTTGCAGCAGATGTATATATTTCTTTAACTATCATAACTTCCATTATGGGCTTCAGTGCTTGGACCACTTCCAAAACTGTAGAACAAATTTTTAAGAAAAATATTAGAATGTTTAATATTTGAATAAAGAACTGTAATTGGTGCATGTAAAGAAATCAATTTTTTTTTATTAATTGCATCATAATACATGTAAATAACTGTATTAAAATATTTCATTTAAATTTCAATTGTTATGTGAAAAACTGAAAATGTATTTCTTTAAACATGAAGGTAGACATTTAATACTTGAAGACTAAGGAAAGGGATTCTAGATATTCACTGTATGGAGAAATGATTTAGTTTTAATAAAAAGTACAAATACCAGGTAATTTAACATTGATCTAATAGATTCTTAATATCATTGCCAAGCATAAATAAGGGTTGAAACAAGAAATAAAAACAATATCAAGCATGCTAATAACATTGTATAAAATGAAAAAAGAAATAAAATAAGATTATAGTCATTTGACTGGAAAATGAGAAATATCAATAAGATATAAATGAATAGTATAAACTTCTGTCATACTATTGTTTGCAACTGACACAGAAACTCGGTGTCCAATGAAAATACTCAATGAAAAATATTTCCCTTTTTTTTAACTGTCTAAAGCATGTTCTCTGGACAGTTAACATGTTGCCAGGTTGGGTTCAAAGCCAAATCAAGGGACTTGATATAGCTTGATCAAGCTGTGGCATGGCGGATTGAGGTATGCAAAGTATAATCTACATACCAGTCTGTTAATGAAATGGAATTGAAATGAAACTGAAATTTAACAGATATAAACTTTAGGATTTTGTTAAAGTTATAGTTTATACATAGTATAACTGTTATTAATGACCTAGGATACCTCACTCCAACATCATCTAAATTGATACCATATTATTACTTATTAGTTACAAGTCAGTTAGTAACCTGATACTGAAAAATAAATGGTGTGGAAAAGTCATATCACGCCTCGCTCGATACCAGTTTTCCACACCAGGTATTTTTTTTCAGGTCACTAACTGTGTAACGAATTTATCATGACATAGACCTATGATTGTATGCTCATACCTATTAATTTTCAGTTCTTTATTTACTCTCTTGACATCTGCAAGTGCGAATCTCTTGGAGGCCATGTTATTGTTTACAGGTACCATAGAGCACAGCAGACCCTTTCACCTTAAGTTTCATTTGGAACATTTTTCTCTCTAATAATGCCACTTTCGCCCACAAGCACGATTACAATAACATCATGATTTATATTGTACTAGGGTTCAACACCATATACTGAGAAAATCCTTAATTAAGTCAGTTATTTCATTTTAATTTATTCCATTATCAAAATAAATTGTCATGCAGAATGGTTTAATTCTATTTATTGATAGAATCCTTCTTTCCCTCCACCATCAGGCTATGGAACCATCTGCCGGCACAGTTCATAGAGGCAGAGTCTTTCGAGATCTTCCAAACCAGGATCCAGTTTTTCACAATGTCATAAGACCTACAGCACATAGTTTGGCAGTTTTTTAAATTGTAAATACTGACATGGATTTCCCCCTCACGCACATGTTTTTATTATAGTGAAGTGAAGCAGCTTAAGCAGTTCTTCACTTTAATGGAAGAAGAATAAAACTCTATAAAATCCAAATCCCAGTTATTAATTCGTTGTTGAACAGAAGAATATGAAATTATCATTTGAGTATTTTCTCAGTTTATGGCAATAGACCCTGCATGCACTATTATGCAATGCCATAATCTGATTGTTCTTTGGGCATGAAATGTCAAAATGCAAACCCAATGAAACTTAACATGAAAGGGCCAAGGGTCTATACACAACACATCAAACCCCAAATCAAATTTGGACAGCCTGATACAGTCAGATTTGGTTTGTACCCAACCTGAATGAAATTTAGGTAACCACAGATGTTTCCAATCATTTCTTTTAAAGCTGAAGGAAATATCTCGTCCTGCATGATAATTTGAAATGCATGTCGTATGAATGCCTCATTACCGACTCTGAGTCTAAGCCTGATGATGCACCGCTTTCATCGTAAGTTTCGTCTAAGAAATTTTCATCTATTTCCTATATCATCAATATATATCAGCTCTATAAACTTTGTTTATTAAAATAATCTTTATATTCAAGTCTTCAAAAATATAAACATCAAAATCTAGGCGAAAATAAGGTCTACTCACATCAATCAGTTCGGCAATCTGCTCCATCTTGGCGAAAGGATGTTTTTTCTATAACTCCCGGTGGGGGCGCTGCGAAAAACGGAAGATCGCGGTGCTATTTTTAGAGTTAGCGGTCCCTCTTGATACAGGTCTATGATACAGGTCTATGTTTATAATAAGCATCATGTTGCAATGCATTTGCCGACCACTGCGAATACTTATATCCCTACTGAGGTATGGAGATGCTACCCAAATGTGTCATCTGCCTTCTTAACTTAACTTAAGACAGAAGCCACCGCCTCTCTCTGGATACCTCTCCTACCTTTCCTAGTCATTACAGAAGCAAAAGCAGGAGTTGGTGTGCTATTCGCCTGCACCAATCGAAGAAAAGAACTCTCAATGTTTCTGATCTCTCATACTCTTACATGGATTGGAATTACATGTATCAAATTAGCAATTAGTTACCGTAGGGCCGCATGTTAATGAATTTAGAGGTTTCTTCTATATGAAAGGCATGGCACGTAAAAGACCCCTCACTGCTTTAAAGTGGGTCCGTTTAAAAGGTATTAATTTCTATGTATTGCATCAGGCAGATGAAATGTATATGTATATGTGGAGTGAATTAAAACATTAATCAATCTATATGTATATACATATACTGTTGCATGGCATCTTTGAATTTCAATGGGTCTTTTGTGGACAAAACATAAAAAGTAAGCACCAAATCGTGAACCTGTAATTATATCAATGTTAACCATTAATCATTATATTCATTATGAACGATTTAAGATCTAATATCAATCAAAGTAAAGCATGGTTATTACCGACAGAAAATGATTTGTCGTATCCTTGATCTCTGTGACAGCAATGTTGAGCTGAGAAGTAAATTATTGTATCTGAAACAATCATGCGTCCTTTAGTTTCTTGCAGAACAGATCAGTCGAGAGCCTTTAATACAATACGCAGATGATGATAGAACAATCTAGACATGAGAAATAAAGAAAATGTGTAAGACAGTTAACGTAATTACGTTTCTCATATAGGAAATATACTAGAGTTTGAGTCGTATTTCAGTCTTGGTACAATACCTAAATACTAAGAAGATGTACTGGATCCTGTCGTTTCCTTAACGTTTAGTTTCGTTTTTATATACCATGTGTTCACAGACATCAATCTCATCGTTATCTATTGAAGACTGATAGTCCTAGTTTTTAAATCTATTGAAGACTGATAGTCCTAGTTTTTAAATACGGGAAAAAATACCGGCAGTAATTTTGAAATTCAAAACGCAAAAAGATATATTTTAATGCTTCATGTCTGTTTCTTATTATTTTGCGGTTGCCTTATAGGTATAGTTGTAGACAAAATATTTATAGTAGGTCTCAAAAGGCATTCTTAGCTGCAGATTTTCGCATCCCTATATTCTAAGAGAGAAAACAGAAGACATCTGACAAAGTTGTATGACACAAATCACTATGGACATACATACAAAACATCATAATAGTAGAAAATACACGGAAAACCGACATTACAAAAATATTCGATTGTGCTGCGGTTACGATACCGACTTAGGACGGTCAATTGAAGTAACAAACGTCACTCAATTGGTGTGGTTAACCGGTTTACGGGCGCCCACCTTCTTACTCACTGCAAAAGCAGCACAATCAAAGGATACACATTTGAAAATTTATAATTAATTATCCATATAGAGAACAAGGATCAACAAGTTTCTCACCAAGAGAGGTGATAATTTTGTTAAACACGAAACGTTTTTAGCATAAAAATATGTAATGCGACATTAACATAAGTAAACATTGCTCTGCCCGTCTGTAAGCGAGCTCAGATCCTTGATCAATAGGAGTCCCGTCTAACAGTCAGAGGGGACGAAGATCAGGACCTTGTCTCTTCTGAAAAGGTTTGAACAAGGCCCGTCATAGACTCCCCCCGCCCTGTTAATCAGCGTGAAAGTCAGGTAAAAGTCTGCATTCGGTTGTAGAGGGACCCAATACAAGAACTATGGTCTTAGCGATGATCTTGGGGTCATACTGAAGGCGTTTAATAATTCTATAACCCGTCAATATGAAATTATCGGAACCTTTGACCCTCCTTACTTTGTACACTATAGACCACCGTAGAAATTGGGTAAGAAGTTAAAAAGTAATATCTGAGAATTTTTTGCGTGAAAATCCAAAACGTTAGTGCAGGCTCTAGCGAACCGAACCAGTTGACTAATATAAATACCATATGATGGGAGTCTGGGGACATCACCATCTAGATGAGGAAACTTTACAATAAGAAATTTAATGTCGTCGCGCTTATCATATATGTTGGTATGAATATTGTTGTTAATCTTTTTAGTATTTAAGTCCAAAAATGGTGTTTCCTGGTTGGAAGTATTGGCTTTTTTAATTAAAGTTCAGATGAATATATGTCATTACTATGGTTTTCAAACTCAGGGTTATCGATAACTGAAATATCATCAAGTGACATTGAACTTATCAATAAGGTCGAAACGTTTAGATCTGAACAAATATAAAACATATATACCTTCTAATTTGTGCACCAGATGCGCATTTCGACAACTTATGTCTCTTCAGTGATGCTCGTGGCCGAATGGTTGGAATTCTCATATTGTATAAATATTTGAAGAGCAGTGTTGAAACCAAAATGACCGAAAAGTGAACCAAAGAATCTATCTAAGGACAGAGCTATGCATAAGGGAGATACTCCTTAGTTTTAGATTAATTTACTTAATTTGATGACCAATATTTATAGTTTTCGTATTGTTTGCTAGAGAAAAATCCAGATGTGACTAAAGTACAGAGGTATGATTTAGACTCTCTATTGAAACACCAGCGTATGAGAGACAACAATGTGGTTTTGATTAGGTCATGAGGTAGAGAGGTATATAGTATCGAAAATTCAAAAGTAGAAACGTTATTTGCCTCAAAATTTCTCAAACGGAATTTTTCATTGACTTCGTCAGAATTTTGGATAGACCAAAAGTAATTGACGTTACTATTGCTAAAACAGCAATACAATACTTGAAAAACATGGTCTTTAACTGCAGATAGAGCGTAGGTAATATGTTTAGAAAGCACAGTTGAAGAAGAATGACTAGACTTTGATATAAAACGTGATTTACAACATATTGTACAAGATTTATAACACATTGTACGTGATTTATAACATTGTGCAATAACATGTTTTACATGACTATATACACATTTCGTTTTTGTTAAATCTTACACCTATTATACCTCACTTTAGATTCCGCACTTTGATTGACTGATAGCTTGGTTCAAAATTTCAATATCTACTGGTTTTTGTAATGACATCAATAGGAGGGCGACATCCAATAAAAATGCCACACTCACAAATTTTGTGCACTTGTCAATTAACTATTGAAATATATCCAGCTTACAAATTTCTCTTTTCGCTACGTTTGTGAAAGTGTTACATTTGAGAGGGTTAGAGAAGTTTAAATACCATACCATACCATTTAATTTTTTCTTCAGAGGGCTTTTTCTCATTTTTTTTTAATTTCCGCTTAATAAGCGCGCAGCGCAACCTAGAATGTCAAATTTTGGGTATCTATAGCTTCCTAATTTATCGGCCGATTTTGATAAAATTTTATCAAAAGCGCAATATTCTAGAGATTTACCTGTTTCATACCTCTTAATGCTAATTAGCTAGCCTGAGACGCGAAGTGCGCATTTTGCAAATTTTTTTATCACACCCGATTCCTTTCAAATTTTGACGGTAAGTTTAGAATGCTAGCATAAGCGGCATACACAATTTCAGCGAAATCGGATTATTAATAAGCGAAATCGAATTATTAATAAATCCGCGGTGTGCATGCGATGTAGGCTTGTGTATGATGCAACTCGCCATTACCTACAATTTCTGCTAGTAGATTGCGCAGTGTGGTGTATCAGCACTAAAGGTCAGATATCTGGATCGTGAAAAAGAATTGTGTATTAGAGTGAAAGATCCCAGCTTCGCTGCTTCGACTTTAACTTGTGAAACCTACTCGTTGCTCTGGCAACGAGCTCGTCTCTAGTTATACTATTATTATTATTTGCATTATTATTATTATAAAACCATTTGACAATTCAACTTATCCCGGAGTAAATAAGCTGATCACATTTTAACGGAAAAAAAATATTGTACACAATGATATGAAAGAGAAAACAGAAGACATCTGACAAAGCTGTATGACACAAATCACCAAGGACCTGCACACAAAAAATGACAATAGCATAATAAACACGGAACGACATTACAAAAATATTCGATTGTGCTGCGGTTACGATACCGACTCAGGACGGTCAATTGAAGTAACAAACGTCACTCTATTGCTGTGTTTAACCGGTTAACGGGCGTCCACCTTCCCATTCACGGTACAAGCAGCACAATCAACGGACACACATTAAAAAATTTATAAATAATCCTCCAAATAGAAAACAAGGATCAACAGGTTTCTCAAAGGGAGAGGTCATAAAAATTTATTACACGCTAAATTATAGAATAATATGTTGCTATCAAAAGTATGTAAGGAGACATCAACATCAACAGTACACTGTGCTCTGTAAGCCAGCTCAGATCCTTGATCAATATAAGAATTATTTCAAGTACAAATTAAACAATTTTATAATAAACGCACATATTTGTAACTGGATTTTCATCGGATGAATATTTGAAATAAAGCAATTTTAGGTATTTGACATGCCGTCAGAATTCTACTTACACAATTACAAATTTGTCTCCCTCAGCTCATTCGCCATTACTGCAAATGAATAGAAACTTGAGCTATCATATCTGTTTTTTATTCCACAGATACATAAAACTCCATATAAGTATCGATTTATGGCTGGATCGTCCAAGTTTTCCACCAAACCTCTTTCCATATTACTGACGAAAATTCTAACAGAAATCAAACATAGTCTTCAGTGATACAGCTTTTCTGCAAAATCAAGAAGAGGAATCAACTGGATGTAGGTCCTTTAGAATTCCAAGGAAAATCTGGAGCGCATGAAATCTCCTATCTTAATAATATCACTTACATCAAGACTTTTGATATTTCAATTCTCAATTATTCAAACGCCTTCTTTCACAAAAATGGAACTGGCAGGTAAATGTATCTTGTTTTAGGCCACAACGATACATATTTTGTTAAGGAACAGTCTGATTCCAGCAGCAAGGATACAGAAGAAGAAATCATCCAAATGTTAGAATTTCTTATAGAAAACATTTTTGTGATTCTTTGGTGGAAAAATATTTTAGTAGATTGTTGGAATTCCGATGGGAACCAATTGCGCGCCACTTTTGGCCGACATTTTTTTTTAACTCATACGAGTCGGAATTCATAAAGTCTGCTCTCCAATGGCAATAAACAATTTCCATCTCGTTTCAACTTTACATACAGATATATTAATGACGTTTTATCGATTAACAAACCTGTATTTAAAGATCACCTCAATTCGAGATAAAAGATACAAACTCAGAGCGCATCTTCTGCTTCATACCTCGATAGTGATGATGGTTCGTTTGTTCCCTCTCTTTATGACAAGTAACGATTTCAATTTTACCAATTTCCCTTTACTGAGTAGCAACATACCTTTCTCTTCCGCATATGGCGTCTTCATTTCACAACCTATACGCTATGCCAGGGCATGTTTTAAGTACGAAGATTTCCTCCTGAAAGCGAGGCTTCTTGCCACGAAACTACTTTCACAAGAGTTTAGTTGAGAATAGGTTGAAATTGTCATTAAGGAGGTTCTATGGTCAATATTGGGATATGATGCAGTTTAAGATCCCTTTTCAAGAATGTTAACCAACATTTTGAGATCTGATCATACAAACTAACCATCTTGAACTTTTTGACTATACATTATATGTACACATACATACATTTGCCTATGTGCATTTCCGACTGCGGAATTTCAGTTCAACAGCATTCCATACAGTGAATGGGATAATTTGATTTAGTGTCCTCGTCTCCTGAATGTGCTCATGTATGTATATAAATGTATTTACTTTCTGAACTTGAATAGTTGTTGCAAGACTTTTGCGATGGGCTTGCATCCAGGGGACACTTCCTCCTCCCGGGAACTTGGTCTCACCTCAGTTTGATTGGGGTTCTCATTTGTCTGAATAAGATAATGAACATGATATTGCCTCTTTATCCTATAGACTTAGAGATGGGGTTTACCTTTCGGTACTTCTTCATGAATTTGCTTTTTAAAAATGTCCACATAATACTATATCACATGTCTTTCATTGACATATGTAGGGTAAGTCACGTGTGGCTGCATATGCCATTAATGTAATTTTGAAGAATGTGCAATATTTTGATAGATCTACTGATCAATTATATATCTATCATATTTTTACATATTATCAAGGTTTTGATTTATAAGTATTTGCCATTTTGGGGCGATGTTAAACTTCATTTTTGGTGTATATACTTGCATAACTAATGAACTTCTACAATTTTAATGGTAGAATGTTTTTAATTTGCTAGAAATGTTTGTACATGTATTGAAGATGCATATTATCGTGGTTTTTGATAATTGGACTTCACTATTCTTTGTGATATATCCTTGTAACAGGAGTACATAGATTTTCCGTATAACTCCTACAGTTTTAATGGTAGGAAATTTTCACTTTGCTGGTTGTTTGTATATAGATTGAATCAATATCGAAGAAGTACTAAACCGTTAATCATTCTCAAAGTTCAAGGACAGATACAAAATCGTGTGCTTCAAAGAGGAACTGTTGTAAACCTCGAAATACTGAAAACTTCCAAGGTGAGACCAGGTGCCCAGGGAGAGTAAGCGTCTCCTGCCTGCATACGTCACCCGTCACACCAGTTCTCAAGAAACATGTCAAAATCAACAGTTTTGGTTTCCTAATTGTACATACGAAAGTACAAAACTGGTATACAAAGCCGTATTTGGTGTTCACTGAATAGGTCATTTAGTCGCATTCCAGAATATTATCAATCATTCTAGAAGGATATGAATCGTTGATCGGGGTTTTGATTTTTCTCAATATTGACTGTTTTAGGGGATAGTTGAACCATGTCGTATTTGAGGTATATCCTTGCAACTCCTCATAAAATTTTGTGATGATTTTGAAATGTTATAGTTTTTAGATGTTGAATGGAGCATATTACTATGGAGGATTTTAGGCTGTTAATCTGTTAGTCGAAGAAAGCTTTGGGGAAAAGTAAAACTATTCTGTGAGAAGCCCAAAAATAGTATTCTTGTCAACGTATGGGGAAATTAGGTACACGTATTTTGGTCTATAATTTTGGGTTGCAAAACCCATATCTGGTGCCCCATTGTTCTGCTGCCCATGTATTACTGTACTCCTTTGTTTATTTTATAACAACATTTTACATTTACAGGGGCATTGTTTGTGTCACAATAACACAATAACATTTCTATGGTGGTCCTTAATCATTGATGTTATTATAGCACAGTTGCTTCAGTGAAAATACGGGGGCATCACTTTGTCTATTTATTTTTTTTTATCTGTTTATTTTAGTTAAGTTTAATTTATTTTCCTATTATTCTTGATTATTGAGATGTCACAGATATCAATTTTGCTCGGAAGAAGACTTCTGTCATATATTTAAAGATGAAGATAGACTTGAAATAATTTGTAAACAAAGTGTATCTATATGTCTCTCAGTGCTTTTGTACTGAAGGTCTACTTGTCAGTGCTTTTGTGTTGACATGTCAATTTTCAGTCATGAAATTGAGAAAATCAGTCTAAAGCTAAGGAATATCTCCCTCATGCATAGCTCTGTCTTTTCAAGTGTTATTATTCACCCAATAGTTACTGACTTGGTTGTGTGGGAGCTTTCCCCTGGGTTTGTACATCCTTATCCCCCCTTTTCATTAAAATGGCCTCAAATATAATGAAAATAAAATACAAATCTCCTAAAGTTATAATCACACCACTTAGATTGCCCTCTGTGTCCACTCTTCATATACCTGGTATTTCTTGTAGAAAATTGTTCGGCACCACTAAAGTTTCCCTATTAAACGTTCTATCTCATTTACAAAAACATTCACACCTATAAATTCTTACAGAGCTGTCAATTCTATACGCAGAGGGTATTCTAAGATTAATAAGTGCTACGCCAAGAAATGCCTTACTTGCCATCATTTAAGCTGCAAGGCCAATATTGAATATTCGGTTAATGGAAATATATTTAACACCAAATTAGACAAAGACATAGATTGAAATACTGCCAATGTTATATATGTCATCACTTGAGAAGCTAGAGGATGTGGGGCTCAATATGTCGGGGAAACTTCTCAAACTTTGAAACAACGTTTTCGGAATCATTCCTATAAAATTCGTAATAATTCACGACGTAAATACCAGAATTTTCTTATTTATATTCATGTATTGTATAGCTCCATGGTGAATTCTGCCACATAACTGAGCCAGTAACTCCTCTTCTTTTCTTTTATAACCACTTTAATAAATACCAACATAATATTAACAATGTGAAAATAACTCCAGTAGAAAATATCTCTAAATTACCAGGTGATACGAAATCAGATGTTAAAAAACGACTTTTGGAAACCGAGCTCTACTGGATTAAACAACTACAAACCCCATCCCTCTCGGTCTCAACGACCAAATATATCGACAAGGTAATATTTCTTCTCGTCAGAATAAGATCAATATTTTTACATTAAGACATAAAACTATTAGAAAACGTAGGTCACATGGTCGTCGCCGTAATCGTAACATCAGAAAACGTAATCGTTTAAATAGGTCATTAAACGATCTTCTATTTATCGCAAAAAATAATAGCCGTCATGAACTTTTGCATGCACTATCCTCTATTCCGGTAAATAAATTGAAACCTATCCTGGACGAAGCTGATCTTCGAAGTTTACGCAATTCTGATTGATATAAACTCAATTTGATTATTTTATTTTCATATAATAAACTCTTTCCTTGTATTCCGTCTCTTCCATCCAAGCAACAATTTCTCAAAATTAAATTTATTAATAAAGGCTTCGATCTACTTAACATTTCTAATATTTTCCGTTATCATAGAGTCACATCTAAAATCCCGAATATTTTGAGAATTTAGAACCTTCACTTATTTGTTACCAGTACAAAAAGCCTATAAGAAATCTTATTTTAAATTATAATAACGTTACATCTAACCCTGATGTTTCAGACTCTATTCCTTCGTTGTGTTCTTGTGAAAATTCTAAATATCTTTATAAACCGGCAGGTCATGTTATTACTGGTGACCTAAATTGTATTTCGGACAAGAAATTGCGCACCCTTTTTGGAAAAGGACCTAAATATAGGTTACCGTCCAGGATAGATTTCAATAAATGCCGTGACGTTATAGAAGATGCTTTAACTACATATTGTAAACCTTGGTGTAAAAAAGAACAGGTAAAGGTTCATGCTCTTAATGATTGGAAGTACGAGATTTTAAGAATTGTCGATATCCGTATTAAAAACTTTACGGAAAATCCGCATTTATTTCAACAGCCTAATAGATTGACGGCAAATTCTATTAAAAAGAAGATAGCTGACTTACATGCTAAATATGTCTTTGTTCCTGCTGATAAAGCAGGTAATAACATAATAGTTGTTTGAAAACTATATTATACTGAAGTACTTAAAAACGAATTAAACTCCACTCATACATATGTGGAAAGCCCTACCTCAAAAGACAGCACCTTGCACGATCACCTCATGACCGTGTCCGACTTCAAAATTAAAACTGATAAATCTGATCTACCAACCATGTATTGGCTCCCAAAACTACATAAAAGTCCATATAAATCACGTTTCATATCTAATTCTAGCCACTGCTCTACTACGGTACTATCGAAACATATTACGTCTGCTCTAACTGCTCTGATCATATTATCAAATATTGTGATGTCGCATTTCATAATAGTAACATCAATTACTTTTGGTCGATTAAAAATTCTCATGAAGTTATAGACAAACTTCTTTCGCTAAATTTCAAAGCGACTCAAATTTCTACATTTGATTTTTCTACACTTTATACATCTCTGCCTCGTGATTTGATTAAAAGCAAGTTGCTGTCTCTTATACAATGATGTTTTCACAGAGAATCTAAATCTTACATATGTACTTCCAATAACTCCGGATTCTTTTCCAACAAACAATATACTTCATATAAATACTGGACTTGCAAGGAATTTTGTAAAGCACTATATTTTCTCATGAATAATATTTTTGTGCAATTTGATGGCAAGATATATCAACAAATAGTTGGGATTCCTATGGGTACTAACTGAGCGCCTCTGATAGCAGATTTATTTCTTTATTGTTATGAGAGGGATTTTATGGTTTCTATTCAAAAATCAAAACGTTTTGACCTCATTGACAAATTTAATAATACTTGCAGATATCTGGATGACATTTTGGTTATCGACAATCCTGAATTCGAACAATTTATATCAGAAATATATCCACCAGAGCTCACATTGAATAAAGCTAATACTTGAGATAAATCTACACCTTTCTTAGATTTAAACATCAAAATTATCAACCACCTAATATATACTAATATTTATGATAAACGTGAGGACTTTGGATTTCCTATTGTAAATTTTCGTTACTTGGATGGCAATGTCCCTCGACTCCCATCATATGGTATCTATATATCTCAATTAGTTCGATTTGTCAGAGGCTGCACCGATGTTTTGGACTTTCATAAACGAAATTTACAAATTACTACTAAACTTTTAACTCAGGGTTACAGATATCACAAGCTAAGAAAAACATTCGGCATATTCTTCAGATCTTATTCAGAACTTCTATCTAAATTTGGAAATATTTCTTTTCAACAGTATGTATCCAATGGAATTTCCCATCCTAATTTTTACGGTGATCTCGTATATAAACTAAGGAAAGTAAAAGGCTCCGATAACGTTATTTTGTCATGTAATAAAATAGTCAAACATCTCCTAAATAGACAGTATGATATTGAGATCATCAAAAAGACTATAGGTCTTGTATTTCGCCCCTCTACAGCCTTATGCAGACTTTTACTTGAACGTTGCACGCTGACTAACAGGGCTGTGGAAACTATATGACGGGCCTTGTCCAAACCTCTTTCAGATGAGACATGGTCATGAACCTCATCCACTCTGACTGTTAGTCGGGACTCCTACAGATCTAGGGTCTTAGCTCGCTTTCAGACTGGCAGAGCACGGTTTATCATGTTGATGTCGCATATATTTTTATACCATTATGTGTTTTACAATACCTTACGTGTTTATATTTTTATGACCTCTCAATATGCGATACCTGTTGACCCTTGTACATGGAGGATTATTTATAAATTTTTTAATGTACGTCCTTTGATTGTTCTGCTATTACGGTGAGTGGGAAGGTGGGCCCGTAAACCTGTTAACCACACCATATGTTTGGCTTTTGTCAAATCAAATGACCGTCCTAAGTCGGTATCGTAATTGCACTACAATCAAATATTTTTGTAATGTGTTATATGTTCTAGTATATTATTTATATTCATGTATTGTATAGCTCCATGGTGACTTCTGCCACATAACTGAGCCAGTAACTCCTCTTTTTTCTTTTAGATTGATTCTTTGGTTCGCTTTTCGGTCATTTTGGTTTCAACATTGCTCTTCAAATATTTACATCATATGTGAATTCCAATCATTCGGCCACTAGCATCACTGAACAGACATAAGTTGTCGAAATGCGCATCTGGTGCACAAAATTGAAAGGTATATATGTTCTATATTTATTACTTGTAATTTTCCAATCATTTTAAATATCAATTAATTTAACATTAAGTTCCTTCAAATTGACATACATGAAAAACAGTTAATCTCCGTGAACATAGGGTCAATAGTACAAAAGAAAACATCGTTAGAATAATTGTTAAAATCTCTGAAATATATGAAAATTTACTCGCTTAACTATTGCGGTACATCAATGCATGTATATGTATCACAAAACATCATATATTTAAACAAGAACTTTATCCTATCCTTGCAAGATTAAAGTATAATGAGTGTATACACTCCACAGCAATGATCATGTCCATCGCATTACACATGAAAAAGTTTAAATTAAAACATAAATTTATGATAGATATCATTTAGTACTAGTATACGTTCTGTATACCGCATTTCTCCAATGTCCACCGCATATTTGTGTCTGTTCTCCTTTGCATGGTGTATTGCACTCCGATTCCGGTCTCTTTTCCGAATCGTTTACATTTCCACAAAAGCATTCTTGGAAATGCTATATATAGAAAATGAATTCAATATATTGTGAGATACATATGTAATTGGTGCAATGTGGCTGTTACATTCTTCAAAATGTGAAAAAGTACACATTCATTAATCCGAAATTGTGAACAAAATGTATGTTTCAACAATGAATGTATAATGGAATATAGACACTGCAGTGTATCACATCTGCACGGGTAGCAACTCGTTGGATTCGATTATATATATTACCTGTAAATAAGAGTAAGTTGTGTGATACTTTTATCTTTACCTGAAGAAAGGACAGCAAACATTCCCAGTATGAGAAAAGTCGAAATGGACAAGCAGATAATAAAAAAATAAGCAAACACATATCACACACATACTCGATATAATGCAATTCTATTACAGATTCAGGATGGTCATTGAAATGATAACTGTCACTGAATGGGTGTGGTAAGTAAAATTATAGTGATAATACCTGGAAAATTATTTCAATGACATAATTTTGCGTTACTTGCACGAGGATTGCATTTTCATTAATGTTTAATCGTATTCTATGAAGAGGAAGCAGTGTCGAATCCGGAGGGGCATTTGAAAGAAAGTTTAAAACAGTAATATGTGTTTGATAGTGGTGGATTTAGGGTGATCAGAGGGGGCGCTCGCCCCTCCTCCTCACTCCCCCCCCCCCCCGGCCGTGACCCAAAATTTCTCTAAAAACGCTGTATTTTAGCCCATTTTCTGTCAAAATCGACAAAATTAGCCCCTCCACCCCGGCAAAGAGGGCGTTGGATCCGCCACTGGTTTGACGCTAATAGTTATTATGTATAGAGTGTATGAGCATGTACATGAGAATTTGTAAATTGGGGCGTTTAACATGAACCACAGACGTCTTCCAATGCTAAAAGTCGTTACACAATATGTATATGTAAAACTTATACAATCAATATTAGAATATTCTTTCGAAGGAGAAAGCGAGTGAGATCAAACAAGCCATTTTGAATGTATTTCTGATCTTTTCTCTGCTTTCAATCTATTTCAAATTTAAATTGACCTCTCTGTATGAACGCCTCCTGCGATAGATAACTCCACTGTTGCTAACCCGCGTCAAGCTTTCGTTAAAATGGCCGCTAAGACAAAGAACAGTACGTGAATCTTATCGAGCTTACTCAATTGTTTTACAAAAATACGGAAATTCATTGATATTATATGACAGGGTTTGATAGTAGGATGATATTCATTTAAGTAAATGATATTTTCTTCATGTTTCTATGTTTCAAATATCATCCGAGGCTGATTTCAGTCAAACTGAACTATATAGCTTGGGGACGGCCGGACGCGATTCTATATTATTAGACATTCATGTTTGTGTATGGACGTTCCTTGTTTTATTTAAATGTGCTTCACTAAAATGTGTCCTCAATATTACCAGTATTATTAAATGTTCTGTCAGCTTTAATATCGATATTTTTGTGTGTATATAAAATATATATATTTCTATATGTGAAATTCAAGAGACTTGCAGCAGTGACAGTTCACATTATTATTTAACTATTTCTATTTCTGAATTTCAAATCGTATATTGAAAAATTTAAATGCTTTACTTTCATTAAAATATATTTACTTATTTGTTTTGGTCGTAAATCCAAAGTAAAAAAAAAAAAAAAACAAAAACAAAACAAAACAAAACGGGACAAATAAATTTACAACATGTCAGTTTAGTAGCCATTATTTTATTTCGCTGTCACGTGCAGCGATATGGTTCGAATGGAAAGTACATGTGAACTAGTTCAACTACTTCTGCATGCGCGGATCCAGAATTTTTTGTCAGAGGGGGTCCAACCAAAAAAGGTAAATTTTTCTCTTAGACGAGGGGGGTCAAACCCCAAAAATGCCCAAATATTACCTTTTTTTGGTAAAATTTTCGGATTCCAGGGGGGGGGTCCAGACCCCCCTAACTCCCCCCCCCCCTCTGTATCCGCGCATGTTTTGTATATTGTTTCAGTACTTCATTTATTACTTTTTGCGATATTTAAATATTTTAAATATTATAATGTGTAAAAATTGATTGATTGATTGATTGATTATTGTTTTACGTCACTCCACGATTATTTCACGTATATGGTGACGGCATCTGCCTGATGCATTGCATACAAATTCAGACCTTTGTAACGGACCCACCCGAAGCAGTGAGGGATCTTTTACGTGCCACGCCTACCGTGACACGGGACCTCGGTTTTTACTTCTCTTCCGAAAGATAGAACACCGGTGTGCCCAGGGCGGGATTCGAACCCGGGACCTCTCGATCACGAACCGAGCACCTTATCCACTAGGCCACACCGGCTTATATAATATGTAAAAATATCACTGACGCATATTTTATTTAATAAGTATGTAAACACCCCAGTACTATAGTAAATAATAATCATGCAAAAAAAAATGGAAATAAGGTCCAGCTGTCTTAAACATCTCAGTCTTGTATGTATATGGGACATAGTTTAACTATCATATGATATAAATGTAACTTGCACGTATATAAATCTTTCGTAACTAACTAAACCACCGGAGAATGGTATCAGTAGTACGCCCCCCCCCCCCTTTTTTTATTATTATTTCTTCGGTCGCACAGAAAAGAATTAAGAATTAAATATGAGATAAATATATACATGTATTAATACATTGTATACAGTTATGGATTTGGTATTATTTCACTTTCAATACTTTACATCCTTTGTAATGAAACACGAGGGTAAGTGCCTCCCCCCCCCCCCCCCCTTTCTTTCATTTTGTTGTAAACGTGGAATCTTTTGGAATATAACCAGGAAATTAGAAGTGTGCGGCACTACTGTTGACCGCGTAAGATATATCCTTACCCTTTAAAGCTTTAAAGGTGTTACCAAATCGCTTATTTCTTTTATTTTGTATGGGATACAATGAGAGTACCAATGTAATAATAACGTAACCAAGCACAAGCTTGACGCGGGTGATGGCTGCCGCGGAATCTCCAAGGCGAGCATCCCTACTGCGCGACATAACCGCTAGCTTGATTGGTCAAAGATAATGCTAATCAAAATCTGCGGAGAGGTCAATTCGGTTTGCATACTTATATCCATTACACCAACGTACCTGTAATCCTGCAAAATGGAATCTCTCCTCTTTACAAACAGTGATGCATTTTGTAATCGTCATTTCCGAGTGGTAAAAATAATGTCCATTGAGAACCCGTTTAGGTCTATCCACAAAGCACCCTTCGTATTTCCACTCGTAGTTAGAATCTTTTATCATAAAAACGTTGTTATTACATTTGAATATATCAAGGTAAATAGATATTACTGGGCATTTTATGTTTTGTACACTGAGATATATATATATATATATATATATATATATATATATATATATATATATATATATATATATATATATATATATATATGTAAGCACAAAAAAGGAAATTGTAACAACATTCACTATTCATAAGTATCGGATCAACCTCAATGAAGGTTAATGCAAATCGCTCGAGAAAAAGGGGTCAATATAAAAGCACAGGTAAGCGATAACGATACTAAAACAATTAGAAAATTGCCAAATTTTCGAAGCAATCTGCTTCTTCTTCAGGACACACACAAACACTCACACAAATATACAGACACGAAAAGAAAGATAGAAAATATATACAAAACACTAGTGTAATAAAAACTGGTTTCTTCAATTGGCTACATATTGAGCGTTTCTCTATGCGCTATTTAATAGGAAAATCATAGATATATATATATATATATATATATATATATATATATATATATATATATATATATATATATATATATATATATATATATATATATATATATATATATATATATATCATCAGTGCACAATACATAATATTGCAGTTATCATAAGTGTTTGGAGTTAAAATGCATAATGTAAACATGATTTGAAGAAACTCTCACAATCATTAACTTAATCGTGTACGGACACTATTTATATTAGAGGATCAACTCTCTTATATGACATAAATATATCATATTATGGAATATTTAAAAGAGTCTGACATAGTGTTTTGATATTATTCTAGTGGTTTTACTAACGGTTATTCGAGGTTACTGGTGTGGTTTCACTAGTGGTTTATATTCGGTTATTCTAGTGGTTGTCTTGTTTTCTCTTTTACTCTGGATTTCTATTGTAACGCCCGACTTACGACCCCACTCTCAGAAAGTATTGTTCAATGTGATGTATCTACATTTTTATATTTCATATGGTTTGAACAATATGAAAAAGTTCCATATTAGGGTATTTAGAGGAGTTATCACCCACGAAGAATACGGAGTATTGCAATTACTAATATCCGTCACGGTTTGCACTTAGTCATCTACCACAGCCATTGTTCTCGATCTGATCACTTTTATATGCGCAATTTACGTCTTAATTATATAATGTCATAATAATCACAAAGTGTATGTTGACGTTATAGGCCTTTTCACGTTAACTGCGGGACTAACGTTTACGGGGAAGAGTAGTTACGTTTCCCGTAAAAATTATGACGGCCTAATTAGATACTGATTTTTTATGTCATTTTGCAGGAACAGTGAAGACTTCTTCCCCCAAGACGTCAGTCCCGAAGTTATTGTAAAAGGGTCTATAGTAGTTGCGATGCTCGTCAGGAGAGGTGTTTGATTCTGAAATGGGGTGGGAGGGAGCTGACACTTTTTGGAAATACTGAAAATGCTGGAAATGACAATTCTGGCTTTGAGTGAAATGAAAATAAATATTTTGGCATGTACATGCAAATATAAAAATGAAGTTCTAAGGAAAATACGTTTCTATTATAATAGTAGTAGTTTAATTGCATAACTCACATTTCGGCGGAATTTATAGCATTGGACAAATCGAGTTATTCAAAACTTAAAAGAATTTATATGCTAGGCTTACCGATATTTTAACATTCAAATGAGTGGCCAAAGGTGTCTTAATTGAAAACGCCTCATCTCTCGCCAGAGCACATGTATGAAAAGTCGAAATTACGTCATATGCATGTGCATTTCAAAATGTATGGTGGCCGTATTTGTTTAATTTCTTTAAAACTTTTACAAGATGTAAAATTGTACAGGAACATTTTTGCTTAATATCTACCAATTTTTCTCAAATTCAGTCTAAAAGCAGTGAAGACAAAGTTAAAAATGTGAAACATCAATAAGAAATATATCATGAAATGCTTTTTTGCATTAAAATGACATACATGTAGTTCGAAGTAAGTAAGAAATTAATAAAATATTATCATTCAGACACGAAACCAAAACAACAATATTTCCTCACACATCCTTTTATGGAATAAATATAAATGGAAACTCTCCCCCTGGATACCAGAGTGAGAGAGACCGAACAATTCACTATAGACACTAGTAATATAAAGACCTATACAATTAAAGTAGTGTTTGCATATTATTTGTCGAGTTTACTTTATATTAGCATGTGTTTTGTTAATGGCATATATTACAATACAATTCAAACAAGTATTTATTGGCGACACAAAAGTCAAGAAAGTAATTAAATCCCAGGATATCAAGGAAATAAATATTCTATCCTTCAAAGATCTGAAAATAAATTATCTGACTCAACCAAATTTGCCCCCCCCCCCCCCCAATTCAGAATCAAATGGTCATCTCCTTAATAGGTTATATAATATTCACCGCACTAGATACTTGAAACACACATACGTTAAATAAAAGAGGGGAGGGAAGCACAATGCTCGATTCATAAACTTGAATCACAACATCTTATCAAATTAATTTCCCCTTTATTATTCCGGAATGCCACCTGCATATGTTGCTGACGATGCATTCGAACGTCACACGTTATGCAGAAAATCTCCCTTAATGAATTAATTCCTATATAATGAAATTTTTTATACAATATGCATAGCCTATATACTTGATGAAAATGTTCCTAAAGATATGAAGCAAGTACCTGGTTTACACTGGAATCCCCGGTAACTCCATTCTCCGTTGCCTTGGCAACCAATGACAGATTTTTCTTCTGGTATAAAGTTGTCATTACAGGTGTAGATCACTTTGCCATATAATCCTGTACCTTGGTTTGCATAAATGGTAGCATATTCTAGGTCATCAGGTGCTCCACAGTCTAAAAGAAAAAAGAGGAGTTACCGGCTCAGTTATGTGGCAGAAGTCACCATGGAGCAATACATCTTCTCCCGTATGACTTTACTAACTTACAAATATCATATTGCAGGTGTGTCCGAGGGTAAATGTTGATAATAATATTGTGATATAGAGTATCTACACGAGATTAACTCTCGAAAGGATATAGATATTTTGAAATATTATAGTACATACAGATATCTTTTTATTTTCTCATCGATTCTTTAAAATACATTCAATATACGAGACTCGAATGTAAAAAAATGACTGCATCGATCGCTGTAAAATAAAATTTGGTGTCCATTACGAAATAAAAACCATTAAAGCTGTAATAATTTTATGAGCCATTAAATGTTTTGAGAATGTATTTATTTATAGGTAATGGTAATAGTACTTTCTATGTATTTTAATCTATCACACTTTTTGTTTTGTTGAATCACACATTTCTTCGTACACCTACATACCCACCGAGCTCCCCATGGATGTGATGTTATTGCATGTCAGATTCTGAAATAATATCAACCAAGTAAGAATTATGATTTAGTAAAGAATGTTAGTTTCTTGTGCACATATAAAATCGTGTAAACACATTTCACGACCAATTAAATGTCAAGTGAAAAACAAAGAAGTGCCCATGAGAAAACCATATCTCATAGTACATGGAATAAAAGGACAATATCATGTTTAGTGTCATATTCAGACAAATGCGAACCCCCCAAAAATCGAGGTGAGACCAGATGCCCGGGAGGAGTAAGTGTCTCCTGGTTGCATGCAACATACGTAGCAACAGTCCTGCAACAACTTTTCAAGTCGAAGAATCAATATCGAAGAAGTACCAAACCGTTAATCATTCTCAAAGTCCAAGGACAGATACAAAATCGTGTAAGTTTCAAAAAGAAACTGTTGTGAACCCCGAAATACTGAGAAATTCCGAGGTGAGACCAAGAAGTAAATACATAGAATATACACATATGAACACATGAAGGAGACCATAACTATATGTCAAATTATCCTATTTACGATATGAGATGTTGTTTAACTGAAATTCCGGCGTCGGAAATGCACATGACAAATTTCTGTATATAAGAGAAAAGAGTTACTGGCTCCGTTATGTGTCAGAAGTCGCCATGGAGCTATACAATGCATGAATATCAATAATAGACTAGCACATGTAACACATTACAAAAATATTTGATTGTAGTGCAATTACGATACTGACTTAGGACTGTCATTTAATTTGACAAAGGCCAAACAAATGGTGTGGTTAACCGGTTTACGGGCCCATCTTCCCACTCACCGTAACAGCAGAACAATCAAAGGACGAACATTTAAAAATTTATAAATAATCCTCCATGCAAAGAAGGGTCAACAGGTATCGCATATTGAGAGGTCATAAAAATATAAACACGTAAGGTATTGTAAAACACATAATGATATAAAAATATATGCGATATCAACGATAAACCGTGCTCTGCCAGTCTGAAAGCGAGCTAAGACCCTAGATCTGTAGGAGTCCCGACTAACAGTCAGAGGGGACGAGGTTCAGGACTATGTCTCCTCTGAAAGAGGTTTGGACAAGGTCCGTCATATAGTCCCACCGCCCTGTTAGTCAGAGTGCAACGTTCAAGTAAAAGTCTGCATAAGGCTGTAGAAAGGCCAAATACAAGATCTATAGTCTTTTTGATTATTTCAATGTCAAATTATCTATTTAGAAGACGTTTGATTATTTTATTACATGATAAAATAACGTTATCGGAGCCTTTTACTTCCCTTAGTTTATATACGAGATCACCGTAAAAATTAGGATGGGAAATTCCATTGGATACATAGTATTCAAAAGAAATATTTCCAAATTTAGATAGAAGTTCTGAATAAGATCTAAAGAATTTGCCGAATGTTTTTCTAAACTTGTGATATTTGTAACCCTGAGTTAAAAATTTAGTAGTAATTTGTAAATTTCGTGTATGAAAGTCCAAAACATCGGTGCAGCCTTTTGACAAATCGAACTAATTGAAATATATAGATACCATATGATGGGAGTCGAGGGACATTGCCATCCAAGTAAGGAAAATTTACAATAGGAAATCCAAAATCCTCACGTTTATCATAAATATGAGTATATATTAGGTGATTGATAATTTTGATGTTCAAATCTAAGAAAGGTGTAGATTTATTTCAAGTATTAGCTTTATTCAATTTGAGCCCTGGTTGATATATTTCCGATATAAATAGTTCGAATTCAGGGTTGTCGATAACCAAAATGTCATCCAGATATCTGCAAGTATTATTAAATTTGTCAATGAGGTCGAAATGTTTTGATTTTTTAATAGAAACCATAAAATCCCTCTCATAACAATAAAGAAATAAATCTGCTATCAGTTAGTATCCATAGGAATCCTAACTATTTGTTGATATATCTTGCCATCAAATTGCACAAAAATATTATTCATGACAAAATATAGTGCTTTACAAAATTCCTTGCAAGTCCAGTATTTATATGAAGTATATTGTTTGTTGGAAAAGAATCCGGAGTTATTGAAAGTACATATGTAAGATTTAGATTCTCTGTGAAAACACCATTGTATAAGAGACAGCAACTTGCTTTTAATCAAATCATGAGGCAGAGATGTATAAAGTGTAGAAAAATCAAATGTAGAAATTTGAGTCGCTTTGAAATTTAGTGAAAGAAGTTTGAGATTTGAGAATTTTTAATTGACCAAAAGTAATTGATATTACTATTATGAAATGCGACATCACAATATTTGATAATATGATATTTTATAGCAGTTAGAGCAGACGTAATATGTTTCGATAGTACCGTAGTAGAGCATTGGCTAGAATTAGATATGAAACGTGATATATATGGACTTTTATGTAGTTTTGGGAGTCAATACATGGTTGGTAGATCAGATTTATCAGTTTTAAATTTGAAGTCGGACATGGTCATGAGGGGATCGTGCAAGGTGCTGTCTTCTGAGGTAGGGCTTTCCACATATGTACGAGTGGAGTTTAATTCGTTTTAAGTACTTCAATATAATATAGTTTTCAAACAACTATTATGTTATTACCTGCTTTATCAGCAGGAACAAAGACATATTTAGCATGAAAGTCAGCTATCCTCTTTTTAATAGAATTTGCCGTCATTGTAATAGGCTGTTGAAATAAATGCAGATTTTCCGTAAAGTTCTTAATACGGATATCGACAATTCTTAAAATCTCGTATTTCCAATTATTAAGAGCATGAATCTTTACCTGTTCTTTTTTACACCAACGTGTCCTGGTATAGCGTATAAGCTGTGAGATGAAGACGTCATATGCAGGAGAGGAAGGTATGTTGCTACTCAGAAAAGGGAAGTTGGTAATAATGAAATTGAAATCGTCACGTTTGTCATAGAGAGAGACTACTAACGAAACATCGTCACTAATTGATAGGAGTATATCGAGGTATGAAAAAGAAGATACGCTCTCAGTTGTATCTTTTATCTCGAGTTCCTTTGGATATATTATGTTAATACAAGGAATATATCTTATCATTTTCTGTGATAAATCTTCGTAAAACATCACAAAACAAAAACATCTCCCTAATACAGTTTTTTCTACAAATATCTTGGACTTTTACAGATTCGGCCTTGAGCAGCTTTGGAGAGTCACAATTTCGATTTGCACATTACTGCACAAAGTAATTGTGGTATAAATTTCCCTATAGTTGTTAATTAAGCACACAGTAACTGTGTGAAGTGACTCTGGAGGGAATGTGTTCATACGGACCATAATCAGAGGACTGTGTCGCATTTGTTTTGGAATGTGTCATCCAACACGTGGAAACCTAAATGCAGAGAGTGGCCATATTTAGTGTGTCTCATTTGTTTTGAAATGGTCTCATTTGTTTTGAAATGTGTCATCCAAAATGTGGAAACCTAAATGCAGAGAAGGGCCATATTTAGTGTGTCTCATTTGTTTTGAAATGTGTCATCCAACATATGGAAACCTAAATGCAGAGAGTGGCCATATTTATTGTGCCTGATTTGCTTTCAAATGTGTCATCCAACATATGGAAATCTAAATGCAGATAGTGACCATATTTAGTTGCATTCAAACGACGTTCAAACGTGTTTGCGGATTCAAATATGCAAATGTCATCCATCAGTTTTCCAAAGCCAATACTTCTAATCAGGAAACACCTTTCCTGGACTTAGATATCAAAATTATGAACAACAATATCCATGTTAATATATATGATAAACGTGGCGACATTGGATTTCCAATTGTTAATTTCCCTTATTTAGATGGCGATGTCCCTAGACTCCTATCGTATGGTATTTATTTTGGTCAGTCGGTTCGGTTTGCTAAAGCCTGCAGTAACGTTTTGGATTTTCACGCAAAAAATGTTCAAATCACTTTCAAAGTTCAATCTCAGGGTTATAGATATCATAAACTTTGAAAACCTTTTTGTAAATTTTACAGATCTTATTCAGAAATTTTATCTAAATTCGGAAATGTGACTTTCCAACACACTGACTGACAGGACGATGAGGACTCTATGACGGGCCTTGTCCAACCTTTTCAGAGGAGACATTGGTCCTGATCCTCGTCCCCTCTGACTGTTAGTCGAGACATCTACAGACCAAGGATCTGAGCTAGCTTACAGACGGGGAGAGCACGGTTTACTTATGTTGATGTCGCCTAACATATTTTGATACTAGCATATACATGTACTCCCATTATGCGTTTAGTGTGTTAAAGTTTTTATGACCTCTCGTCTTGCGAAAACTGTTAATCCATGTTCTCTATATGGAGTGTTATTTATAAAATTTAATGTGTGTCCTTTGTGCTGCTTTAGGTGAGTAGGAATGATGGAGCCTGAAAACCGGTTAACTACACCGATTGAGTTACGTTTAGTACTTTAATTGACTGTCCTAAGTCGGTATCGTAACTGCAGTGCAATCGATTTTGTTTTGGTTATATCGTTTTCTGTGTTAGTTACTTTCATCATGTTTACGTGCATGTCCTTGGTGATTTGTGTCATACAACTTGGTCATATGTCTTCTGTTTTCTCTTTGACAATTACGTAGAGAACGTTCTCAATTTTTCCTTGACAAATATGTGTAAACCATTCCCAAATTTCATCGACAAATATGCAGAATACCTTCTCACTACGCTTCTCAAATGACGATACATGGACTGATTTATTAATAAGTTACACAGTAAGTATCCCACTGACAATATCACGAGCGTTTTGTTAATATTAATACGTGACAAAATATATTACTTACCAATATCCATGCCCCCTTTTTAACATACAAGGCGCCATGCGCTGCCTTTAGTTGGTAGGGGTAATGCGCGTTATTGATATCACAAAGTTTCATTGATGGATAATAGTTGATAGATTTGCACCTGTTCATTCTATGACATGAGTAAAGACAGCATGCGAAACTGATGGCTCTATTCCTTCTTATTAATGCACCAAGAAGAACTTGTCCGTGTAAGATTTTTCCCGCAATGTTGAGATCATGTGTCGTGCTACTTAAATTCTGGAATTTTATGCACATTAGGATAACGGAATAAAATGTGGCAAAAAATCATGTCTGAGTGCACAACCTTTATCTACAAAAGAAAATATAAAACATCATTTATATTAATTTGACCCTAGACTTATTCGAAAATGTTTTATCAATGTTGATGCGTTACACTTATATATGTATGTATTACTATTTTCTTTTATATCGTTTACACTCCTGAGAACTCGTTATCTGGATTGTAGATTTCATATGAGAATAATCTGGATTCGGTCTTACTACTAAATGACACAGATTTTCAAATTGTTTTTAAAGACAAGCAATCGCGTCAACTACACAAGCAAAAGTAAATTCCAATCCCAGAATGACATTAAACATTTATACAGTGATTCTTTTGATATCAAAACTTTAAAAGGAAATGTTTATCGTTTTATGTCGCAGCAGGATCAGTTCATCATTGCCAATGACCTAGTGTATGATGTCAGCAGTGAGAGAATTTTGTTCATTGGCAAACGCCGAGATGATCCAGACTAGTGACTTTACTTGGGGTATACCTCTCGGGATTTATCTTTAGTTTCTAAGTAAAATATCAGTTTTCGATCTTTTGTTTTACTACGACTATTGCCTAATGTGAGGAAATAATGAAGAAATTTCATCTATGTATGCTTCTCCAGTGAAATCAAATGATAATATTGATAAATTTACAATTATTATAATAAGGTATGACTGGTAATTTGTATTATCGTTTACAATAACGCCAAGATATATTCGAAATTATTCAGATTCCTTCTCATTAAAGAATCGGGCATTATGTAAAGCTCAAAACGGATAGCTATTATCAGCATACATGGGTCGGCAGAAAAGAGATCTAGTATACTTTCATTGGACATGTCTGCCGCGTAGTGTAAAGAAAAGATGTATGTTTACTGACATCAATTATATTAACATTTCGTTTCCAGTTTCTCTTTAATTTCTCAAATTACATTTGCAATGAACTCGATTGATTAATCTAATGTGTTACAGCATCATAAGCATTATGTAACAATGGCAGAAAGTAGGAATAAGTTTAGACATAATATAATGTTTTGCATGCGTATGCACTTTACGTTATAATGCCCTATGGAGTGACGTCGTCCTATCGCGTCACGCATTCATTCAATCTTTCAATAAAACTTTACAGCCAGCCTACTTCGCTGTGTCGTCGTTACTCACAAGTTACCTGAGTAACTTGTCTTCCTTCGATATGTCATTATATAAGATATATAAGATATCAGTCTGTCTTATCAGACTATAACTAAAACTCTGACACAATAATATGAATTATTTTTAAATTCGCAATTGTTCTGAGCAATTTGTTGCCATGATTGTACTTGTATAGTCCAATTAATATATTAATTAAGGTCCCAAAACTCAGAAGATATTCCAAACTTTGACGTGAAAGTCATCAGACAGCATACGAACGACGAAACATTCACATCTCTCCTCGGATGCTTACCTAGGTTTTCCAGAGTGGGGTTGTTCCGAAAGACATAACCATATTTTTTAAACCAGAGGATTTACAAGAGAATTATTAAGACTGTGTATTTATAATAATACAGAGTTCGGGCCATAAACTGAGAAAATACTGAAGTCAATTATTTCATTTTAATTTATTCCATTATCAAACTCAATAAAATCCCAATCCCAGTTATTAATTCATTGTTGAAACATATAAAAATTGAAATTATGACCGAAGCGTTTTCTCATTTTATGGCGCCGGATCCTGGACTTCACTTTATCCTCTTTCTAATGATGTGTACCCCTTATTATAATACATATCATATTGTGAATAATCAAAATAAGATTTTACTCACTCTTCTATCTTGATCTTCAGAAATACAGACTAATAATTCTTCAGCCGTTTTGTAACATGTTTCATATTTTCACGCTTTATTATGTTCAGTGAGTAATTTGGATATTATACCTCTGTTGTACTGATTTTGCATAACTGTGAAACATTCTGTACAGTGGAACTACTACATAACCATAGCTTTCATCATTGTAAAACTGAACACCGGGTAGGTGTTACTTTCCCTTTCGACAAATTGACATACTCAAGATATTCCCTGCATTTTTGCAATAAATTTGTGTATGCTTTTTGAGACATTAAATAAACTTCTTTAAACTTATGAACCCCCCCCCCCCCCCAAAAAAAAAAAAAAAAAAAAAAAAAAAAAAAAAAAAACTCGTATGAAGATGAAGCAAAACTTTTTATTTGGCCACCGCAAATAATGAAGATAACTGCAAATAAATTACTTCTCATTAAACCTTTATGTAGTCAGTGGAAAAAAATAATCCAGTTTTACCAAGCTCTACAGTCACTCTATAGACTTCAGGCTATGCTAGATAACGTTGCCGAATGGAGTAATGTATGGCGACTCTCAATCAACGCAAGGAAAACGTAATTCATTTCCGTAACCCTTCAGGTATCTGAAACGCTTACTAGTTTCCGGTGTGGTGAATTCGACATTGAAAAAGCCGATTCTCACACATATCTCGAGACATGGTTTGATCCACATCTCCGAATGGACAAGGCCGTTAGGGAACTGGCCAAATCTGTGTCACGGGCGTTGGAAGCTTTGTTCGGTAAATTCATAGATACTGGTGGTATGCCATATGAAGTATATTCAAAACTGTACAATACTATCATTGAGCCTAATATTCTCTTCTACGCTAGTGGAATATGGGGCACAAAACAGCATAGTGTTATAAATGCTGTTCAAAATTATGCCTAGTGATTCTTCTTGGTGGTGGGGAGGAAAACTTCTAATGCTGCCGTCCGCGGGAATGTTGGTTGGATCTCCTGTAAAACCAAATCAGACATTTCGGGTATTCGCCTTATATGTAACATTATTCGCACAGACGACAACCGGATATTACGAAAAACCATGGAAGTGTCATCCAGACGTAGTAAGGGTTGGGTGCATCCACCATCAAAACTATTGCCGAAATCGATACCGACAATTTGGTTCATAACCGTAACTTTTCGACTAGTTGTAAAACGTTTCTCGGATAAACTTTACGACATGAATTAGAGAAAGTGGCGAGAGGAGATATTCAATGACCGTAACCAACCCAACGGCAGCAAATTACGCACATACTTTTTACAGTATATCGTTATAATGTACTGATGGCTTTTACATAAGCGTTGAAAAAATTTCCATTTTGTTTTTCACTTGATAAAGGCCAGGAGGCCGAAAATTCGTGAAAAAGAGTGTTGTTATTTTTCTATACGCACATACAATACGTACAAACGGGAACAGTGTGTGGACACTTACGTTATCACTGATATTCCCCTTAACGACAGAAGAATATTGACCTAACTCCGAGCTGGGTCACTTCCGCTTGCCACAGAGACGGGTAGGTTTGCCAAGTCGTCAATACCACTACATGATCAGTGGCGTAGGAAGCAAATCAAAAGTGGGGGCGGGACAAAAAATCATGAAATATTTTTCTTGGTACTGAATGAGTTCATCTACCGTTTGCAATGCAATAAAGAACTTGCTAATAGAAATTCGGAGCTTTTGTGTTAGAGAACATTTATGACGAATATGTATTTACAAAGGGTTGATCATATAAAATAAGGTAGGACTAAATCTATTATATGTATATTAAATCATGCATCACCATGGAAAAAATATCACATGTTAAAAAAGTGTGTGTGTGTGTGTGGGGGGGGGGGGGGGGGGGGGGGCGCCCCGGTTCCTACGTCTATGATGAATGATACAGTATTGCAAATATTGTACAGCTGGTAACGTCGAAGATGAAAAACATAATCATACTTAATGCAATGTGAACTTTATAATGACTTAAGAGCTGATATGTTTTATAAAGCCTCATTATATATACCCAAGTGTAATTCAATCAAGGAACAAGATGGGGTTTTTTTTTACAGATTTTGGCATGTTTGGATTTCCAAAGTCATTTAACTCACTTTTTATATAAATTTTATTACAGGCGGAAAATTTTTTAATTGATTTGACACATTTTACGGAACATAAAAACATAAACTTTTAATCATTTGAGATGCAATTTGATAAAATTGAAATTTAATGTTCAAACAGAATAAATTAGATTAATTTTGAGTACAAGAAATGCTTATGTACTCTTGAATTTCACTTTTTATAATGATATTTAACCATACAGATAGAATAGGAAGGGTATAGCATTGTTCTGGTTTACAGTGTCACGTAAGTTATAATATGGCTTGGTGTTTAATCTTTTTTAATATACAGATTATTTTATCGCAATATATATAATATATATACATTATGAGTGGATGATCAAATATGTAACACTATAATAAATTATTCATTATCTATCTTTAAAAATATATATGAAAAGACCCCAAATATCACCGACTGATGAACAAAATAAATATAAAATATCCATAAATAACACTTTTATCTCTTCGTAAACATAGATGGTCAAACTCCACAAAGTACTTCAATTGTCCCAACTGAATATAAAATTCCTCTGGAATAATTTATACAACCAGTAAAATTTACACCTTCTCTAAAATTCACCACAGAAAAGTCACATACAAAAAAGATATCTTTTCATAAAGACTCAAACTGGATCTAGTCCTTAACAAACCTTACCTTATAAATCTGTCTTAGAATGATGGCCTTACATCATATATCAGATTGGTTGAAAACTGGAGATACTTGTATATAAGAATTAAGCAATGCTCCCCTGTACTAGCTATAAGGACTTGATACTGATGACAAACTGTGAGTGTTCTTGCATACGAAAGAGAAGGAAATTATTTCCATGCCTCAGAAATCATTATTGTTTACATGGCTTCGATGCCTAGATAAACATAATGATAAAACGACAAAGTCAAAGCGTCTTACATTTATTTTTTCGTTTTCATTTTGATATATATTATTCATAAACACATTAAAGCATTGATAACAATGCAGATTTTTACATTATTGATACAGAATTCTAATATCGGAATAGGTGAATTGATCTGAATATGGAAAATTTTCATTGCTGCGACATATTTTTTTCCTCCTTTTATCTTTTCTCTCTCTCTCTCTCTCTCTCTCTATCTCTCTCTCTCTTTACCAATGTAGTGTTCTATATATGTTATGTTTGCAGATTGAGTTGAAGAGAAAAGTCTAGCCAAGTTTCCCTTTATAATTTGAATTATGTTATCATATTATTAGGCACTTTCCACAGTGAAAAAAGATCGTAATTCACAACTACGTTTGCGTACAATTAATGTAAATTCTTATCTATTTGTCATAATTCTCAAGACTTATTTATATTATTGTCCTATATCAGTGTTATGGTGTTGTGTGACTATGACACTATCTACTGTTGATACACATTCAGCGGTGAAATATTTGGTGTCTGCTTAGGCATTCGTGACTGTTGCGAATACCCAGAGGATGTGGACTTCTAGCATGGGCTCTGTTCTGAGCATTCGTGACTGTTCCTAGCATGGGCTCTGTTCTGTGCATTCGTGACTGTTCCTAGCATGGGCCCTGTTCTGGGCATTCGTGACTGTTCCTAGCATGGGCTCTGTTCTGGGCATTCGTGACTGTTCCTAGCATGGGCCCTGTTCTGGGCATTCGTGACTGTTCCTATCATGGACTCTGTTCTGGGCATTCGTGACTGTTCCTAGCATAGGCCCTGTTCTGGGCATTCGTGACTTCCAAGCATGGACCCTGTTCTGGGCATTCGTGACTGTCATTCGTGACTGTTCCTAGCATGGGCTCTGTTCTGGGCATTCGTGAATGCCGCGACTACCCAGACGATGTTGACCCCTAGCATGGGGTATATTTTGGGCATTTGTGAATGCTACCACTAAACAGAGGATGTCGACTTTTCCTATCATGAAGTCTATTTTGTACACTGGTTAGTGCTACGATTACCCAGAGGATGTCAACCCCCAGCATGGGGAACATTTTGGACATTCGTGAATTCTGCGACTACCCTGAGGATATCGACTCTTCCTAGCATGGGGTCTATTTTGGTCATAGATGATAGTGAGAGTCACTATCAATTAAATAAAAACACTACAGACATTTTGGAGCAATTGTATATGTCGGATGTAATTGATGATGCTCTAGTGTAAAATACATAAACCCTTCGACATGGTTCCACTGCTCTCTCTCTCTCTCTCTCTCTCTCTCTCTCTCTCTCTCTCTCTCTCTCTCTCTACTAGTGCGTTTAGGTGCGAACCTTAATGATTTTTCCCTGTATACAGATATAGATATACAGCCTTAGGATTCTACAGATGCCGTTTAGGTTTTCAGATCCAAAGTTTATAATTTCTCAATCCCAAATGAAACCTTCATGCTCTTAACATATTTATGCTTATAATTTCATCTAGATATGCAAGAGTAGAGAAGTCTTTTGAACATTGGCAAGGTTTAGGCAGTTTGTCCTTTCGCTACAACCGAAAGGGTAATGGGCAAGTGGAATTCATAATCTATCTATGTTCCTCTTGTACTAAATAAATTTCATGAGAAGTTTGATATTAATTGGCTTCATAGCTTTTAGGAAGCTAAACTGTTCAATTGTTAATGACGATAACCATTAGCAAATGGTAACCTCAATGATTCAGGTGTTAAGAAATAAGTAAGAGTGTCATGCATAGAAATGTGAATGAACATCGCTGGTTTCCAGCTGTTGAAAATAGACTATAATCATTGGTTGACGGGTGTTAGCTCAAGTACTTGTTATCATATTTAAATCAAATTTGGATATATGATTACTTATCAAGAGAGGAAGAAGTGTATTGATTGTGGGTTAAAAGGTCGAAAGTCAAGGTCACAGCCCATGAAAAAGACTGAAATTATTATTAGTATCCAGGTGATTTTACTGACTACGATTCATAACGCTAGAGAATACCCATATGTTTCAGAACAGCCTGGCATCTTATCTCGATTAAGTCATAGTGTATTCAAAGAGCGAATTTCTAAATGATCGCTACTATCTATATGAATGCATCAAGTACCATCAATATTTTACAAAGTGATATAGACATATTGATCGTCTGTGCATATGGCAGGTAAGACAAATTGTTAAAAACAAGAAATGGGAAAATACACTGCGTGTGCATTTGTTAATATGTAAATGAAAGGCTACATGCATTTCTATCATCATAACGTGTATTGCGTCAACAGACTTGCGTGATGAAGTAAAACGCTCAACTTTTGAGTACACTTCGTTTCATCAGAAGAAGATTTAAGGTGTGTAAGCTTTCACAGTGGTATCCATTATATGGTATCTGTTATATGGTAATGGAAAAATAATTGTAATTGCATACAACAGAAATTAATATAATATGTAAATAAGCATTTCTTTTGTAAATAGTAGTGGAAAAACCAAGGTTCTATGGCAGAGGCTTTAACATGGCCCCACTCATTACCCCATCCTGCCGAGTTGGGTAAATGACGTCATCATTGACCCCGTCACATGACCCCGCGACCTTAGGGATGACCTCTCTACTGACCACTTGACCTCTCTACTGACTCCTTGACCTCTTTTCTAATTCTTATGCGACCTTAAAGGGGGTCTATTAGTAATGGAAAATAGATATATGACAAATATAATAAATGTGCATTTTGAAAGACATAAACACTCGCTGTTTATAAAATTGAAACAAATTTGATGTTAGTTAAATCATTTAAACGTTTGAATGATATAGACTGGAGTTACCTGCTCTTGCTTGCTATCGCTGCGCGGATACTTTAAGATCTAGACAGGCATTGCCAGTCTCTTGAATGATACACCTAATTGACTTTGTTAAAATGGAATCATCCATTACTACTGGACCCCTATATTGCTCAATGGAATCGTCTTAAAGCAGTGACTTTCATAAACCTTTGCACCATGTGTTGTTCGCGGGTGAAAAGAACGGACCGGAAGGAAGCGCCAGAATAGAGCAAAGGCCCGAATAGTGCTAACTCACCAAACAGTGGAAAACAGCTGACTATACAATAAATGAAAATGATTTATGTAGAGCGCTTGAAATGTCACGGCGTGGGACTTCGAATACTTTTACATAGCAATATTGTAAGTCAGGTTATTCACCAGTAGTAGGAAATTCAGTTTAGATCTTGAACTGCATTTGATAAGGTTTGCCTAACTGGAAAGTCGTCCAGACCCGAACACTTCACTGGCACGTCATAAAGTGGCACGCCACGGAGTGGCGGCCCATTTGGTGGCAAGTCATTTGTTTGGCACGTCAGTCGACGTCAGTTTGCGTTGATTACAAATCCAATCATTGTATGTACATATTTAATTCAAATAAATATAATCATTTGTTTAACACAGATAGTCGTTAGGAAAATTGGTGTGTGTTATATTTGTACAGCAATTCTCTATGGAAATTAGAGGCGAACCATCAGTATAATATTCATAATAATCCGCTCGGACAAGTTCACGTTACAAAATTACCAATTATTGTACAATACTTTAATTTTTGGTCAAAAGCAATATAGCTTATAGACATAACAAAACATGTAATAATACAACTTAACTTCTATAATACATACATGGTCAGAAAAAAAGACAGTCTGTTAATCATACATATATTAACATAAATAATTCTAAAATATTCCAGGATTACTATTATTCATTGATTTCGAAAAAGCGTTTGACTCTGTATCATGGAAGTTTTTAAGTAAAGTTTTAAAATTTTTTAATTTTGGTAACTCCTTTCGAAACTGGATAAAGGTTCTTTACAATAATATCATATCAAGAGTTAATCAAGGTGGAAATTTATCGGAAAGTTTTTCACCAAAGAGAGGCTGTAGACAAGGGGACCCCATTTCTCCATATTTATTTATATTATGTGCAGAAATCTTATCTATAAAAACACGAAATGAACCAAATGTTAAAGGTATACTAGTCAATAGAGTTGAATACAAAATTTCACAATATGCTGATGACACCCCTCTCCTTTTAGACGGTTCAGAAAAATCGCTTAATTCATCTTTGAATTTACTTAAATGGTTTGAAGAAATATCAGGTCTTAAAGTAAATTTTGAAAAAAACTCAAGTAATATGGATAGGAAGTACAAGATATAGTAATAAAAAATTATGTAAAAAATGGGGACTGCAATGGGGTAAAACTAGTTTTAAGTTGTTAGGAATAGATTTTGATATTAATTTACAGAATATTTGTGACACAAATTATAAGAAAAAGATTATCAAAATGCAAGCTATTATTAAACAATGGAATAAAAGAAATATTTCCCCTGTTGGACGTGTCTCTGTTATAAAATCTTTATTAATATCCCAATTCAATCACTTTTTTATATCGCTTCAAAACCCAAATGACTGTATTTTAAAAGAAATTAACAATTGCTTGTTTAAATTTTTATGGAATAATAAAAAAGATAAAATAAAAAGGGAAGTCATAACAAAAGAAATCAGTGGAGGTGGTTTAGATATGATAGACCTTAACGCCTATATAATGGCATTGAAAACAACTTGGGTTAGAAGAATTCTAAATACGGAAGGTATTTGGCAAAACTTAATTTTTCAAAATATAAATAAAAAATTTCTGTTACAATGTGGAGAGCATTATATATTACAACGAATTACAACTGAGAAAAATAAATTTTGGAAAGATGTGTTCATATCTTGGAAAGAAATGATAAACAGACAAAATGTGATTTATAATAAAGTACAAAACATAGCTGAATATGAACTTTGGATGAACAATGATATAAAAATTAATGGAAAATGTGTACTTTATAATCATTGGTTTGAAAAAGGTATTATATATGTTAATGATATTCTGAAAAATGACGGGACATTTTATTCATACGAAGAATTTAGTGAATTATATAATTTAAGATCAAACTTTCTTGAATATAATGGAATTATTAGATCAATTAAAAAAAGTTATCAGAATACTGGAAAATATAATATGGAAAAAATTAATGGACCTTTGATACCCAATAATTTGAAATATATTGTTAAAAGTGATAAAGGATCAAAAGAAATGTACACCGTGTTAAGATGTAAAAAAGTATTAGTTAAGTCACAGCTAAAATGGTTAAATATATTTCAAGAGTTAGACGAACATGATTGGAAAATGATATACAAATCTTTAAAGGATATAACGGATCAAAAATTGCAATGGTTTCAATTTAGAATTAATCATTATATACTAACTACGAATAAAACAGCTTTCAAAATGGGTCTTCAAAACAATTCACTCTGTACTTTCTGTAATAATCAAGAAGAAACTATTTTACATATTTTTTGGGAGTGTAATAAAGTTCAAGATTTACTTCTAAGAATTAACAATGAGTTTTCTGGTTATTCTATAAACATATATTTTACAAAAAGAAACTTTATATTAGGACCATATAAAAAAACTGCTGATAGCATTATTTTACTTAGCATAAAATTCTATATCTACAAAATGAAATGTCAAAGAACACAATTGTCTTTTGAGGGTTTAATATCCTATCTTAAATATGTGTTTTCAGTATATGAAACTATGTATAAGATGAAAGGGAATTCAGATATATTTGTAACAGAATGGAGAAGATATATACCAGTCCTCAGTAACATTTACATACAAGAACATTAAATACATATAATGATATATTGAAACAAAATTTTTTTATGTAACGAACATAAGTACATGCTGCAAAAAGAGAAATTTTCAATCCTGAAAAAATTTGACTGATATTAGATGTATTTATATAATTATATATGGATATATGTATGTATTCCAGAAGTTCAATGACCTACAGAATATAAATATTAGATATGCTTAGGAATCTTTGTGTATATATTCATTTTTAGTTATTGATATTTTTTATTTTTATATGAATATTGTTGTCAAATTTGTAACCTTTGTCAATGTTCAATAAATGATTGAAAAAAAAAAAAAAAAAAAAAAAAAAAAAAAAAAAAAAAAAAACATAAATAATTCTAAACAGCGTCTTAATCATACATACATAAATAATTCTATACTAACTGTTTTCGTATATTAAAACCATACTTAATATATTTACCAAGCGAACAAAGTTCTTTTACATTTTGTGTTGAAAGTAATTGTATTAATTTATAGACAGAGGGTTTTATAGATTAATATCTTTTTATATATTTTGCCTTAAATCAATTTAAAAAGAACATTTCAAAACGAAGTGGAACTCATCTTCTATATCTACCGGTACTTTACACAACGGACCTAATCATCTATCAGGAGGAACTTTCTTGTATCGGCCTGTTTCTATCATAAGACAATGGGAGGAAACCCTTGATTTACAAATAAGTTTTTTTAACTGAGCCGGTAACTCCTCTTTTTTCTTTTGTATAATGGTGGAATTCGTTTGAGGAAATAACTCTGTAATGTAAAGTTATCTATCATAAATATGTAAATATAACATTTCGGCGAATCATCAACATCAGATAAAATGGACTGCTTGTATATATCAATTAAACGTTGTTTGGCTATGTCTGAAATATGTTCTGGTTTTTCAACATATTGGTTCAACCATAAATCCATTTAGCCAATACTTGACAATAAATTTTTCACATCACAAACCCAGTTTATAGAATTACCGTTTGTTATACATTCAGGGCCGTCACTCCTCCGATTTTGGGTCCGTACCCATTCCCAATGGCAAAAAGTGCCCTTTTTTCCCAATTTGCCACTCTAAGTTTCCCAAAATTGTATTGTCTGTAAAGTTGATAAATTGTACAAGTAAGCCGCAATAAATATTAATAAAACGGCGATCGCGGACAGTTATAATACATCACTATTTGCAAGCGTCTTTTACTACTTAGAAACGAGATTCGCACTTTGAAAAGTGGGGGGGGGGGGCACAACCCCATGTTTGTGCCCCCCCCCGCCCACTTTTCGAGTAATAAACTTAAATAAGACATTTTAAGCGAAGTCAATTTTTGTGTTGGCTAGAAAAGCCAACATACTATGCTGTCGTGCAGCGTGTGGAAGTTGCAGGCGAACAGCTACTCATTAAATCAACAAAAGTACGCCTTGAAAATAATTCACTGTTGTTCGTCAGTGGAACACATTTATCCAAATTGATTTATCGAAACAAAACGGCCTGTGAATAATGCAAATATGTCTCTTTATAGAATTTGGGGTTATTCCACATAACTGCATTGTAAATTTCGAAATATTTTTAGTTTGTTTTGAGAAATCGCGTATGAATATATACCATTGCCAGACAACTACTCAACTTTTCGTTCGATCCTGTTACTAAAATTCGCATCTATTATATACCTTACTTATTATTGCTTGGGTGCGTTTTGAGAATGAATGATATCTGAATTTCCTAAAATTAGATAGTTTTGGTCCTGATAATTGTACATACATCTAAATAAAATACAAAGCATTTTCTCGAATATCGGTATTTTGACACGATTTACTTTTGCGCGAGTTGCCTATCTTGTTTCTACTTCCGCTCAGCATTCGGAACAACCTCGCCCTTTACTTGTGCCTACGTAAAAAGACTCGGACGTCACTCGGAGGAATGACTTGCATCGATTCCATGCATCAATCGGTTTCCGGCATTGTACTCAGTAATATATCAGCGATGTGAAATGTAATCCAGTACACAATCTATGTCATCTATGTCAAGGAAAGTAATTAAAGCTGCAACAGTTCGGGATTAACGTTTAAATTAAGTCCGTTGAATTGTGAAAGTCTTCTAACGTCTTTATTACACGCCAAGCACTAACCTATTTGTCTGGTACACATGCGAGCGTCTATAACTACAGGAACTATTTTTAAATAATGGCTACGAGTGACGTCCGAGCTTTTTTACGCAGGAAAAGGTCGAGGATGTCCGAATGTTCCGCTCAGCTGTTTTCTTGAAAAGCTCTCGGAACAGTCACGGACTTGTGTAGATATTAAACTGAAATTTTGACAAGTACATATCAAAAGGTTACAGAGTAAGGTGAAGTTTTCGTAATGATTGACTCATTTTTTGCCAAGCAGCGATTCTTGACTTAGAAAATTGCTTAGAAATGTCAAGTTTTCCATACTTTCTAGGCTGTTTCATCAGATATTGGACCGACAGTTGGCGGGTGAAACGAAACCCCGAAACGGCACCTAAACACAGAAACGGCAGGGTAAACACCGAAACGGCATTTATATACTCATTATAATGACAAATTTGCCCATTTCCATTATATATAGGCTAAACAACATTGGAAATGCTGATTTTTTTTTTATTTTGACTTGGAAGTAAAAAGTTTGGTATTTAGAATTTCCTCTGATTGATATCCAATTAATATAATAGTTTCAATTAATTAACATTTCAATGCATACATGAAAGGTGCAGTTGCCGAGCTATTATAAGTAACTGTGCATAATAAAGGATTGTCATGGGAACTTTCGCCAATTATCTTGTAAACAAAAACTTGCCAAATTAATCAAAGTTACGCTATTATCCAAATCTTCAAAGTTTTGATATTGCAAATTTATAAAATTTCATTTCTTTAATATTAATACTACTATAAATGCTACAAATTAAATTGCGATAATAAGAATAATGAATATATACTGGCTATAAACCTCTTCATGACATGAAGACAGTCATTTTCACAACCTGAAATAGCATGAAAAAGAAAGTGCAATAACTATGTCAATATGCATCAAATCATAATATAACTTGGTCATTGTATGTATAATATATATATCTATCATGAAAAAGTTGTCTTTTGTTTCTTTGATTAATAGTAAGTGCCGTTTCGGTGTTTACCCTGCCGTTTCTGTGTTTAGGGTGCCGTTTCGGTGTTTCGATTCACCGACAGTTGGCATGTGAGTACAGATCAATAAGTTGCGGAGCAAGGGAAGCTTTTAGTGATTAGCCTTATTGTTGCAGTTCCTTCACTTAAGAATCTTCAGATTTCCAGACTCTTTCTGCTGCTTATGCAGATATCAATTTTGTATGCAAGTACATATCGATAGGTCACAGAGCAAATTTCAGTTTCATAGTGATATCTTATTATTTGCCGAGTTACAGCTCTTGGACTTGGAAAGAAAATTGCGTAGAAATTCTAGTTTCCCAGACTTCTTTCTGCTATTCCTTCAGATATTGAACTGAAAGTTGGCATGTGAGAACAGATCAGTGAGTATCAGAACAAGTGAAAGCTTCCTGCTGGTTTACCTGAATTATAGTCAAAATGGCCCAAAAAACAAAACGGCCCAAAACAAAACGGCCCACACCAAAATGGCCGAACTTTTTTTTACCAAAATGGCCCAACTTCAAATTTCTTTTTTAAACGGATTTATTTGTTGAAATTTTAGAAAACACTCATTAAATGAATATTGAATTTTGAACTGAGGTTGTTAACCACTAAGAAATTGGTGTTTCCAGCTCTTGCCACGTGGAGGCCACCTCAAGAATGAGCCAAAAATTTTAAATTTCATACGAAGAAATCGAAATAATTGAAAAAATATCTACGATTATCTAAGATTACATTGTCCTTATAGATAGAAGTATTTTTTTAAATCAATAAAACTTGTTGAACTGCCTTTAGAGTTAAAAAAATGAATACTGGCATAAATGCTTCCCTGTTTCTAATCACTTTTTCTTCTTATATATCATAATAGTCTCTACAATATAAAGGGGCTTGTACTTAGAACTGTGCACATATTTGTTATTGTATGATTTTTCTCTAATAAATCAGCCGGCGTGGCCTAGTGGTATCGCTCTGGACTCCTGATCGGGAGGCCTGGGTTCATTCTGGGCTCATTCTTTTGAATGAGACAGTAAAAACCGAGGCCCCGGGTCGTGGTATGCATGGCATGTTAAAGATCCCTCACTGCTTCGGGTTGGTCCATTGCAAAGATCAAAATTTGTATGCCCCGCATCAGACAGATGCCGTCACCATATACGTAAAATATTCGTGGTGTGGCGTTAAAAAAAAATCAATCGATTTTTCTAATAAATTATTCTACATATATATTTCTTTTCTATTTGTTTGGGGTTTTTTTGTATACATATATATATAGTTTGTTAACTTTGTTAGTTGTATACATTATCTTTATGAATTGCCTACATTTGGGCTAGAATTTACAACATGATTAATTGGTAATGCCCTTGGGAGATATTGTACTTTAGATGAAAAAATCATTGTAACGGAAGTTAAGCAACGTCTCATTGAGATATATATATATATATATATATATATATATATATATATATATATATATATATATATATATATATATATATATATATATATATATATATATATATATATATATATATATATATATATATATATATATATACATGTATAAGCAGTCTATTATAGCTGAAATAAATGATCGTTGAAATGTTCTTTATATAAACACATTATTGATCACGTTACATTACAGCTTTATTTGACCAAACCTATTCATATGCAAAGAAACATATTAACAGATTGCGCCTTTCGTCACATTGTTCAAGTATTGAGACTGGGCAATATGAAAATATACCTGTTGAAAGACGTTTATGTAATATTTGTAAATTAGACAGAGAGGACGAGTTTCACTTTATTTTGAAATGTCCCGCTTTTGAAAACATAGGAATTAAATATTTGAAAAATTGTTATTATAGAAGACCCTCCATCTTCAAATTAATTCAACTCCTGAGTTCCAATAACACAAAGTAACTTTGCATTTTTTGTAAATTTCTAAAATGTGCTTTCAAAATTAGTAGTACTTTAAGTCATAATGAAGACTTTAGTCACATTTTATAGTTATATATTGTACTCTATTTGACATACAAACATATCTATATTTTTAATTAATGTGATATATAAATTCATTATGTTGACCTTGACATTATACTATATTATTGTTGCTTATTATATATTTGTACATGTATATCTATTGAACTTGAAAATGTTTTTTAAGTACCTAATAAAAGCCTAAAAATAGCTAATTATAATCATTGCTATTATCATTGCATGGCTTGCACACGATTAACTTTAGAATTAAACCAAAGGCATATATATCAATAATGTTTTTATAACTTTCTGAAAATAATATTGTAGCAATTACCGTAAATAGCGAAATAAAAAGTCGGGCCGTTTTATCTATCATATATATAGTGAATAAAAAGTTGGGCCTTTTATCTATCATATATAAAGTGAATAAAGTTTGGCCGTTTTAGTAGTGGATTTGGGCTGTTTTGGTGTGGGCCGTTTTATTTTTGGGCCGTTTTGACCATACACTGTTTACCTAGTTTTTACCTCAGCTGAACCTTAGGCTCAGTGAGCTGTTATCATAGCGTGTTGACAACTTCTCGAGAACCACTTAAGGGAATATGATGCAACTTGGTAAGCATGAAGTACTCATAGTCCCATACAAGTGATTTTTTTTAACCAGGTCCATCGACAGCAGGAGCGAAAATAGGTAACAGATGGTACCCTTGTTTGACAAACTTGTCTCTTTTTTGTTATCATATGTATGATAAGAACTTGCAATGAAATATTTTTTTTCAACAGCTCAATCTTAAGATATTTTTTATTAAAAAAAAGGGGGGTGGGGGTTTGGTATTCACATTTTCTTCTTTATTCTTATGAACTGTGTGAAGGAATTAGATGAATCTTAGAAGAAATGAAATACTTATGACCCCCTATTGAATTTATTATTTTTTTTTTCTAGATCTCTCAATAGGTGGTGCCAATTAACTCATGTGGACAGAATTATGTACCTTGGACTTTGATCATTTCTGAGAAATCAATAGTTTTCTTGACTTGTCTCATTATCTTACAAATATTTAATTGTAATTGGTATGTATGTAGACATTTGATAGTTTGCAGAGTTCATATTTAATAACTCCTTTCACACTAGCCAACACACAGGACTTTCAGTCCTTTGATTTTCTTTTATATTTTTAATGTCTGATTTTTAATCCGTAACTACAAAATTACAGATAAGGTTTTCTGTTTTACTGGCGGTTGATGTATCCTGATTACGCAACATGCTCTTTCAGCTTATGCATTAGTGTGATGTCATCCATTGTAAACTTACAATGGATGACATCATATCATTCAAAACATGATAAATACATGTATTTATCATGTTTTGAATGATATTATACAAGTCCGAGATTATGCAATAGAATCGCATTATTATAGTTTGCTCTTATCTGAAAGATATAAGCATGTGTAGCCCAGTGGATGAGCTGAGTTGTTTATTGTGACCAAGAGGTCCGGGTTCGACACCCGTCGGGGGCATACCGGTGCTCTGTCTTTCGGACGAGACTCTGACTGATAACGTGTCTGACATTCAAATTGCAAGACATTTCGTCAGCAAGAACGAGCACTGTGAAGCTTTCTTTGGAAAGTATTAAAGTGTGAACATTGTAACATGATGAGCAGCCACGGACCTTTAATGTGCATACCACCCAATTAACTTTTGCATAAAAGTGTGAAATAAAAAATAACCACACTGTAACATGTTTTGTTGCTGATTAATAGCTATAGTAGCCACTAAAGCACTAAAAGTAACTACGTCACTGATTACCCATATCAATACAGTGAGTGGTGAAGATACGGTACCGGTGAAAGTTACATGCGAGATACAATGAACCGAATCGATTTGTCAACGAAATAACTTTGAAGTTGTAAGTCTAAAACAGATTTGTCAACAAAATAACTTCGTTAGCCTAGTCTAGAACATGGCATCCCATAATTCGAAATATTATCGGAAGAAAATAAAGAGAAATGACTCGCACAATAACAGAAAGATGGACGACATGTTCGGCCAATTCGGAAGTCGGAGTGCAGAGCTGAACCCGCCTAGGCTGCAGAAGTTTACGTTGAACTTGAAGACCAAAATGACAATAACCAAGTTACAGTGCCACTGTCAGTGGGGGAAAATATGTCGAAAGAAAGTGAAATTAATCGTGGTGAAACCCATGAGCAGAGTCAGAGTTACAGTAGTGTTACTGAAAATGGGACTGAGGGTGACAATGTTCAAAGATGTAGACCAAGTGTAAGTGACAATGTCAATGACAGTCAGAGTGTTTGTGTTGTGCTACATATTAAAACAAGTTTTTATGAATCAAAAGAGTGTCCTGTTTATTTATATCAGTAGTCTGTCGGATAAGTGCACTGTGGATTCAAGGCTGACAGTCTGTCTGTCTAATGTCTGTGTACTGAACTGGCTGGTGTTTTACATGATTTTCCAAGTAATTACATCAGTTATGTATCGTGAACAGAGTATGACGCAAACATAATAGCTATATCTATAAATGTTTTACTGCATAACAAGTAACACAAATAACTTTATTAATATATAGAATGAAAAAGGGCATTCTGTATACTATTTTATTTTTCCCAATTTATCCCAAAATGTCGATAAAATTCCCAATTCAAAGGGACCCGGGACCTGTACCAAAAATACCTGTGACGGCCGTCGCATTCATCAAACATAAACTCATACCATGCTTTCAAAATGAAATTATTTATCTTAAGTAGTTTTAAACAGTATTTCAGGATACGATTTTTACGAATACGTATTAACGGTAATCTACCCAGTTCATAGTAAATAACATAATTTGGGGTCGATCTCTTTACCTCCAGAATATTCTTACAAAAATCGGTTTGTACTTTTTCAATGTCTGGAGCGGCATGAAAACCCCACACCTCACAACCATAATACGCTATGCTACTGACATATGTGTCAATAAGAGATAACATTGTGACAAAATTGAGTAGTCGGGCGCGCCTGACCCGGATTTCCGCTACGCTTCATTTTGAAGCGTAGCGGAAATCCGGGTCAAGCGTGCCCGACTACAAAATTAAGTTGCATATTGAAACATTTCTTACAATATCTTACCATTTCATACTCAAATTATTAAAAATCTGAAGATCCTTATACAGAGTCTGGTAAGCCGCAAACCCCAACCAGAGAGAAACTTGTATGGTATAATTGTGAGGCACACTTTCTGAATATCTATCATCACTATTACACGTACCCTGTGTACATCAATTCTTCGTTTTAAAGAACCATAAAATCAAAGAAGTTTGTAAGTTATCTCTCTCTTGGTCAGTACTATGTTTTAAGCAAATCCACAAGTGCACTGTTGTTTGCCTGAGGCCAAAGCTCGAGCAAGATATTAGCTTCAATTAGCGTGTCCAACAAGATGGAAAACTTAAGCATTCGATTGGATCTCGTGGCAGGATCTTTGACGGCGTCTAAGATTCATGGTAGCTTTCTACGAGATTTATACGACATTCCAATGTATCATATCGTGTTTGCAAACTTAATAAACCAAATACATCTTGTTTATTGGACACGTACGAATGTTTGAGACGTGCTGCAGAAGTGATAGCGGCCTGTCGTAATTTCTGCAGGTCCAGACGTTCAGCAACAATATATGCCTAACTAGAAGATCGTCGGTGATTCTATCAATTTGAGGATACTGGAGTGGATTTTTTTCTTCTAATGCGAGAAGAAAGGGAATGATCATAATTTTTTATTTGCTGCTTGGCGCCGAAGGTAACAAAGTGGATCATGGATTTCTCACATTTTTCCCTAAGAGGTATTTTGCAGCTAGAGAGATAATTTGGAGTACATTGTTTTCTGAAAAAGACTCGAGCATTTTTAATTAATCTCAAGTCATGATGATATGTTGCAGTAAATAAATACAAGTATGAGTTGGCACTGTCTGAAATGAGCATAGTCTCAAAATTCACAGTGCGGCGCTGGATATAACGAGAGCAGACTTTTCATTCGAAACTTTTTAAAAGATGGATTTTAATCAATTTCATTGAGAATGAAACATTTTTACTTTGCGATTAAAATCGACAATTTCTTTTCAATATTTTCGGAATAAAAACAGTTTATCAGGAGACACACAAATTCATTATAGAAATGACAAGAAGTCCAAGGAAAACGTGAATTAAATAAATAACAACTAACAAAAAAAAAAAACACTCAATGTCCACAAATTTTCGGCCACATCGCTTTTATCAAGTGAAAACAAAATATAACAAAATTTCTATTTAAAGTTTAATCTACCGGTTAAAGCCCAGTGTAAAATAAACAAGGTGTGATGTCACACTCAAAAATGAACAAAACAATAAACGCAAAAATAACGCCGAGGCCGATTGTACCCGGTAATAAAGATATGCACGAAGGATTTCTGACACAAAAAAAACCACGGATAGCGATTCCGGACCGTGGTTTTACGACGATGAGAAATATGCTCCGCTCAACATCTACAAAACCATTATACATAAAAAAGAATCATCAAGAACTTGTATGAGGAGATGCAAGGATCATTCTGATTAAAACCATATCTTTATTCCGCTTCTCTATTTGTATCATGCGGATAAAGATCTGGCAAAACCCCGTAAGGGGTCATGTTCATGTGAACTCTGATTACCAGCCAATCAGTGGATCGGCTACACTTCCTAACATTGAAATTAACATCCCCAGCGTGCGGGACCCTCAAGGTAGTTTTTGAACAGTGTTTGTTGCATATTGCGTCACTATCACGTGCCTAGTCGATTGGCTATGGGAAATAACGGTTTCGGTGACTGAAACGTCATCAGAGTTCACCAGAAAATGACCCCTTACGGGGTTTCGCCAGATCTTTATCCGCAGTGGGGCAAATAGAGAAGCGGAATAAAGACATGGTTTTAATAAGATTGTTGCAATGATATGCCTCACACATGACAAAGTTCAGGTATCCCCCAAAATAGTAACTATTGAGAAATCGCAAAGCCCTGATAATATGCACATCTTCAGTCTATGTACAAATAACCAGTAAAGTCAAAACTTCCTACCATTAAAACTGTTGTAGTTATCTGGAAAAACATGTACCCCTGTTGCAAGGATATACATAAAATACGACAAAGTTCAACTTTCCTCACAATTGCAAATGCTGATAAATTAATTGATTGAATATTGTATTACGTCACTCCACGATTATTTCACATATATGGTGGCGGAATCTGCCTGATGCATTGCACAGAAATTTAGACTTTTGCAACGGACCCACCCGAAGCAGTGAGGGGATATTTACCTGCCACAGCCACCATGACACCGGACCTCGGATTTTACTGTCTCGTCCGAAAGACAGAACACCGAAGCGCATAGGACGGGAGTTGAACCCGGGACCTCTCGGTTATGAACCGAGCACCGTATCAACTAGGCCCAACCGGCTTCAAATGCTGATAAAAGTCAAAAACCACGATAATATGCACATCTTTAATACATGTACACACATGCAGCAAATTAAAAACTTTCTAGCAATAAAACTGTAGGAGGAGTAATCCGGAAAACATTCACCACTTATGCATGTATATACTCCAAGATGACAAAGTTCAACTTTTCCCCAAAATGGCAAATATTGAATTATGAATGTGTTATACGCCAGTCGATATGTATCTTCCCCAGACCCCCAGGGATTAGAACCAAAGAGCAGAACTAAAAAGCTTACTCTTTCGTATGTACCATCATTGGTAAGCCGGCGTGGCCTAGTGGTATCGCGTCGGACTCCTGATCGGGAGGCCGGAGTTCGAGTCCCGCTCTGGTCATGCCGGTGTCATGTCTTTCGGATGAGACAGTAAAAACCGAGGCCCCGTGTCGTGGTATGCATGGCACGTTAAAGATCCCTCACTGCTTCGGGTGGGTCCGTTGCAAAGGTCAAAATTTGTATGCCCCGCATCAGGCAGATGCCGTCACCATATACGTGAAATATTCGCGGTGTGACGTAAAACAAAAATCAATCAATCAATTAAAAACCATCATTGGTTGTATCTATTTAGAAGGAGTAGCGCGAACAAGATATTTATCCTCTCCCCCCCCCCTTTCAACTCCAGTTTGAATCTCAGTTCAATTCAATTCATTCCAATGCCATACAGCATATAGAAAAACATATATGCATATATATATTGTCCAATGACAATGAAAATTGATAAACCGATTGAATAGAAAATAAAAATTACAAACCATGATATATTATTGTCTAGTAATTCCCTCGTATCATCGACCAATCAAATTTATCACCTCTGTCTCTCATGTGAAAATATTCAGGGCCCTCCATAGGCAGGTGCCAAATAGTAATCTGTTCGTCTGTCCGTCAGCAAAAACTTTTTTTAAAATATGTCGTATATAATGTACCGTCACATGTAGGGCATGTCACATTATTTGACATGTCCGTTCCTTATGACAAGACCTTTCCGTTGGTACCACAAATGTTGTTCATGTGACCTTGACTGTGATAGTTTATGATCACATAGCTAAAATCTGTTCACATTCAATTTGAGCACACAGAGAAATGTTGCCGCGGGGGGTATTAGTCCCATTAGGACTGTTCTAGTTGATATTGATGCTTCGGTTCTGTCTACTAAAAGTATTGATGATGAACTTTGCGATACAGCTGGTAAATATTTACTAGATAATCAGATCTGACTCAGTTGTATGACAATTCCGCTACATGTACATCAATAATAATAATAAGGTATGAACAAGACATGAATAACATCACAAGAAGCTTCGTTTACACAGCAGCTGCGGTACCAACTGAGGACGGTCAGTTGAAGTGACAATGTACAATGTTTAGGCCCCAAAATTGCCAAACTGCGGGAGCTTCCTGGGGGGGGGGGGGGGGGGGGGGGGGCTTTGCTGCTCAACGGTCCCCAGCCCCCTCGCCTAGCTTCGCCCCCCCCCCCCAACACAAAATTCTGGATCCGCCCCTGTAATGTATCATACCCATTATATAATTTTTATGACAAAAGTAGATCATGTTTTAAAATTAAAAAAAATAATAATAATTATACGTACAAAGCGTCATTCTCAAAGAGCAATGCTTTGAATGTATAAATTAGACTTGAATATGAATTCGTGTATAATGTGAATACTTTGCTTCGTGATTTCTGCGTCTCCCGTGTTTTTCTTTCAGTATTTCCTTGAGACAAATATTATGACTCCTAGGTTCATCAACTATTTACAAATACCCATATATTTCATACATACCCGTGTAATAAAAATGTACGTTGTGAATTTTATTGATAAATTAGAAGACTGTACGGTCATTGCTTATTTCTATACAAGTTTAAGAAATCGAGTGTGGTCAATGTTTAATCATCTTGCTTGCTAAGTGTTAAATTGTTAATATGAGTTCTTCGATGCTGAAGAATTGCCGAGTGTTCTCGACATGGATACTGCCAAATTATGAAAAAGAACGAGAGAGAAAGTGCATAATATATCTCAGTGCTTACAGCCACCGTACAGTATATAGTGTTGTGGGGTTTTTTTTTTTTTTTTTTTTTTGATGAACTGGAAAGCGTCGTGAATATTAGATACACCGCTGACAGATCTACACCGGCTTGCCTCAACGGGGATTCGAGTCTAAATCACGTTATCCGTGTGCCTGAAAATTTGCAATTATTTGTTATTTTTATTTAGGACCAAGAACGATAACTTCGTGTCAGAAATAATTTTCAACAAGCGTGTCGCTAAGATTCGCTTAAAATTCAACGCACATGGCCTCTCACCTCCATCAAGTCTGGGTTGTCGGTCATGGAAGATCTGACGGCGTGTTTGCCGCCTGTCGGTTCTCCGATTTTCTGAAACCACTACTAGTACTGTATCCGTTATTGTTATGTCTTGATATGGTCACAAAATCTGCCAGCGGTGAACAATTCCCTGCATAGCTTTATAGAATCAAGAGTTGGAACTTTATTCTATAGTATGATAATCGAATAAACAAATGTAAAAATATACTTTTGGATTAAAAAGAAAAATATTTCGCCCAACGTGGGGCTCGAACCCACGACCCCGAGATTAAGAGTCTCGTGCTCTACCGACTGAGCTAGCCGGGCAGATACTTTTTAAGGGATTTTAAAAATATATATATACTTTTAATAATGATTATTCCTGAAATATAATAATTTTTCATTTTAATTTATATTCTAATATTTCCATTAGTTATTACCTACAGAAACAACAAATTCCAATACTCCTAACATCTAATTCAGCGATCATACAGGCAAATAGCGGATTGACAAAGAAAGATAACTCCAATTGTATTGAACGTCGTACGATGTAGAATAGGAGTGTGTGGGTGTAAACTCTCCCCCTTCATAGCACACAAAGCCACCACTGTACTTCTGCTGTGTAGATTTCATTAAACAGTAAAAAAACAAAAACGTTTCACCGACTTTTCTATATTGTCGCATACACAACGCTCCTTTAGGAACCAACCAACGCGAAGTGCTACCCTATATAAAGTGCACGAAGGGTTCGGACCAACCCGACTTCAGGAGATTCAACAGGCACGGATCCAGCCGGGGGGGGGGGCGGCACGGGGGTACGTGTCCCCCCCCCGGCAGTGCCCGCCGAAGGGGACACCTATTTTACTGCATTTCTGTCTTAAATTTCCAAAAATTCGCTGGCTCGCTTCGCTCGCCAGTTATTCTCTCATTTTTCTTTAAATTTGCAGTTGAAAAAAATCGTTGACTCGATTCACTCACGATCAATTTCACGATAAATCTCCCCTGATCCCCCGTCTATGATCAAATACAAGGAGCTTCGTGGAGGGGGACTTTGCGCCTTGTTCCCTCTAGCAACGATCTACTCTGCATCCACCGGGGACCTATAGGCAGTCCCTATACAGTACATACCCTGCGCCGAGTTTTACGCCTCCTCCAACTGAAAATCTGGATCCATGCTAGAACAAAGGGGGCACACACGATTTTGCAAGATTTTTGTCATATCTTCTTGGGGAAACCCCATCCCCACCTATGGGAGGGAGGGGTGAACATGATAATTTTTGACCGAAAATATTACGACAGTTTTCTTCCGATTTCAGAGTTTTTGTAGAATATTTGAAGTCAAGAATGTTGATGAATAATGCAAAAAAGAGTACCAGATTGCACCATTTTGCCTCATTTTTGCAAAATTTTCTCGGGGGAGGCCCCCGAACGACCCCCTATGGGAGGGGCCGACCCCTCCCATACCCTCCCCATTCGGCCTTCAATTGTGAGCCCCCCCCCCCCCCCGGCACATGAAGTTCTGGATCCGCGCCTGTTCAACAAAATAAAACAGAGTACTTGTGTTGGTACATTTTGCTTATGTATATACTCCGTACAACGTAGTTGAACTCCTCATAATACTTGGTTGTGATTGATTGATTTTTTTAACGTCACACTATGAATATTTCACGTACATATGGTGGGGCATACAAATTTTGACCTTTGCAACGGAACTGAGGGATCTTTAACGTGCCATGCATTCCACGACACGGGGCCTCGGTTTTTCTGTCTCATCCGAAAGACAGGACACCGACATGACCAGAGCGGGACTCGAACCCCGGCCTCCCGAGGAGGCGAGCGCAATACCACTAGGCCACGCCGGCTTAACTTGGTTGTGACACGGGGGAAAGGGGGGGGGGGTAACTTGCAATGATTATGGCAATCTGATTAAAGCCATATCTTTATTCCGCTTCTCTGTCCCATTGCTTTATCCCTAACGGATTGTGATTGTGGGTACAGACGTGCGGCTTGAGTCGCTGGTACCCTACCCATTCATATATTGAGCGAAGTATAAAACATACCTATTCATATTCTTATCACAGTGAAATGGAGAACACTGGATAAAGTTTTTATATATATATATATTTACGAACTACAGTGACTGTCTATGTGGCTAATTATACTGAAAATTACCAAGCAGATTCTCTTCATAACTTTATTGTTGATGTCCGGAGTTCAATTGATAAACGATCCGGACGCGAAAGGCTTAAATAACTCCTGATAGCTTGGGTAGGACGATTGAGTATTAATTTAATTAAGTATAATATGACACGAGTGATTCAATGTTTGTGTAGAATTATATGTTTGTTTGTTTATCCGCAAGCCTAAGCAGGTATAACAATAAGATTAAAAGCGTTGAGTAATTAACGGCTTGCTTGACGGCTTGTTAAAACATTTCAAGATTAATAAGTATAGAACATATATACCTTATAATTTAGTGCACCATATGCGCATTACGACAACTTATGTCTCTTTAGTGATGCTTGTGGCCAAATGATTGGAATTCTCAAAATATATAAATCTTTGAAGAGCAGTGTTGAATCAAAAGGGCCAAAAAGTGAACCAAAGAATCTATCTAAGGACAAAGCTATGCATGAGGGAGATACTCCTTAGTTTAAGGATAATAGAGCTGTCATAATTATTTCATGAATATACTTGTACATAACTTACTCTAGTGTAATATTGTTAAAAATAAAACATATATTTGAAAAATATAAAATGCGAATTAATTAAAATGTATTTACAATATGAGGACATTTCACAATGTAATATACTGACCATAGTGATCTTCTCTTGCAGTCTCCACCTGCGTTTACCTATGCCATATATTTTGTGATTTTAAAGATACCCATTGATATATATTTGAAGGGAAAATGATACCCATTAATATATTGGATGGACTTAAACGTATAACCCATACCGGCTGCACGTCTGTATATACCTTTATATAGGAAGTTAACCCCCGTGTGTTGGGATGGACACCCTCTTAGCAAAAATTTCTGAATCAGTGTCCGGGCTGCACGTGTTATGATTTTGAAAAAATGAAGGCTTGTATCACTGTATACATAGAGTCTATATATCTCTGAGTGTGACTCTGATTTCAAAGACAAATTGTGAATAACTATTTATTTTGAGCTAAAATTACCTTCACATACAGAATCCGATATCATTTAAATTTGTATGTTTGAGTGATCATGATGTATGTCGCAAAATATTACACTTTGTATATATGAACACTACGGCCTTTTCCGTATGGAAATAAAAATTATTTTTCGATTATGGAAATCGCCGAATGTTTATTTAATTGCTTGAAGTTTTATGGCAAATTATGATTCCTTTTTAATGACTTTATTTTGTCTGATATACTACAGAAATTTGAATTTTGCAACGAACCCACCACAAGCAGAGATGGATCTTTACATGCCAGGTCTCCCGTGACTGGCCATCGGATTTGACCGTCTTATACTGGGATATATCTTCTTCATAATGATAATCAAGCATAAAACTGAAATAACAATCCAGAAATCAAGAAGTACTGAAATAACAATCCAGAAATCAAGAAGTACTGAAATAACAATCCAGAAATCAAGAAGTACTGAAATAACAATCCAGAAATCAAGAAGTACTGAAATAACAATCCAGAAATCAAGAAGTACTGAAATAACAATCCAGAAATCAAGAAGTACTGAAATAACAATCCAGAAATCAAGAAGTACTGTTGGCTTAGACCATCTGTATATAAACTAATTCGACTGTTATATTAATTGCCGAAACGTTATTGAACTATTCAGACTGAATTTAAGAAAATATTTGTAAAATTGTTGTTGCATTGTTTTAATCATTAACCTCTATTGCCTTTCCTCTGCATGCCATGTGTGTATTGCATTGATTATATATTTTATATGTATCTATAAGCTATTTTGCTTTTGGTTACTATACTGTCCGGAGGACCTGACACCTATGACTCACGAGACCCCGGTGAGGTTCGAATTGCAGACCTCTGAGCCCAAACTAATCAGACATGTCCAAATGATTGAGCACAGGGCGTTTGCCTCGTCCCCCCCCCCCCCCCCCAATTGTACCATTATAATGCATTATAGTGGTACAATTGGGGGACCAACGAGGCGAAAGCCCTGTGGACTGAGAAGTGCAATTAGAAACACTGAAATTGTTGAAAACAAAATTGAAGAACAGACAGATGTTAATAAAAAGATAAATGATGTGTTAGGCTTAATATATGTTTAATATGACCACATTGACAGTAGCACATACAACAACATAAATTATTAACAAAGTTGAACACATTATGTAGTAACAAATATCAATAAACTAGCATCAACAAGTAGCTTTTTAAAAATAGCTTCTCATCACTTTTGCTTCCATGCTACTATTTCTGTATGCACGATGAGACTGCTCGCTATAAATGTTTAAATGATAGATTGTCCAAATACTTTTTGGAAATGCTCGCCTACGTAATCCTCAGTGTGAAGCGAATATCAAAACATGAAAATAGTAATAAATACACCTGTATTCGTTTTATCACATTCAGATATTCCAAATTACATCAAAAGTCCAAAGAATGGATTTATCACAATTGTTGGTGGCATTATCAGTTACACAGTGTGTGACATACTGATGCAGTTAAGTTAAACACAAATCCTGAGATCTTCGTCACAAAGACCAGAGAAACTACAAGACTGAAAATCATTTGCTGAAATATACTCCAACAGGTAATTCACCTCCGGTGTCCCCAACGAACGGAATGTTGGTTCAATGTCCTCGACATTCTCCATTTCCCCGGAGCATGCGCGGACGGAATGAATATAATCTAGGAGATATAGGGAGCTCTCTACCAGGTCTTCATCACTGAGGTCGGGTTCGATTGGAGAAAATGGAGCAGGGAGCGATTCTACACTAGTATCGAGTTCGATTCTAGTCGAGTTCATTATATGGCAGTCATGTTCATCGCCTCTGAGCTTTTCCATTGACAGATCTGATAAAAGTGAAGTGGATAGGACAGGAACATGCGGCATCTTGGACATTTGTGCTGAGTGTAAACAAGACTCTGGACGCTTTCCAAATGCATCACTCAAGATAGTGTCGATTCCGAAGTTCAGTTCAGTTCTCTGGCGTTTTGGTAACGGTTCAGTAGCATCATAAGGACGAAGTGCGGCATTGAACAATGGTACATCTGAGCATCCGACCGAGGTGTCGCTGCAAGGGAGTTGTATTTTAGGCACATTCAGGTACTCGTGAAGGTCGACTGGGTAATTAGTGCTAGCCATATTGTAGTCGTGTCTAAGGAATGCAGTTTTTGGAACACGGGACAAGTTGACACGCCAGTAAAACCTGTTCTCATGTCTTCCTTCCGGATATTTTCCAGCGACTTTGTAGAAACATTTGTGGATAGAGAGTTGAGATCGCAAAGTGTTCTTCCATCTGTAGTCGGATACCGGAAAGTGCACTGGGAACTTGCTGCTCATGAAGTCTCTGATCTGTTGAAGAGAGAGTTGTTTTTCAGGGGCGGATTCAATGGCGTGTACAATGATCCCGGAGTAGGGATATGGATGGTGGCGGTAATCACGTTTTCTCGACGTCATCGTATGTCTGAAAGGAGAGAGATATCGTAAGATTTGAATATCACAATTACTCTAACGCCGACGTTCTCGTGCATACTTGCATTGTTATTACGTCATATTTGTTGCCCACAGTAGCCATGTACATGTACGTAAAGTCTCCCACATTGAGAACTATGGATATGGCTGTCGACAAAACACAATTAGAACATTACGGACATTACACTATGTGTTTTTTTACCTTCTGGCTTTATCTAGTTAAGAGTTATTCTATGTCCAGTTTTAATTCATGGTATTTGTAATCATCGTTATGGTTTCAACGAAAGATTCTGAAAACAAAAACAACAAAAAAAAAAAAACAAAACAAAAAAAAAAACAGAAACAAAAACAAAAAACAAAAAAATTTTTCGAATACATCTAAAAGTATTACAAGTACGACAAAATATCGAATTATAATTATATACAAAAAGGAAACGAATGCATGGACAAAGAACCTTACAAAAGGTTTAAGAAGCCGATATTGCTTACTCGTAGTTAATTACAAAGACATCACCATTTCCCTAAAGATCAATTCACGATGGACATGCATATAACGGTGACACATCCAGCTGATTTACGGACACCGGACACTTACGACCAACAGACAGACCAAGGACACACACGACGTATTCTTGTTTATATGAATAACTCCCTCTAGTTATAACTATAAAAGATACAATATAATATGGTCTTGATATGGTAGAAATATAACATTTTCTACAAACAAGTCGACATTTTCTACTCATGACATTCTATCAGTATTAGGCCTAGTGATTTGTATCTTTTTAAATGAGTAAATACAATAGTGATATATCATAAGGCTGGGTGTATAAGGCATTATCTACTAACATTGCTGTAGGAAGAGTTTCAAAAGGGGTGAAGGGAACTGGAATTTAGTTTGGTCCATGATCGCCCCCCATTAGGTTGCTACGAGCCTTACTAATGACTGTTGTGTATATCTGTCTACGTCATAACACGAAAGAATCCTACTTCAAATACGGACTTTCGCGAATATGCCGAGGACAGACAAAGGAGGTATAGGCCAGCGAAATACAGACAAATGTATTATAATTTACTGATGATATGGATAAATGTAACATACTCGATTTCTAGATAGTCAAAAGACATATAACTTAATAATGATATGGGAATTGATAGAATAATCTACTAATGATATGGGATATGATAGAATAATCTACTACTGAATGGGGCAGTTTTAGAATTATCTACTAATGATATGATTGAATAATCTAATACTGATATGGGATATGATAGAATAATCTACTAATGATATGGGCTATGATAGAATAATCTACTATTGAATGGGACAGTTTTAGAATTATCTACTAATGATATGATTGAATAATCTAATACTGATATGGGTTATGATAGAATAATCTACTAATGATATGGGTTATGATAGAATAATCTACTAATGATGGGCACAATCTATTAATGATATTGGCAATGATAAAATAATATATTAATGACATGGAAAATAACTAGAATAAATTACTAATGATATGGGCAATGATAGAATAAACTACTTATATATGATAAAGACAGTGACAGAATAAACTACTAATGATATTTGCAGTGATGGAATTATCTACTAATGATATGGGCAATAATAGAATAATCTACTAATGATATGGACAGTGATAGAATAAACTGCTAAAGAAAGGGACCAATGATATAAGTATGTACTAATGATATGGTCAATGAGAGAATTATCTACTAAAGATATGGGCAATGATAGAATATACTACTAATGATATTTTATTATAATCTAATGATAATCTGGACAAAGCCTAAGATACTTTGAATATGAACAAACGTATTAAACCTACCACTGATATGGACAAAGGTAGTAAACTAATGATATAGACAAATTTAATATAAAACACTGGTAATATGAACAAACGCAATACGATCTACTGATGGCGTGGAAAATAGTGCTACTTGTATAATCTGTTAGTAATAATGGCAAATTTAGCGTGTTCTAATAATGATATTTTTAAAGGTAATATAAAAATATGAGCAAATGTAATATGATGTGCTAAACTATGAATATGGGCAAAAATAACATTATCTACTAATAACATGGACAACACTAGTAGCATGATCTACCAGTGGTATGAATAAAAGTAATATAGGCCTAATTAGTAAACAGATCCTGATATGGTCAAAGAAGTGTATCCTGCTAACAATATGGTCAGATGCAATCTACTAATGATATACACAACAGCAATATAATCTACTAAAGAGGTAGGCAAATCTAATATAATCTAATCTAATATAACCCTCTTTTGGAGTGGATGAAGGTAATGTAATTAGTTTATGATGTGTACAAAGGTTGTATAATAAATTAATGGTATTAGCAAATTTAATATAATCTGCCAATGACATGGACAAAAGGAGAATAATCCACCAACGATATGGGCTTATTTTATAAATCTACTAATGATATGGGAAAATTGACCAAGATATTTTCAATAATGATATGAGCCGAAGTATTAAAATTTTAACGATATGGGAACATATAATATTATCTACTGATGGACAGATATTTTACCGTATATTGTACAACTTACTGATTTGGATCAAGGTAATTTACTGGTAATACTATTGATATGGTGTATGTATGCGTTTCTGTTTGTTGTTTGACATCACAAGGATTATTTCACTTATATAGTGTGGGAGTCGTCATGATGCAATACACGGAAATTTCGACCTCTGCAATAAACCAACTCGAAGAAATAAATGGTCTTCTCGCACCACATTCTACTTACGGGGTAATCACTTATAAAAGTAACACGAGAAACGCTCATTAAACGTCAAGGAGAGGTAGGACATGGGCGGTACCATTGTATCAAAAACAAAGGGTAACATGATCAGTTAATATCATAAGCGACCAACAGACATGATCAGGAAATATTGTAAGTTAATAAAATGTCATGATAACCTCTAGGTAGTGACAATGACTCGGATTCACGCACTCGGATTATAACGCAACCCACCCCACCCCCGATAACAAAGTTGTAGGATGTACTGGAATCGGGTTGTCAGTCTTTTATGCACAACGTTCGATGTTATGGGCTGATACTCGTAAACATCTTTACGACGAAGCACGATACAGAATGACTTTGTAGTTATTAATAATGATGTTAATGATATGCCATAAACATCATATCCCAATAATATGGACATCGTTATTGATGAGATAGACAAGAAGACATCACTTACATGATATGGGCAAAGTGACATTATATACGGATGATTTGGGCAATGAGACATAATCTACTAATGAAATGGACAAAGACACATCGTTTACTAATGATATGGGCAAAGAGACATCATTTACTAATGATATGGACAAAGAGGCATCATGTACTATTGATATACTAGGCAAAAAGACATCATTTACTGATGATATGGGCAAAGAGACATCATTTACTAAGAATATGGGCAAAAAGACACCATTTACTAATGATATGGACAAAGAGACATTATTTACTGATGATATGGACAACGAGACATAATTTACTAATGATATGGACAAAGTGATATCACTTATTAATGATATGGACAAAGAGACATTATTTACTGATGATGTGGGCAAAGAGACCTCATTTACTAATGATATGGATAAAGAGACATCATTTACTAATGATATGGATAAAGAGACATCATTTACTAATGATATGGATAAAGAGACATCATTTACTAATGATATGGGCAAAGAGACACCATTTACTAATGATATGGGCAAAGAGACATCATTTAATCACGATATGGACAAAGAGACATCATTTATTAATGATATGGGCAAAGAGACATCATTTACTAATGATATGGGCAAAGAGACATCATTTAATCACGATATGGACAAAGAGACATCATTTATTAATGATATGGGCAAAGAGACATTATTTACTAATAATATGGGCAAAGAGATATCATTTACTGACGCTATGGACAAAAAGACATCATTTACTAAGATATGGGCAAAGAGACGTCATTTACTAATGATATGGGCAAAAAGACATTATTTACTGATGATATGGACAACGAGACATCATTTACTAATGATATGGACAAAATGATATCACTTATTAATGGTATGGGCAAAGAGACATCATTTACTAATGATATGGGCAAAGAGATATCATTTACTAATGATATGGGCAAAGAGACATCATTTACTTATGAGTAAGACAAAAAACATTTTTACTAATGATATGACCATAGAGACATCTTATACTAATGTACTGGACATAGAGTGATTATTTACTTTCTCATTATATGACCACAGCGACATCATATAGTAATTTGAAAATAGAGACAATCACTTACTGAATTTATCAATGAACTGACCCTAATTAGTAAACCAATCAGAAATAAATGTTTCAAAAACTATGACTAAATATTGTTGTATTATGCAAATTTGAACACATAACAAAAGAGCGCCAAAGCTCATCTAATTTTATCGAAAGATCTACATGCCTGTATAATAACAATCAGAATACAAAATCTTTATCAAGTACATGTATAATATAGTAATATAACAATATGATATGACAATTCATCCAAAACTGCACTGTAACATTATACGCAGCAGATGCTGAATATACATGTGTAGTCCTACACAATGCATTTTAATTTTACAGTATAATCGACACGAACTCAATATTTAACTACCAGTAGGTATTGTTCTACGCCACTCTAAAATTACATGGCGGCGGCACCGTCTGGTGCATTGCTTCATAATTGTGTTCTATGCTACGGACCCATTCAAAGCAGTACGGGATTAGCGTATACCGTGACAGGCCTCGGTTTATACTGATTCATCCGAAGGTGAGGTAAGGAGGTGGAGAAATGCCAACCGACAACCTGAATCGAAAGAGAAATGCCAACCGACAGTCTGAATCGACAGAAAAATACCAACCGACAGCCTGAATCGACAGAAAAATACCAACCGACGGCTTCAATCGACAGAGAAATACCAACTGACAGTCTGAATCGACAGAGAAATACTAACCGACAGTCTGAATCGAAAATAAATCCAGAGCGATATATATACTACTTACACTACTGGTCAGAATTTATTAAAGCACTTGGAGATACAGGCTTTTTCGATGTTTCAAATATAAATGGGAATGTAGGGCTTTTTTATATTTGCAGTGGCGGATTTAGAAGGGGGCCACCCATTCCCTCTTTTTGCCCCATATTTACAAGTAAAACTCCAAATTTGGCACCCAAAATGCCTGAGTAGTTTGGTTAATGCTCGAGTTTCACGTGACCCCACCCTTTTTTACAGGAATCCTGGATCCGCCACTAAATTGTATGTCCCCCTTATAAAACATTGCTCCATTGGTATATCCAACTCTATTATCATTAAAAGCCTACTGTATTCAAATTAGTTAAATTACTAAACTAAGTATCAAAAATGTATAGTAGTTAATTTTTAATATCTCGGAAAATACCTATATCTGGCAGGTAAACAGAAATCTCTGTCATCTATGTAGTGGGCTTCACATCTACCGGTACCTATTTTCATATGCGCATTTATTGTATATAATACCCTTCATTATTTGTTCTGTCTATAGCATGTACATGTGTATGTCCTTTTTATATGCTGTGTGTTATTTGTTCTATCTATTGACCTGTTCGTGTGTATGCTCTTATCCAAATTATATGTTGTACAGTATTTATTCTGTCTATAGACATGCTCGTGTGTATTTTCTTATTATATGCTGTGAGTTATTTGTTCTGTCTATAGACATGGCCATGTGTATGCTCCTATTATGCTGTATAATATTTGTTCTGTCTATTGACATGTTCGTGCGTATGTTCTTATCATATGATGTATGGTATTTATTCTGACAATGGACATGTTCGTATTATGCACGGTATTTGAATAAACTGAATTGTAATTATTCGATAGGTGACATTTATTCAATGTAGGGCACAATTTTTGTCAAATATGTTTGTAACAGAATCAATGTAATTTCTCTGTAAAATTAAAATAAGAAGAAATCTCCTCTTATAGATACAGACTACATAAAAGGATTTGTCATTGCTCCCCCTCCCTCCTTTTTTTCAGGGAGGAGGGGAGAGGGCAAAACTTATCTCTTGTTGAGAACAAAATTACTTGATTTTCTTCACAAGAAAAACATCTGTAGATTTTATCATGACAGTTTTGGGATTTATACAGTTCTGTAATGTTGATTTTCTGCAAAACTGACAGGTTAAGAAATGCTAAGTAAAATTATAAACTACAACAAATAAAAAATCAAGTTCATGTATCTATTCATGTTCTGTTTTTATTATACTTTTTCATCTTATTTTATTATCTATTTGTTTAATTATTTGAAGATCAAAGCTACACATATGAATGGTTCACACTAGTACAAATTTTATAAATATAAAACAGAGTTTCAAACATTGTCTTACATTAAATGAATGGCTAATATATATTCCAGTATTACAATTATTTTGTATTATTTGAACTTAGCAGCTGAACTAATTTAAAGGCAGAAGGTCTTCGAGAATAGCGAGGTTTCAAAAATTTAATTCGTAAGTTATGACATTAATATATATGATATTTTGGTGATGTATTTATTTCGGTCATAATGGACTGGCAATAAATACCTGTTAATCGATGCTTTACTAAAGCTAAGATATGGTTACCATCCAAATTACTATGGTTAAACCATAAATTCCTTATTCCAATCTCTGACAAGATATTGTAAATATTTTCAACCCAGTTATTAACCTTTGACTTTTCACTTAATTTATTTTATAGAAAATTCAGAGAGATTTTAAGATTCATTCATTAATATCTACAACTTCAACTATCAACCAGTATTTAATTATTTTCTCTCATATACAATTAAGGTATTCTCCTTATTCCTAATACATTACAGCATTTGGTTTTGATATTTTCACTCCCAAAATATTCTTACAAAAGTCAAAATGAAATTTATCTACACCTGGTGCAGATTGAAGACCCCATATTTCTGCTCCATAATTAGCAATATAAGACTTAATGAAATAACCAAGTTCAAACATTTGGTCAGAAAAAAAAAACACTTGCACTGAGAAAACTTCATGCCAAATTGGCTTCATGTTCAAAGAGCTAGCAAGTTCCAACATCTCAAAGCAAGGAAATGGAAGGACAGACGAACAGTGAGCGCCAAAACAAAACAAAAGGCGATCTCGTGCAACAAAATTTTGAGTGTTGTATTAACATATACATCGATGTGTACGAAAGTTTATAAAAACAATAATAAAGCTTTTTCGGAAACAGAGATGGACAAATGAACAGACAGACAGACAGATGATAATGATACATGTAATAATATTTCCTTTCGAATTTATCGGTGTCCTTTAGAATTACTCGGGTATAGAAAATATTATACTTCATTTATCCCAGGAGGGTTTATACAAAAATTCTTATCTATATTGACAAAAACAACATACACAGAGGAAAAACACCAAAACAAAAACAGGAAAAAAAAAAAAAGAATGTAGAAAAATGATCGCATCCAGATGTATCTTGACCCCTTTTCTAAACCCCTCTCTCAAATGACTTTCTATAATGAGAATGCAAATACAAGACTTCAAAACAAGGAATAATATATGACACATTTGGCGATTTTTTGCTCTGAATCAACATTATAAAACTTACGAGATGGTAAATATAAGCATGAAATTTATACTCATGAATTTTCATTTATGTATTTGTATTATATATAATGTTGGCCAATTATGTATACTAGTAATTTCATGTTCGATTTCATGGAAAGAGAGCTTTATATAAGTCCAAGACTTGTTGCTCAATCCTATATATATGTGTTATGTTATATAATTCATGCGATTTTCTAAATAAATATTGTTTAAACCAACATTATAAAACTTTGTATATCATAAAATAGTAAACCCATAAGCACGATAGTAAGCCGTCTTCCATCACCTATGTGTTATTCTTATCAATACACAAGAAATTCTCTTGTTCTTACATTTATGTTCGAAATTCGTCGAATTACTTTTAAAACATTACGCCCCATTACCATGTACACTACTTTCCTCCCTACTTCCTTCTCCATAATTTATATGGGTACATGGTGAAATCGAAAGTCCATTATTATTATTATTATTATCAGGGAGGTATATATATTTTAGATATATACGTCCCTGTTATTTTTTATTATTGTTGTTATGTGTGCTCAAAGACGGTTTATACTATAGTTTGTAACAATAAAGAAACTACCATTGTGTTTTGTGATTTTTCTTTTAATACAGCACTTCATGAGGACTACGATAATTAAAATGTTAATTGATCCAACTCCTTGGACAGACTAATTATAAACAATACTCTTTTGGGATTTTATACCAAGGTGGCTTGATGTTAGTATACAGTAAATAAAATGAAAAATAATTGCTGTTGCGGGTGATATAAAGTCATGGATAAATGATTTGCTAATTATATATTTTCGATGGAAATGATTTTATTTATTTTTTATTCTAATTTAGTTCTATTTGTCTATTATAGTTTACATGCCACATACAAATTAGTTCAAGAGACAATTAAAAATCACAAACACAACAACTGGGACCCTGTCTTAATTGAATAACGAAAAACTGCCGGTTAAAATCATATTATGAATTCGTAATTATATTCGGAAACTCTTATTTCATAAAAACCTTATTCTTAAAACATTAAATATATATTCAGCAATTTTGCTCAAACAAGATTTGAATTAATGATAATTAAATTTCTCATAAATTGTAATCATTCTTGAAATAATTATTCTTATCCTTAGATTTTTATCATGTATACTAAAGACCATTTTCGCTAACCAAGGATGTCTAGTAATCAAGGGTGTCCGATCTACTACGCCAAAGTACAAGTAGAGTAACCCCCCCCTTGGCTATAACATTATAACAACATATTAAGAGATTGTTTTCATTTCTTTAATTTATATATCCATCAAAATAATTTTGAGGTAATGCTTTTCTAACATTATGCATATAAGGCATTAAAATTAAATGAATTTGATAATTGATAATACTTACAGTTCAAAGATCTATCAAAAGAACCTGGGTGAAGAGTAGATAAGCGTGAATCGTCTATGGCAAGAAGATAGCAATGATTTCGTTGTAGTGGAAAGCGACTTATATATCACAAATTGTGAAGTGTCAAAATGAGATGAATCTCTGTTTTCGAAAGCCATTTTCAAAGTGTGAAACTGTGTTGTAGCATTTGTTTTTAGCATAAGGTAAACATGGTATTGACACGGAAGGCACCATCGTTCATTGGCTTGTATTGCATGTCATGACCCTGGCAGTCTACCCGGTTTTTATAATATGCGTTGTTTTAGCAATAGATATGTCAGATACTTGTGATGATTTCATGCTCTGGTTTTGATATAGCGTACTAATAATCTACAACTCCCAATGTTCGATATATAAAAAAAAACAAACAAACAAAATAAAAAAAAATAAATAAGTAATAAAAAAAAATACAAAAACAAAACACCCCCCCCCCCAAAAAAAAACCACACACACACACACACAAAATAAATAAATGAATAGATAAATAAAAAAGAAAACAAAAAACAAAACAAACCCCCCCCCCAAAAAAAAAAAAAACAAAAACAAACCAACCAACAACTACAAAACAATAGATTACAATACAAAACAACAACAATATAATGAAATATAATAATATTAAATAATAATAATAATAATAATAATAATAATAATAATAATAATAATAATAATAATAATAATAATAATAATAGATAAATTAAAAATGAATAAATTAATCAAACACGAAATGTAATATTGAACATTCGTAAATGTAATTACAAGTACATGTACAGTTTCATGATTCATCATTCTTATTTATTACAAGGTCTGAGTTTATTTTTATGTTTTATGAATAACTATTCTATTATAGTAAATAAATCTCTTTTAAATAAGAAAACCTTTTAAATAAGAAAACACGCCTCACGGCAAATCTTTCTTTTTCTTTTTTCTCCATTAATATCTATTTATTTATTTAGTTATTTAATTATGTCATTTTCTGTTTGTACTGGTAGTCACTTCATATTAAGGACCCCACTAGAAATTTTAACTTCGTGGGTTATATAAGACTTTAGGCTTCTGTGGAAATCTGGTAATTTCTATATTAATAATACATTTAATCTAATTTAATAGAATTCAATGTCAAAGCCTAATACCAATACTCAATATAATCAAAGACAAATATGGGTATATATGTCTCTGATATAATCAAATTGTTTAATTTATCTAATATTCTAAATTTTATATATGTTTAGATGCTCTTACTCGATGTGCTCATAATTGACAGAAATAATCATGTTTGTAGATACATCATTTTATATACACATATGTATAGTCGGTGATATATATGTTTGTATATGTATCTGATATACTAGTGCTATTTTACTTGTTAATTTAAAATTATGTTTGATTTTCAATTGTGTATGTCTATTTATGCATTTATCTTGAATAAATAGTGATATTTTTATCATTATTAATGATTTATCTTCTTCTTGATTTTTGGCGTTGACATCTTGCGGAAATACCCAGTCCGTATCCGTTTTTATTTCTTCTAATCTTTGGGTTTCCTGTTCTGCGTTTTGACCACACGATTTTAATAAATTTTTGTCAAAAGCTGCTTAAAATGAATTCCAAACGTTCTGAAGCAATAAAACGAACAGTGCCATGGGTGAATAGGTATGAAAATGAATGGGTAATTCCCTTCATACTGTACAGTAGCATGCATTTTAATTTCGGGTCTGAGATTGGAATAGTTACGACTGCAACGGAAGAGCTATTTTGTCCCGTCTCTCAAAATAGCTCTTCCGTTGCAGTCGTAACTAAGATTAGAAAAGATACGTTTACAACTAATTTCTATTGAAACGGTCGGCTCATACCTTCACCACCGTTTCAATAGAAATTAGTTTACAAGAAGATCCCTGGTTTACAACGGGTACTACTAATTACCGAAAATAAGTACATTTACCAAAAACTTAGTATGATGTACTGAAAACACTTATTCTACTGGCATATATAAACGCTTTCTTACCAATGTTCTTCTTGTATTTAATTATTTCCCATTGACCACAAATGCCGTCTACATAAGATATTGCCACTACGGATCCATATAGATGCCGAAATTACCACTATTTGCTGAAATTACCAAATAAGTTACCGAAATTACCATTAATGTTACCGAAATTACCACTCATATTGTAGATAATGATTTTATTCACCTCAAAAAATCTTTTTTTTTTTCGTAATATTATACTTTCAATGTAATTATTTCAATGTAAAGACTAACCCTTGATTATATTCATGGATTTACGATGTTTAGAGCTGAGGTAAAATATATCACAAACATAGAAATTTATTTCAGTATTTTATAACAAAGGAAACATTATACATACATATATTAAAACAATATTCTATTAGACAAGCTACTATTAAAGATTGATACATTCACCATTCATACAATATATTGTTTGAAAGAATAATCTAACATTTTACCTGAAAATAATGAAATTAAAAGTAAAATATTATGAAAAATCATTTTGTTTTGGTAAATACCACCATTATCTACCATATGAGTGGTAATTTCGGCAATTTATTTGGTAATTTCGGCAAATAATGGTAATTTTGGCATTTATATGCACCAATTGCCACTACATAAATACACATGATGTCATGTTTGTTCTTATTCTATACAGTATATAAAACCCAAGGTCTCCAATCAGTTTTTTGGTTTACATTTTGTTAGCGGAGAAAATCACAGAAATGTCAAGCGGAGAATGTGTTCGCACTTCCATTTCATTCTGCTCTCTGATTGCCCAAAAGAAATTGAAATGTGCAAGTGATGATGTGAGGCAGCCATTTTCATTTTTGTCAAAATTTGTACATTAAACTCAAATTGTAATATTATTGAAATAGTTTTACCTATATTGAGTTACTCAAATTTGTGTTCAGTTATATGAAAAATAACTGTATGAATAACATACAAACAATGTTTCTCAACAAAATGATTTATTCATGATAATTATATGTATTACATCAGTAATGTTTAGATAATGTAATTCTTCTGTTGATGGTTTATTTTTACCGAAATACTGAAAAAAATCTCCATTCTTACAAGAATACTGTTAAAAATTTTCAATCTAGTATTCTTAAGAGAATTAGAGCAACCAGTTCCTGTGCCAGAAGCTTCAACATCTCCTTGATAACATATCATTATCAACATATATTAGCCACCCACTATGTAATAGTCAAGTGTGACTACAGTAATATACCTTGTAGATGTAGTTCAACTCCACACTACTAGATTATTTAGGGGATTCACAGTACATGTATTTTGTTAGCTTCTACAATCCAGCATCTACAATCTACATGTACATAACACAATGTATAAGAATATTGACTGCGAATATCACTGCCAAATATGGGTTTAATTTTCTCCAGGTATTTCAGTTTATCTACATCACTGAACATTTGTCGGATGTGGCATTAAACAATACACCGACCATTTAATCCTTAATTTAGAAATATGCAGAATATAAAAGCATAGAATAGTTTTAATAATACAATTATATATATACTCATACATGTAAGTTGATTCTTATAGTTTCTGTGCCTTGTGCAGCACGTGTTCAATATTATTTTGACTGCATCCCTATATAGATGAACAAATGACACATAAAACAGTCTTTGTTAATTGTCTTAAGATACCAGTATTTGCGAATATTACACATACTTGTACTATGTTTTTTTTAGGTTATAGGAAGGTCAGATTTGTAGTAGGTATATCATATGATTGTCTATGTGTCCTATTAAATGTTTACTTGTATTTTTGAGTGAATAACACTGAATATTGAATAGGAAAGAATTATCTAAAATTATAGCCGCAGCTTTAGGCTATTCAGTGTATTCCTTTCATTCTTAATATATTACTATAATAAAAGGCAATGCATTATATTCCTATCCCATTCATATAAATCTGATTTAGTTTAATTTCTATCAGTAATTTTAATACTATTTCAGAGAGGAATATGAAAAAGTTTTCAGAGATCTGTACAGTGATAACATTTCAAAACGAGAATATGCAGTTGGTAGATGTCACATCTGGAAAAGTAGGTGAGTTGTGTTGTTACAATTTGTATCATAATACCAGTCGATCTCCCTGTGTGAGCGCTACCCAATCGCCATTTCGCCAAATGCGAATTCAAAATTGAAATGGCGAAACGTTTTAATACATGAGTATCAAGTTGGCGAATACATTTTGTAAGTTAAAAAAGTCCAGGGTTTTTTTTTTCAATTTTTTCCCTGTTTATATCGTTAGCATAAATCATAGTCATCACAACACTTTAATTTAGTTACTATTCATATCAACTTATCAAACTTCAAAGTGATCATGATGTAAACCGCCTCATAACATTCTGAACAGTGAACATGGTTAAACAAAGTTCCTTGACATCATTTCAAGGGTTTATACAATCTCTCAGTAGCACCCCATCATTAGAATCTGTGACAACAGATAAAGGGTTCAGGCATCAATGTTTGTTGACACGCATCGTACTACTTCATTATGAGGTAATAAGATGCGTGTCAACAAACATCGATACATGAACCCTGAGACAATAGATGACAAGATGAACCACTGATTAATAAAATGAAAAGTGCTAACAAACGTAACAAATCATTTCGTTTTACAGAGATTAGATAGTTAACAGAAAAAAAATGATGAATTTTTTTGTCAGTTGTGTTATCAGTTATTTTTTCAATATCAAATTCAGTTATTTTTTTGTCTGAAGTTGTATTGCCTTCGTATACATGGCTAATGGCTTACACATTTGGCTTATCAATTTGTGCTTGCATTAGCCAAATGACTATTGAACAATTTATGCTACCGCTAGCACAGTCTCCAGTCAAGTCCATCATCCAGTTTGTAACCATGTAGGGATACATGTATTTAAAACTGGTGTTTGTTCTTTAAATTCTTTGATTACAGTAAGGGTTTATGGGAGCGAGTAGTTTACATTGATTATAGTAAAGCTTTATGGGATCAGGTAGGTTACATTGATTATAGTAAGGCTTTATGGGAGCAGGTAGGTTACATTGATTACAGTAAGGGTTTATGGGAGCGAGTAGTTTACATTGATTATAGTAAAGCTTTATGGGATCAGGTAGGTTACATTGATTATAGTAAGGCTTTATGGGAGCAGGTAGGTTACATTGATTATAGTAAGGCTTTATGGGAGCAGGTAGGTTACATTGATTATAGTAAGGCTTTATGGGATCAGGTAGGTTACATTGATTATAGTAAGGCTTTATTGGAGCAGGTAGGTTACATTGATTATAGTAAAGCTTTATGGGATCAGGTAGTTTACATTGATTATAGTAAGGCTTTATGGGATCAGGTAGTTTACATTGATTATAGTAAGGCTTTATGGGAGCACGTAGTTTACATTGATTATAGTAAGGCTTTATGGGAGCAGGTAGGTTACATTGATTATAGTAAGGCTTTATGGGAGCAGGTAGTTTACATTGATTATAGTAAGGCTTTATTGGAGCAGGTAGGTTACATTGATTATAGTAAGGCTTTATTGGAGCAGGTAGGTTACATTGATTATAGTAAGGCTTTATTGGAGCAGGTAGGTTACATTGATTATAGTAAAGCTTTATGGGATCAGGTAGTTTACATTGATTATAGTAAGGCTTTATGGGAGCAGGTAGGTTACATTGATTATAGTAAGGCTTTATTGGAGCAGGTAGTTTACATTGATTATAGTAAGGCTTTATGGGAGCAGGTAGGTTACATTGATTATAGTAAGGCTTTATGGGAGCAGGTAGGTTACATTGATTATAGTAAGGCTTTATGGGAGCAGGTAGGTTACATTGATTATAGTAAGGCTTTATGGGAGCAGGTAGGTTACATTGATTATAGTAAGGCTTTATTGGAGCAGGTAGGTTACATTGATTATAGTAAGGCTTTATGGGAGCAGGTAGGTTACATTGATTATAGTAAGGCTTTATGGGAGCAGGTAGGTTACATTGATTATAGTAAGGCTTTATTGGAGCAGGTAGGTTACATTGATTATAGTAAGGCTTTATGGGAGCAGGTAGGTTACATTGATTATAGTAAGGCTTTATGGGAGCAGGTAGGTTACATTGATTATAGTAAGGCTTTATGGGAGCAGGTAGGTTACATTGATTATAGTAAGGCTTTATGGGAGCAGGTAGGTTACATTGATTATAGTAAGGCTTTATGGGAGCAGGTAGGTTACATTGATTATAGTAAGGCTTTATGGGAGCAGGTAGGTTACATTGATTATAGTAAGGCTTTATGGGAGCAGGTAGGTTACATTGATTATAGTAAGGCTTTATGGGAGCAGGTAGGTTACATTGATTATAGTAAGGCTTTATGGGAGCAGGTAGGTTACATTGATTATAGTAAGGCTTTATTGGAGCAGGTAGGTTACATTGATTATAGTAAGGCTTTATGGGAGCAGGTAGGTTACATTGATTATAGTAAGGCTTTATGGGAGCAGGTAGGTTACATTGATTATAGTAAGGCTTTATGGGAGCAGGTAGGTTACATTGATTATAGTAAGGCTTTATGGGAGCAGGTAGGTTACATTGATTATAGTAAGGCTTTATGGGAGCAGGTAGGTTACATTGATTATAGTAAGGCTTTATGGGAGCAGGTAGGTTACATTGATTATAGTAAGGCTTTATGGGAGCAGGTAGGTTACATTGATTATAGTAAGGCTTTATGGGAGCAGGTAGGTTACATTGATTATAGTAAGGCTTTATTGGAGCAGGTAGGTTACATTGATTATAGTAAGGCTTTATGGGAGCAGGTAGGTTACATTGATTATAGTAAGGCTTTATGGGAGCAGGTAGGTTACATTGATTATAGTAAAGCTTTATGGGATCAGGTAGTTTACATTGATTATAGTAAGGCTTTATGGGAGCAGGTAGGTTACATTGATTATAGTAAGGCTTTATGGGAGCAGGTAGGTTACATTGATTATAGTAAGGCTTTATGGGAGCAGGTAGGTTACATTGATTATAGTAAGGCTTTATGGGAGCAGGTAGGTTACATTGATTATAGTATGGCTTTATGGAGCAGGTAGGTTACATTGATTATAGTAAGGCTTTATGGGAGCAGGTAGGTTACATTGATTATAGTAAGGCTTTATGGGAGCAGGTAGGTTACATTGATTATAGTAAGGCTTTATGGGAGCAGGTAGGTTACATTGATTATAGTAAGGCTTTATGGGAGCAGGTAGGTTACATTGATTATAGTAAGGCTTTATGGGAGCAGGTAGGTTACATTGATTATAGTAAGGCTTTATGGGAGCAGGTAGGTTACATTGATTATAGTAAGGCTTTATGGGAGCAGGTAGGTTACATTGATTATAGTAAGGCTTTATTGGAGCAGGTAGGTTACATTGATTATAGTAAGGCTTTATGGGAGCAGGTAGGTTACATTGATTATAGTAAGGCTTTATGGGAGCAGGTAGGTTACATTGATTATAGTAAGGCTTTATTGGAGCAGGTAGGTTACATTGATTATAGTAAGGCTTTATGGGAGCAGGTAGGTTACATTGATTATAGTAAGGCTTTATGGGAGCAGGTAGGTTACATTGATTATAGTAAGGCTTTATTGGAGCAGGTAGGTTACATTGATTATAGTAAGGCTTTATGGGAGCAGGTAGGTTACATTGATTATAGTAAGGCTTTATGGGAGCAGGTAGGTTACATTGATTATAGTAAGGCTTTATGGGAGCAGGTAGGTTACATTGATTATAGTAAGGCTTTATGGGAGCAGGTAGGTTACATTGATTATAGTAAGGCTTTATGGGAGCAGGTAGGTTACATTGATTATAGTAAGGCTTTATGGGAGCAGGTAGGTTACATTGATTATAGTAAGGCTTTATGGGAGCAGGTAGGTTACATTGATTATAGTAAGGCTTTATGGGAGCAGGTAGGTTACATTGATTATAGTAAGGCTTTATGGGAGCAGGTAGGTTACATTGATTATAGTAAGGCTTTATGGGAGCAGGTAGGTTACATTGATTATAGTAAGGCTTTATGGGAGCAGGTAGGTTACATTGATTATAGTAAGGCTTTATGGGAGCAGGTAGTTTACATTGATTATAGTAAGGCTTTATGGGAGCAGGTAGGTTACATTGATTATAGTAAGGCTTTATGGGAGCAGGTAGTTTACGTTGATTATAGTAAGGCTTTATGGGAGCAGGTAGGTTACATTGATTATAGTAAGGCTTTATTGGAGCAGGTAGGTTACATTGATTATAGTAAGGCTTTATGGGAGCAGGTAGGTTACATTGATTATAGTAAGGCTTTATGGGAGCAGGTAGGTTACATTGATTATAGTAAGGCTTTATGGGAGCAGGTAGGTTACATTGATTATAGTTAGGCTTTATGGGAGCAGGTAGGTTACATTGATTATAGTAAGGCTTTATGGGAACAGGTAGGTTACATTAATTATAGTAAGGCTTTATGGGAGCAGGTAGGTTACATTGATTATAGTAAGGCTTGATGGGAGCAAGTAGGCTACATTGTAGCTACACATGTAGCATAACCTTTACACAAGTAAACATGTCTAGAGTGAGACATTAAACCAATGTTTTTCAGCATTGCATTTTACAGCTGATATTCAGTTGTTTCCCTTTGGCTAACTCAGCTAAACTTCCCCAAAATTGCTCTGAAATTTAAATGGATATAATACTTGTCTCTTTTATATGTATCAGTGAAAATTATGCTAGAAAGTTTCAGACTTTTCATTTGGTATCCTGATCACATAAACACTCTATTGACACAGTGTCACAGCATACAAATATTCACATCTAATAGTTGATTGGTTGCTGCTTTATGACGCTTTCAACAATTTTTCAGTTATATCATGACATGGAAGCAGGAGTTAACCAACTTCTTAAATTAAACATGGTGACACAATCCAGGAATCGATACCCGATTGTTAATGCCGGAAGACACTACACTAAGCCTGCACTTTCACATCTCATGTGGATACAGAGAAAATAATGTATTAGAATGCAAAATACTATTTCAAACAATTGAAACTGGAAGACTCAAAGTGTTTCGTCAAAATAAGCAATGTATTCAAAACTAATATGTCAAAGCAAAGTGTGTGAACTCTTGTATTTCTAGTGATCATTCTAGCAATTAGTCAAACTTCATGGGGTCACTAGACTCCAAGATGAGACATTGTATGATGGACTTATCTACAGTAGTATACCTGTCAAGGTAATAACAAGTCTGAGAGGAATACATTATTGTAGTTAGCTTGGACAGTTCTATAAATATTTGCCACTGGAACCAAGAACTCTCTATTCCATTTTGTATATCATAGTAAAATAGTTTTATATATATTTTGAAATTCATTAAAATTTTGCTGTTGTAACAAGTTGTCATTCTATGAATTACAGAGTCGCACAGAAATTACCAGTAGCCATAGAGAGTACAGCGACTTTGTGTAATGCATGCATTGGCCATCAGAGGGCTGAGGAGGAAAATGAAATAAGCAGCAGAAACGAGCGACTTTGTACTGAATATAGCATGGCCTTGATAAGGTAGTGTTATTTTTTATGTAGTAATCTTTTAGTCTTCACGGAAGAGTAGTGATGGACAGTTTACATATGTATTTGGATGTTATTCTATGAATGTACACATGTACTAAGTTTTATATTAATTGCAAGATGAAAGTTTTCAAACTTTGAATGAATCGAAGAATTTCAAAATATACATGTATATGAAAAGACCATGAATGATTTATTCATACACATAGGGTGCATTGAATCGAGAAAAGTATAAACTTATTATAGTTATTGTAAACACATACCATTTACAGATTTTATGTTGCTTTGTGTCGGTTTCAATGCAAGTTAACACTATGGGATATTTCATCCATTGCCTACCTGTATAACACACTCTTATTTGATTGGGATCTTGGCAGATGACAAATGTTTGCCTTGTTTGTAGTTTGGATAGCTGCATTCCTACTTCAGTGGGAGGTCTACCAATTTGGAGTTTTGGGAAATAAGTATTATTTATGAGAACATCATTAATACCATCATTCATTTAAGGGTTTTGACAATTTCATGAATGAATTGTATTTGCAGTGACAGCTGAGGCTATTACTCTAAAGAGATAAAGTAATATCTATATTATACCTGTATATAACAGAAATATATGACGAATATAAGCTGTATTTTACTATATAGATTTGTGAATCATGTGACCGAAAAGGGTCAGAACCGACAGTTTTCTAAGCCAGTGCACATGGTAGCTGCTGAGGTTAGTATTGAAGAATACTCGCTTCTTTGTCCCACTAAATAAAAGTCCCTGGGGTCTTATTCACAAAGAAACTTAAGTCTAAGTCTAAGAATTGAGACCTAAAATACCATGTGTCATTATTCTAAGAATTTGTCGAAAGTTTGTCTGTGAATAGCTTGTCAGATACACTGTTACAGAAACTTTTTATTAATTCTTAGAATTAAGACACTTGCTACCATATAGGTCTCAATTCTTAGACTTAGATTTAAGTTTCTTTGTGAACAAGGCCCCTGAGAGCTGTGACTCATTCTTTAGGTAGATATGAAGATTTTGATTGGTTTTATACCAAATTTATGTTCATATTTCCTAAGTACAGGTAGATAAGTCATGATGCAATCTCTTATGTCATATCATATTTTACCTATATGTGAGCTGGCTTTCTAAAAAATACAGAAGTTTTAAAAAGTTATTGTTAATCTGTACTTAATGAAAGAATATTTTAACAGTTTGAATTCAGCATCAAATTTCCTTATATAAGAATTTAAACTCTTACTATAAATGAACTTTGGATTGCCTTAGTTTTGACAAAATAGAAACTTAATTTGGTTTATTGAAAACTGTTTACGAACATAAATGGCCACATTCAGCATCAAACATATTTTTAAAGAAAATGGCTTAATAAGATAGAGGAATTTTGAAGAGAGTAACAATGAGACAACTCTGAGATAACTCTGCACTAACACAGGGCTTTGAATGTTTGAAAATGAAATAGAAATATCAGTAGGGAACTGATCGTCACGATTAAAAAAGTTTTAGTAACCAAGAAAGTTAGTTGAATTTATTTTGATTTTCATACTGAAATTTGTTGCAAATAAAATTTCTTTGTAGAGAAAAGAATTGATATATTTATATGCCCTATTCTCAAAGATGTATGATTTATATACAAAGATTAAATTAGACATTCAGGTTTTAGGAGTTATTTGTAATCGATGGAGGTAATAATTTCCTGTATTCTGCTTTGGCAGTATGGAATACCAGAATGGATTGTCGAGATACGCCACGATGCTACACACGGCACAATGCCTCCTTTGTCCATGTTGAGAGCAGGTGCTGACTGGGCACTGTCCTGGCTCAAGGTAAATCAGAAGTGGTGTTTGATTCATAAAAGCATAATATTGTCTGCTTTATTTGAGAAAATTTTAACTTTCTTGCCAACATCTCTAGCAAAGTGTCACATTTTAGAAATGGAATCTGGATTTCTTCATATAAATTGTGATAGCGTTAAGAAAGATCAGCCACTGCATCTTGAATGCAATACATTTTGTTATACTTATAACCTGTTGAGTATTATCTTGCATGAACGTCTCGGGTGTATATCACTCCTGGTCAAAACTTTATGGAATCTTACACTGTTTGGTCTCTCTGTCTGTCTGTGGCTACATTTATATCTTTCAAGAATTTTGTTTTACTAGATGGAATTGTAGACACTATGGTCATTAGTGTTTTACTGACACAACTTGTTCTATTCATACAGACTGAATTTTGGGAAAATCAATTACGAACCATGGAGACACCAATCAGTGAGAAATCATCCATCACCATGCCAACAAAAGAGGATGTTTGTAGATTATTGGATAACTACATACAGAGCAAAGCAAATGTAAGTGTTATGGAATGAATAAATCAGAAAAAGAAAAGATCTTGTTACACCTTTATATATATTGTGTTAAGGGAATATGAATAGTTGTTTTAGATGACATCATTGATATTGCTTCAAAATAGAGCATCTGTTGGAATGTGAAATTCTGATTGATCTGCTACACATTGAATTACATGTTTTAGAATTTTTAAGTGAATCTTTTTGAAAAAGGAATGCTATATATAACAAAAACTGTAAACTTTGAGAAATTATGTTGAGTTATACTATAATTTTTTTTTTCAACTTGTTCAAGTCCGACACCAGTTATGGTCAATCTGAGATGGGCAAAGCTGTAGAGAACCTGGAGAAAATGCTTCTGTTGAATAGGTAAGTATTCCTTGGCTGTGTTAATTGTAAAATATGCATTTAATGTACCAAAGTATGAACAGTCTCAAACACAGGGTGAATAATACAACAAACACAAATCATTGCAATGGCTGGCCTCTGGGAATAAACAGAGACAGGAATAGGTGTCATGGGGTAATACAAATCTCATAGGAATTAGACTAGCATTCTAAATATTTACATATGGGAGGCAGGCTTGGTGTAGTGGTCAAGCCCTTGGCTTGCGATGCAGACAACTTAGGTTTGATTCCCAGATTGCAACACTATGTTGGTTACCTCCTGTTTCCATGTTGCAATTAACTGAAAAATTGATGAAAGTACCGGTAACATAAAAAACAACCATCTTACATATGGTGTGAAAGTGTTCAAAGGCATTTGGAAAAATATGTATTTGAAATAATAATTATGGGAGTTATTGCCCTTTCTAGATTTTATTTAATTTTAACAATTTATTTTATTTTTTTTTTTTTGTTTCTTTTTCTTATTCTTTGTTTTCTCTGTATATTAAAGTATCTATTTACTCAAGAAAAAGACGTGAAAAAATGTCATAAGATTCAGTTTATAACTATAGGTAGTCTGAAGAAATTTTTTTTTAAATTTTATATGTCAGCATGCATTCTGAGAGAAACTGAAAACCATGTTATTCTTCTTTTTTGAGAGAATTATGCTCCTTGAATTTCAATGATTATGGGAAAATTGTTGAAGTATGATATTTAAATCTAACAGACAAGCACCATGAGCAAAAATACTTTTGACTATACTGATAATTGTAATATTTCATGAAGAAAGCAGTTATTTTCTTTGTCAGTTCTTTGACGATGCAGTGCTTGCTGATACAGAAATATCTATTATCCACAGACCGTCATACAGCTGTCGCTGATTCCAGTGATGATGCAGATGGTAATAAAGATACAAATAATCATATTCAGTAGTAATTTTCCTAAAATTACTGTGTTTTGGTTTTTGTACACCATGCAATTTTTGCATTATTGGTGACAATTAATTCTCCATTTTCACAAATCTTGTATTTTTATAATTCACTTTACCCCACTGTGGTAGAATGTTGAGCTAGTTCGACCTGTAATTCTTAAGTCATGGGTTCAAGTCCAGACAGATCTATGGATCTTCTAGGTGTATATCCAATACATAAAAGGTAAAGACATAGTCTGTGTCACATATAGGCATGTGAAATATTCCTAAGGGTTCAAAGAGTGGTGCTCAGTAGCCATACACAAGCAGTGTGGTACAGATGTAGAAAACTCTACTTCACAATCATCAAAGTAATATTTTTACAGTTATGGAGGATGATGTGGTCTTACCATTCAGGATTGTTCTGTTCTGGAAACCCATACTGAAAATAATACATCGGCAAAAATTATTTACAAAACTTCTGAAGGAAATGATCACCATGGTAACAGATGAGGATTCCTCACAGAATGCGATGTTATTGGAATGGATAATGACTCTTGTGAAATTAATTGAAGAACAAGGTATGTAGTGCTTAACCTTCCCTTTTTACTTTTAAAATGCTTTTTGAACTGAAAAATAATTTGATTATTTGTACATGTGAAAGCTAATCAGTGTGATTCTTATTTATTTGATTTATTTGTAAAAACATCTAGAAAAATAAGATTGAAAAGTGGATCTTATATCACAAGAATATCATTATTGCATATTTAATCTTGTATTTTTTAGCCTTTTTTCTTGTTGAATAATTTCCATGACAATCTTTACTTTATCAACTGCATACTGTTTTATTAAATCCATGTAAACTGACTTTAATGTGTTCCTTTTCAGATGACAGATTTTTTAGATGTTCCTTGCACATTCCTTACCACATCCTACTGGGGGACTGTATCAGAGTACCTAACAGAAACACAGTTCAGTTGATCAAATTGTAAGATTCATAGTACAGAATTCTCAAATATCTCCTGATAATCTTCTTTAGTTAATCTGAGCTCAAGTAAGTTACAATCATCCAGCATCAGGAGTCTGGCATCTGTTGACATGTCATATATTTCACCTTTCTGCAAAGAGCTGCAGCAATTCCTGCAATCTTGGCAAACTCATTGTCCTCTACTAACATTTTTTATCCACATTGCTTAAAGGAATATCAAAGGTGTGTTAATTTAGGTCAAGATGGTTTCCTTCTTTAAGGTTTTCCTCTTTCAGATTGAATGAAAAGGTATATATCAGAGTGATGTAGAAGGTTGTTTTGAGGAAAGGTTTTGGGAAATTTCTTTTCGTTAGAATATTAATCAAATTCTTCTAAACTGTTTTGAATATTTTTTGGACTTTATTTTTCCATTTTATGTTGCTGCCAATGTATTGATTTTGTGTATTTATGCTGATTTTTAGTATATGAATGTTATCGTAAAGTATTTAAATACAAAATAAATATTCTTAGGGTTTTTTTTTTCATTAAAATGTAAAAGAGGGAAAGCGAAGAAAACTATGTCATATTATATGGATTTCTGAGAAATTTTTCTTCAAAACTATACAGAGGGATTGATGAAACTTGGTAAGGATAAAGAACTCCTACAGAAGTTTTTGTTTTTAATAGGTTGAAAGCAGGATATAGCAAAGTAAATCTGTAAAGCTAACTTCACAAGAGTAACTTTTACTTCAAGTGGTTTGCATAGAGTAAAAACATACTACATACATACTGTACTATAGAATGATAGAACAAGTAATATGTTGTTTGCTAAATTCAAATCAAACGTTCATTCTACACTACACCAAAAACAGTTAAGTTGCAAGTTATTGAAGTACTTTCATCCTGTTCCTTCCAGTTTTTTACCTTATCACACCCCTACTCTGACACCATCGACAATGCGAGAACTTACCAGAGTCTCCGATATATTCCTCAATGAAACACCCACGCTAGAAAGCCGTGACACAAGTATAAAGACATTGCAAGGTATCAAGAAAGATTGTTTTTCATATTATTTGCAATTAAGAAGGCAACTATGTATTTTATGAACATACTTTATATTGCTGTACATTTCTTACATTTAATTAAAAGCAAGTATGTATTATAAACCATTCATTTTATGAAAATGCTTCTCTAGAATAAATGAAGGATTTAATCTCATCTTAGACAAAATGTTCAGGTAAAGTATTATATGAAGGTCTGTCAACCATAAACCTTTCTCATTTTTAACTAAATGGATTATTAAGTATGGCATATTTGCATACAGTATTGTTAGGTATAGGGTATACAATGCTGTACTTATTTCCCTTCTGTATTATAGGAGAAGCAAGCTTGGTGAAGTGGTGAAACACTTGCCTTGCAGTGCAGATGATCTGGATTTGTTCTCCCATTTGCACCACCACATTTAAGAGGTTGCTTCCATGTCACTACCCAAGTATATAACGTCATTAACAGTGATGTAAAAAGCAAACTATCTAACAAGTAGTATAGGTCTGGAGATAGTTTTTAATGTTTTAAAACTAGCTTGTACCATAACTGGTATTTTTTTCAGTTTTCCAGATTTACCCATCAGTATTCATCAGCATATTTCATTTATACATTTTCCAGATTTACCCATCAGTATTCATCAGCATATTACATTTATACATTTTCCAGATTTACCCATCAGTATTCATCAGCATATTACATTTATACATTTTCCAGATTTACCCATCAGTATTCATCAGCATATTACATTTATACATTTTCCAGATTTACCCATCAATATTTAACATTTAGTCAGTAATTCAAATTTATGTGTCTATATTTTACTGTTAAATTTGCTCTCCAGATTTATCAGTCTGTGATACACACAATGACGATAGCAGTGACGATATAGTGATGTCTTGGAAACTTTGCTCAGGTAAGTGGAATGCTGAGGTCACGAAGATAGGTTATATGTGTTATTGGAGAATGTCACATTATTGATTATGGATTAACTTTTGTTGCCCAGGGAATTTTTCACCACATGTTGACGTGACAAGATGAATGAACCTGATGGCAGATGTGTCAGATATATTGACACACACAGTCTGTTGACTCTAGGTAAATGAATGAATGATGTACCTATATATTTGTAGGTGTTTCGAGTACGCATGAACTAGAACGCAATAACAGTATGTAATTTGTGCTTTGATACTGAGATGATCGAATAATGCTGAACATGAGTCTGTGTTTTGTACTTCAGATTCAGTTGATTGGGAAAGCTGCCCTATTGGTCTGTTACCTGGACAACAAATGTCCTACACAAATTTTGACCTTCATAACGAAAGTGGGGATCTTTATGATGACCAAGGATCTAGATCAGACAATGACCTAGTTTCAGAATTACAGTCTTTTCAACCTTTATCCATGGATACGTAAGAATTTATTTTCTCCTCCATTTCGTTCAGTGGTCTAGATATTTTGTTGTTGGCTGGATTGTAAAGCAATTTCTGGACTATATATTGGTGATGTCCATCTGTTTGTCAGTCAGCATTTTGGTTAAGATTTCTGGTAGAAGCAAATATCTCAGCAACTTAGAGGAGTATAAAAGTAATACTTCACACATAGGTTCTTTATGACCAGAACTTTCAAATTATGCCATGACTTTTGACGTAGTGATCTTAACCATAGACTTTGACCTACCCGGTAATTTTAAGAAACTTTAACTTTGGCTATATCTTTTGAAACAATAGGGATATGGCTTGGATACTGCGCACATAGGTTCTTCATGACAAATACTTTCAATTGATGCCATGACTTTAAACCTTGTGACCTTGACCCTGTTTTAAATGTGCTTTGCAGTCTGGCCATACTGTCTTTAGCGGTTTCTTGTTTGATCTAGCATTATCTATATCCAAATTCATATTTGAACAGTGTATTAGTGTGACTTCATATTAGCATGCATATTCCACTTCTGAAATCATTTCACAAAATGAAGCTCAAGTACCTTGTTGCCATGACATTTAAAAAAGTAATCACTACTACATCTGTGACCCTAAGTTGTCAACTTTAAGAAATATGATTTATTATGCTCCCCACAAAATTTCGGGGGAGCATATAGTCACTGTCGTGTCCATGTGCCCATCTGACTGTCTGTCCGTCCAAGCTCATATCTCTGATACCTTTCATCAAAATTTGATCATACTCACCAAAATGTTATTAAGGTTAAGGGCTTTTGGACAAAGGTCACTCAAGGTCATTTCTGAAAGGTGAAGCTCACTTATTAATTATGACTTAAAATACCATGAAGTACTTTTATCTCCTACACCTTTTATCAGGATTTGATCATACTTCACTAAAATGTAAGCTGGTGTGGCCAAATGGATAAGGTGCTCGGCTCATGACCAAGAGGTCTCGGGTTCAACTCCTGCCATGGGCACACTGGTGTTCTGTCTTTTGGATGAGACAGTAACAACTGAGGTCCGGTGTCATGGCAGGCATGGCACGTAAAAGATCCCTCACTGTTATTTAGGTTAAGAGCTGTTGGACAAAGGCCACGCAAGGTCATTTCTGAAAGGTCATTTATTAACTATAACTTAAAATACACTGAAGTACTTAATCTCATCACCTTTCATCAGAATTTGATCATACTTCACCAAAATCTTATTTAGAATAAGGGTTTTGGACAGAGGTCACTCAAGGTCATTTTTAAGGTCAAGGTCACTTATTAACAATGACTTAAAATACCATAAAGTACTTTTATCTCCTACACCTTTCATCAGAATTTGATCATATTTCACCATAATGTTATTTAATTAAGGGCTTTTGGACAAAGGTCACGCAAGGTCATTTCTGACTTAAAATACCATGAAGTACTTATATCTCCTACAACTTTCATCAGAATTCGATCATACTTCACCAAAATGTTATATAGGCTTTTGACAAAAGTCACTCAAGGTCATTTCTGAAAGGTCATGGTCACTTATTAATTATGACTTAAAATACCATGAAGTACTTATATCTTCCTCACCTTTCATCAGAATTTGATCATACTTTACCAAAATGTTATTTAAGTGACGGCTTTTGGACAAAGCACTCAAGGTCATTTCTGAAAGATCAAGGTCAGAATAAGAAGTTTTATATAACTAATCAAGGTCAAGCTTACTTATTTTAGTTGAAAATACTGTGATCACTTGTCGTTCTACAGTTGACTCAATCGGATATCCATATGATACATTGAGATTTGAAGTCATCATCAATTAATACAATGATTTCCTATAAATGAGCCAATCATTTCCTTCATTATTGCTGTGCTTCTTGGCGTATCCATCAATTTTATTGATTTTTTGTATATGGATCGAGTCATTAATTTCCTGCATTATAAGTGAAACTGCCGTTCCGGGAACATCCATGAGTTTCACTGATACTCTTGTTTTTAAACATTTTTCCCGACATATTGATAGTGTTTAACAAACACCTTTTGGTTTTGATGATTCACTACATTATTTTCTTTGAAATTACTTCTCAAATATACATGTATATATATTTGGCAGGAGAAACTTTTGCACTGGAATAGTAAGGGGGCACATGGTATGACTTTTGACAGCAGAGCTACCACCATAATTAAACAGCATTTTCCTGATAGGTAGAGAGATATGCAATCCCCAAACAAAATTCTTTCTTGATGAAATATTGACAACACTCCCCCCTCCCATTCTGTTTTATTCCTTGATTTAGGTGTTCCTAATACTGCCATCTTGTATTTCAGAAGTATTGACTCTCAGCAAAATTCTATGGCTAGTTCAAGATGGAGCGAGGAAGACGTAACCCAAATCAAATCGTTAATAAAATCATTTTAAGTCAGCTACATGTATCATTCTTTAAGGCAAAATATTACCTCAAATGGAATGAATGGATGGAGCAAAGGCTACTTTTCCTTGAAATATTGACTTGGACTATTAAAGTGCATTAATCAAGGTCTTCTAAAGTTTGATGATAGCCTTTTCTTCCATAGCCAGATAGGTATGTGGAAATGGTATGGTATGCTATAATCTGTCATTATCAGTTCAGACCAGATGACCCACAATCGACCATTGGGTTTAAACATGGGACCTCTTGGCACCGAGTCAAGCAAGAAACTGGAGATATGGAGGCCACCGGCAGATCCAGGGCAAAGCCCTGGATGGGGAGGGGGTTAAAGGGCAAAGCTCAGAAGTTCCTTTGTATTCTCAAATTTCAAAAAGAAAATAACATTACAAGAAATAAACTTTTGTTTGTTTCTAATCCTTTCAATGTACATGACTGCCATATAGATTAGAAATGCACTTCGATCAAGAGTGATGTAGTCTCTTATGCAATGCACTCAATAAGAAGAGGGGTCTGGCCATATGAGTACATACCATGTTTCAGTTACTACTTTCTCATTATTTTCTTATAAAGAAAATACCAAATATTTGAAATTTTTGGAATTTTAATGAAGGTGTGTGCATCCTTAGACCCTTTAAATCTGCTAGCTGTAATAAATGTCAGTCTACTATAAACTACCATTACACTGCGCCACTATATTATTTAAGAAGTTGGTTACCTCCTGCTTCAATACTTTGATAAAACCGACAAATTAACAAGTAACGTAAAACACAAATCAACCAATCAACCCAACCTACCATGATAAATGCATAAATACATGTAGCTCTGATTCTAACTTAATACATGTAATAAGTGGAAGAGATAAAAAAAACAACATTTGTTGTTAAGTAATTTAATCACATAACAATGACAATATTTGTGAACAGCACTGAACTTCTTACAACATCTTGACGGGTGAATGTAAGCTAAGAGATAAAATAGGTTGACAAATGACTTGAGTGTCTTGAGCCAAAAAAAAAAAAAGGGGAGGGGGGGGGAGGTTTAGGTGGTATTATGATGGGCTTTCAACAATGTCAGTTGTAAATGCAAGTACTGTACATTAAAAGCATTTTCACTGTCAAATCATTTCATACAAAACATATGAAAAATAATCGTGATGACTTTTCTTTCAACAGCATTCCTTGCTCAACAAGGATACACAGCCATGATGGTTTTAAGACTCGTACCATGATCTCGATCTCGTAACTGATCTGCAGTCAAGACACTCAAGTTGGATGTCGAATTATTAGCCTCTAACTGAGGTACTTTACTTCACCTTACTGGTGACTTAATTAAAGCATTGTAACATTTACAACACATCAAAGAAAAATTTTGATGTTTTCAATTTATGAAAAAGTAGCATAAATGCCTATATTAAAATATATGATTCAGGAATGATGAGAAGAACAAAGTTACAACCGATAGAAAGCAAATTTTACATTAAAAACATAAATTCAAACTTCATTTTTTTTTCTATTTCAAACCATTTTCCTATTTACCATTTTCTTTTGACTATTTATTTCCTTTTTCAATGATAAGTTATAAATCTTTTGAATTTTGAAATTTGGAAGTTCAAGCGTCCTAATTATTTGGATCATTGGAAGTCTCTCACGAGCTATCTAATCATTTTATGATACAAAATGTACATGTACCGGTATATACTGTACAGCAAATTACAGTCTGGGTTACTCAGGATATATAGACTGTATATCAGTACTATGATTCTTCGTAATTATTACATCTACCCTAATACATATATGTATAAGGACAAAACTGTGATATCGCCCCATGTAAGATATACATGTGTATATATACATATGTACATAAAAGTTACACACATCGATATATAATTAAAGACACCTCACATGCATACAATACAGGACATCTACACTGTGTCAGAAATTTGATCCAATGTTACTATATAATGCGATGGAAATCGCTTAATTTGATGTTTATTTGCTAATTCAAACTTCACTGATTCCTGTAAACAAAGCCATCATTGTCATTCAAAATTATTGTTGCATATACTAAACTCAACATTATGTGATGCATAATTATATAAAGATTAATGTTAAAGATTTTCATGTAACAGCTTGTCCACATTTGATGATAAAGTGCATCTTCTGGCACCTTATTGTTTTACAAAGGTAAATCTGCCATGGAATCACAATGCTGTTAACAATTTTTCAGTTATATTACAAAGCTGAACCAAATGGTCTTCAACTTATGAAAACACTGGCAAGATAATTTCAAAACCTACACTTTGCACAAAGTGAGTTACCACCAAATCTGTCCGTTATCTGGTCAATGAATTGTGAGAAATATGTAAGTAAACCTCCATATGGAAAGCTTATGTTCAGTTTTAGATTCAAATTCAAATGCAACACCAAAGATAAGAATATTTCAGCTCTGTATACTTTAAATAAATAATGAATTAACACATGAAAGAAATGCAGTTGTCTAATTTATGCTGTCGTAGACAGGATTCTTTAGATCTAAATGTACCTGGCCACGATTAAAGGAGAATAAATAAATATGACCATGATAATTCATTCAAACTATCATTGACAGATTCAAAAATAAATGAATCAAATGATGAATTATTTATTGAAATATTGTTATGAATCAAAACAGGGTTTTTATCAATGAACTGGTATGTTTAAAAATTCAATTTTTACACGTGAGGTAATTTTAAGATTTGTATCCATGGAATTTTTAAATCTTCATTTTATGCTATAAATAGAGTAGAATAAGAAATAATTTATTACTTCTACAATTTGACAATCTACTCTGAAACTGTCATTCAATGTCTAAACATTTATCAAATTTCCCTTCCAAATGGAAAATACTTACTATGAACCACTGTAACAAATTGCACACCAAAGACAGATTTTACAAACCTGAGGCCATGTTCATTTACACAATAGTTGCACAACATTCATGAATAATAACAAAATATTTTTAAAAATCCCCTTGCTTAATGTAAGCAAGTTGTTGGTTGTCATAAATTAAGAATGATATTTGACGCATGTCTAACTGACAGCTGAAATGTAATTAAACTAACGAGGTACGCCTACGAAGATTTAACATGTCACAGATAGACAAGCAATGGAGACAAATAACTTCAAAACAGTTTCTATGTTAAAGCATAAATAATTTGGTTTTGACAATGTCAATTACAAAAGGAAGCAATCTGACCCATCTACTGGATCAGCTGATACTAATAGACATATGTACACAGTCAATAACGATGCAATACTTTAGAGATTGACATTTATGACGTAAATGTTGTAGAAATCTATCAGTGAACAAGTCAAAAAGTTGTAATTTTGACAATTTCAATTTGACAGGCAAGAAATAACGCAAGAAATAACGCATGAAAATGATGATTCAAATTATCATAGTTCAAAAGTCATAAAAATCATTACCAAATCTGATGGACCTACTGCATCACATGAAGATCTGATTACATCCCACGGTGATTACATCTGACATTATCAACCGTTATGTTGAATAACTTTAAGGCAAATATAAACCAAAAGAGATACAGATCTGAAACTTAAAATAGAAGTGCTGTTTCAACTACTGCAATAATAAATGAAAACAAAAAGAAATCCAAAAGAAATACTTGGTAAACTGATAAGTATAAAACTTTGAAGAAATAAGCAAAGAATGTTCATGACAAGAGTACACAAAATACTACATGTTCACCTCTTGTGTTTGCCAACAACTAATTAAACCTGCATCATGATATGGCAATTATTTATATCAATAAAATTTCTACACATTTCTATCAACTATGGAGGAGATTACCTATGAGAATAATTTACAACACAAATAATCACTACAATTAGTGAATCAGTAAGCACCATTCAAATAACTTTTGTAAAAGAAAACCAAAAAAAAATTACATGTATATATAATATGAAATAGCATTACCAACAGTGCAAAATACAGATTTACTGCATGTGAACTTGATCATTCAAATAAAGACTATTTTAGTTTTGAATTGGCTGAATAAAATTCAATAAGTATCAACCCCACATGTTATAAGATTCATAATCAAATGGCATTCATGAAATAAGTTTTGATACCTTGCTCTGTAGGTGTCAACAAAGACAGAAAGCATTACACCATAATAACCAGTTAATAAAAATATGATACCGCAAAATGTAGAGGATATCTACTTTGCACCAATGATATAAGCACAGAGTTCCTGAGGATTAGTCTCTTCAGGATGCTGGTTCATTACAGCCCGCACTTTATGTTCTGCAAATAAGCCACACAGATGATAGTACAAATTATAGCGTTTATCGGTAGGGTGGATGGGAGCATCGTCGGCAACGGCTGAAGCACAAGACAAAGAATGTAGGTCAGAAACGCTGCTCGGAATATGGGTAACGTTTGGTCCCACAGCAAAGTGTCCATAGTTCAAATTAGTGTCGGGTTGGGCATTAGATTTCTGCTCATGACCTACGACCCCGAAATTTCCGAGTCCAAGATCGTTTGTATGGAAAGCTGGAACACTCATACTGGTATGTTCAACAGGCTGATGAGAGGTAAATCCTGTGGACTCTGTCCTACTCAATGATCTCTTCTGGCTGATTGCCTGTCGCTGAGGTGGTGTAACTTGTTGGTTGTGACCTGGAGATCGCATCTGTAACTTTGCTTGTAAGGCATAGTTCTGATTTTGTGAATTGGCCCAAGGGTCCTGCCCTCGTTGATGTATTTCGGTGGGTGGATAGTCAGATTCGAAGGCATCAATTCCTCCTTTAGGTACAATATTACTGCTGAAGCTGTTACGATCTAGACCAAACACAGGGTCAAAGGTCCACTTTGTCTCTCCACTCTGATGCTGTGCACGGTGTGATGAGGCAAACGGAGGTTCAGTTGCCTCTCTTTCCATACTCGAATGGTAACAAGGAATTTCTCCAGTCAAGTTGCTTTGTGACGAGTTGGAATGAAACACTTCATTGGGTCCAGGAAAAAGACAATAGTCCACAGAAATCTGGTCCCCTATCAGGTGCAGCTGGGTATCGGAGGAACTATTCTGACGCATCATGTGCCTCATAGTCTTCTGGGGCTGGTGATGGTCCTTGATATGCTGTGTCTCGGGTGCACTCTGCATCCTAGCCAGGGTAGAATGTTCATTACCTTCTGGAATTCCCAAGTATGGTCTACCATGCTGGAATACCTCCCCAGAATGTGGTAAACGCTGACTCAACAGCCTTGTTCTTGGACTGTCATTTCTGTTTGCTGGACTCTGAAATTTGCTCTCCTCCATCGGAGGAGGATAATGCATTGGAGGGTAACATACTTGATGAGGGTTCATACCATACTGACCCTGACTATAATGGGCTTGGACATTTTGTTGTGGGAGATAATTGTGAGGGTTATGCTGCTCTCTCATCATTTGAGGTCGTTGTTGAGAGAGACGTGGATCATGAGCCCCTTGTAAGGAGAACTGTCTCGATAGCTTTTTGTGCATATTTTGGGGTTGCTTCTGTTGCTGAAATTCCACAGGTAAGGGTGTAGACTTCTGCATCGAAAGATTTTGGTGTGGTCGAAGATTGTTACCCAATGTCAATGAGAGATGGTTGGCAAGTGGTTGATGTTGATTGGTTTGTGGATGAGAGATGGTCAGGGGACTCCTGCCATGTGGCGGACTTCTAGTGAAGTGGTGGTCATCTCCAGAACTACTGTCTCCTGCCTCATCTGATAGTTTTTTAGCCAGCATCAAATGGCCACTGATCAGAAATTGTTCTTGAATCTTCGGTTTTGGTGAGGGAGATTTTCTCTGCAATGGAGAAGATGACCTTGAAACCTGATTATCTGCAGTATGAAGATGACATTTCCGCAGTTCTTCTTCTTTTCGTTTTCTGTCTTCTTGACGTTTCTCTTCCAACTCAGCTTCTTCCAGACGTTTTTTATATGCCTTTAGCTTTTCTTTTTCCCTCATATCAACCTTTTTACTAAAGTCATCAGTTATAGCATTCAGATCTGTGGCCGAGTGTCGTAAATTACTTGGTACAGCACTAATGAGATCACTAGGTAGTGCGGTAGGAACCAGAGAACGTGTTCTTTGCAGAGCCATTTTTGGTCCACCACTGGATTTCCTACTTAAAGGTTGCTTCTTTTTCTCACCTGAAAACAAAACAAGTTGTTTAAGCAAGATCTGTGAGAGCACTATATGTAACTGTTTATGATACTGATTCTGATTTACTCTAACACAGGTAACTTGATCTTCTGTTTAAATCATAATAACTTGATCTTTAAATCCAAATATTTTCTAAGGACCCAGTTCAGTAACAGGGAAATAGAACTCCTCTGAAGTCAAACTATTCCTGTTGGTCTCCTGAATGTGTTTTATCGAAAGTGAAATCCATCTCATGATTTACACTATGTAAAGAAGGCCCTACATGTAGAAAATTCTTCACTGTTAAAATATAGTTCAGTCAATTGTCTTTATACATTTGATAATCTACAGCATGCATGTCAGACTTACCACAGACGCCCTTCTCTCTGTCCCTAATTTCTTGTAGTTTTTGTCGAGTTTGTTCCGCTAGTTTATCCGTTACAGAGCGATGAGGATTGTTCCCTCTCTCTGGATGGTAAAATTTGCACTTGTTACCATAGGTGCACTTCTTGCTTCCGTAAGGACAGGGAGGAGGCAGGGGTTCCTGCTGTTTGGGTTCTTTAGACAGAAAGTTATCCAGATTTGGTCCGTGTCTTCCGAGGGGGTCATCAGGTGGCATAAATCTGAAAAAGACAGCAAAACCTTGTTACCAGTAACTTGTTTTGTATTTCTGAAATAACTATAGATATGCTAATAAATAAAGAAATGTACATATATTTGTAAAACACTTATGCTCCTTTGGCAACAATTTTCTTTCAGGCAAAATTCCTGAAAAGCAGAAAGACGGATGGATGGGCCAAATGCAATGTATCCAAAAATCATTCTGATCAGAGCATGAAATATTCAAACTGTACCACTCTACCTATCTTGTTTATATTCACTTTTACAAATAACTCCTACGTTAAACACTTTCCTGTAAATTTCCATAATTTTCTTCCCTTTACAAAGTTCCTTATATTCTTGGTTTTTGGGGTTTTTTATGGTCTCCCATAAAATTTCTACAAATGAAGTTCTAGGCATCAAGACTCTCTGACACCCAACATGCTTGAAATATCTTCACAGGAATTATTCACTTTTTCCAGAGACCTGATAGGAACGCATGAAGTTTTGTAAAAACATTTAATTTTTATGGTAACCTACATAATTCAGTTGGGAATCCTAATTTAGTAATGACACAGTAATTGCTATTAAGGAAAGTTGTATATGAGTCTCTACCTAATAAACAATAGTCCCACAGCATTTAACATGTCTATGTCCACTCAAAAGTTTCCGTGATTAATACCTGAATAAACTCTACGAAATGTCATGTGCAGTACGGGAAATGTTGCGAGGACGATGGGATTTCCTTAAGTAAATAACATCAAATTATTTTTTCTGAGAAGTTTATTTTGATATAGCCTACTGGATCCGCCTTTGTGTATTATTTATTTATCCATTCCTTTATTTTATAATCTCAAGCAATTTTTTCCAACAAATGTTCTGCAGGGTTTTGATGTGATGAACTTCTATCACAAGGTCAAAACGCGCTTCATAGCCCTATAAAACAGGATTAGGGCTACCGAGCGTACTTGGTCCATGTGACTTCTATATTTAAATGATGAGTCCCACAACAGATACCCAAGCAGCAACCGTCGTACAACAAAGGGAGCCGTAGGCTCACCAGCATTTACCTGGGAAATTTTGACTTTGGGTCAAGGATATGACACTTTCTTCTATTGTGGATAACAATTCAGTGAAGTATGAAGTATATTTGTATTATAGCTACAATTTTAAGGATGGGGTGCTAATTTTGGTCACAATTTCACGGTGACCATGACTATGGAAATGTGACCTGGGATGAAATTTATGACACACCTTTGTGTTATGGTGAGAATCTCGTAGAATATCAATGACGAAGTATTCTGTCGGTTTTGAAAACGTCATTACTGTACGGAAACTCCGTTTGTAAGAGTACAAATACATGTATATTGTATGGTGGAAACTGTGTTCAGTCCATACGAATTTTGACGAGTGCAAGACTCGTACAGAACACAACCAATCGAAAAACTAACAATATCGCTTCTAACCTCGACTCGAATACAAGATACATAGATTCAAAAAAGAATACAACAGTGATATTTTCGCGAGAATCTATGTCTTACAATTACTATTTACAGTTCTGCTTGGAAAATAATGTACTTGAGGTCACTGATGGACGCTCTCGTTGATACTGTATTATCATTGATAGACAAACGCCAAGCATCTTGATCTCTGAAAGTATTGATCTATATAAGTATCGTGGCTTAGTGGGATAGACGAAAAGATGAATAAAGCAATTTTGATTTTTTTATCTTTAAATCGGTCTTCACTGCCTCATCAAGAAAGGCGGGATATGGACAAGCCCCCTGAGGAAATCGTGCCCGGGATCTCTCGGTTACAAGCCGCGGTGGAAAACGCACCCGGGAGTACTCGGTCACAAGCGGCCAGTGGAAAACGCACCCGGGACCTCTCGGTCATAAGCCGTCACTAGAAATCGTGCTCGAGACCTCTCGGTCACAAACCAATCTCTCCACCACCTGAGCTACACCGGTTTCTAAACTACAAATAACAATGTGCGTGGATATAAACAATGCATCATAAAACTCCTGCAGGTGAAACACAGCACTGTTCAATCCATCACCTGTACAGATCATAATATGTCAGAATGGTTTTATATTTACAGGAAACAGCTCGATTTTATTCCCGACTTAATGAGTTGGTCTGTAATGAATTGTGCTATGACTAATGCCCTCCCCCACTCTTAATATCCATGCCCTCCCCCACTCTTTATATTTAGTATTATATTGTGATTGATGGTAATCGATAGCTTACTCTCCCAATCTCTTTATCCAGTGTGTTATACCACTCCCTCTCATTCTCTATACTTACAGTAAGATAGTACCCACACCTACTCTATACCCAGTATAAGACAGTGCCCTCACCTACTCTCTATACCCAGTATAAGACAGCGCCCTCACCTACTCTCTATACCCAGTATAAGACAGCCCTCACCTACTCTCTATACCCAGTATAAGACAGCACCCTCACCTACTCTCTATACCCAGTATAAGACAGCCCTCACCTACTCTCTATACCCAGTATAAGACAGCACCCTCACCTACTCTCTATACCCAGTATAAGACAGCGCCCTCACCTACTCTCTATACCCAGTATAAGACAGCACCCTCACCTACTCTCTATACCCAGTATAAGACAGCACCCTCACCTACTCTCTATACCCAGTATAAGACAGCCCTCACCTAGTCTCTATACCCAGTATAAGACAGCCCTCACCTACTCTCTATACCCAGTATAAGACAGCGCCCTCACCTACTCTCTATACCCAGTATAAGACAGCGCCCTCGCCTACTCTATACCCAGTATAAGACAGCCCTCACCTACTCTCTATACCCAGTATAAGACAGCACCCTCACCTACTCTCTATACCCAGTATAAGACAGCGCCCTCACCTACTCTCTATACCCAGTATAAGACAGCAACCTTCTCACTCTTTATATCCAGTATAAGACGACTTCCTTCCTCACCTATATTGAGTATAAGATGGCACCCTCATTTACTCTCTATACCCAATATAAGACGGCACACTCCCCTACTTTCTATATCCAGTATAATAATATAGACGGCACCCTCCTCGCCTACTCTCTATATCCAGTAAGGACGGAACCGTTCCTCACCTTCTATATTCAGTATAAGACGGCACCCTCACCTACTCTATACTCAGTGTAAGACGGCACCCTCGTCTACTCTCTATATTCGGTATATTTGACATGCCAACGTCTCTTATACTAGTATACCACGGGGCCTAGGTTTTTAACGTCTCATCCTAAAAGTAAAACTATACATGGTCAAGTCCATGGTCGTGTACGGGATCTCTCAACTGCACCCTACCCCTCCCCCGCGCTACACACAAGCCAGCTACCTACCAAAAGACAGTGGTTCATAGTGCATAGGTACATTACTGCTACACAGATTACCAACTTGATTTGCTATCGTTAATTCTACCTACCTATCGTTTACGAAAGAGTACATCAGGAGACGTTCCTCAACAACTTTGCGATACTCCGGTTTCTCGGTCACCAGATCTCTGTAGTGGTCGTTGGAGACGATGATGGCACCTGTCTCTACGGCCAGATTCAGGATGTAACGATCGTCGTAGCATACTACCCTCTTCCCCCCGATACGCCGCGCTGGAGTAAACACCAAGATCTTTTCTCTCTCCAGCTTCAGAAGAATATCTTGATCTGTAACGAGTAATACATTTAAAATGTCAACAAAGAATTGAATATTGACTAACTATACTTTTAATCACTATGAAACCTAAATGTTATCTATTTCTAAGTACATGTACAAGGTATTCATTTCTATGAAATATGTTCACACTTCACTTGTAAGTACGGCCTACTCACATCTAATTTTAGCTTACAGTATTAGCATACTGTACACTAAAGGACTGCTTAACGCTTTTCATTTCATCTGACGTACATGGGAATCTACAACTTTATAAAACCGTACAAATTAGAAACCTCGATGTTTTCACCTACAATTGAGCTTTAACCCAAACTTGCCAAAACTGTCATTTAACTTAATAAATTACATGTTGCTTGCATATCAAAATCCAGGATAAGTCTGTTAATTACCAGCATAGACCTAAATTTCTTCATAATTTTTTGTTCAAAATTGGAAAAGAGTAACTTTTGACGAAGATATGAAAAAGAGTTTATAAAGCTGAACTTCTAGATACTGTCGTTTTCTGACAGAAGAGCAATTACTGAAGCACAGAATCAACGGAAATGGCGTAAGTTTACTTTATACTTCTTTTTTCATTTTAACGTTTTATAAAGTAACTGGTGTCACATGACTATGGCACTACCAACAATGTACCACAGTTGACATTCACAGACCCCTGAAATTCAGAGGTGAGACCGGGTGCCAGGGAGAAGTGAGCGTCTCCTGTTAGGCTAGAAACACCCGCCGTGAATGTACTTACATACAAACGAAACAAATATAATTCAGCACTAGAAAAGTCCTAACATCATTTTATAACTTACTGGTATGTAATGGTACTTTAGTGATATATATGTGAACAAACACTGTGTAGAAAGTGCCACAGTCACATTACCTCAGGCTGAAGGGTATAAAACCACTTAAGTACCATTACATACCAGTAAGTTATAAAATGATGTTAGGACTTTTCATATGTAGAATTATCTTTGAATGATAAGTGTGTATGTACATATTTCTGCCAGTACTACAATCTACATGTACATACTTCTGCCAGTACTACAATCTGCATGTACATACTTCTGCCAGTACTAAAATCTACATGTACATACTTCTGCCAGGAGGTGCAATCTACAAGTACATACTTCTGCCAGTAGCTACAATCTACATATACATACTTCTGCCAGTAGCTACAACCTACATGTGTATACTTCTGCACGTACAATCTACAGAAAATATCTACAACCATCACGTTTTTCCTTTTCACAAGTATTTACAAACACATCGCTCAATGAAATATCACTTTAATTTTTCAAAACATCCACTTCATGAGAATACTTCTGTCATCAGAATAATAGGAAAGGAAATTCGATAGTGTGAATGGGCAAAGTTCATGATCTCTTTAAGATATACCATGTACTCTTAACATTATATATATATATATATATATATATATATATATATAGAGAGAGAGAGAGAGAGAGAGAGAGAGAGAGAGAGAGAGAGAGTGGAATATTTATATATATTTCATTACTGAAAAAAGGATTGTGATTTAGTTTCACAAAACTTTACATTGTTCACTCTCTCTCTCTTTCTCTATCTATTTATCTATCTATCTATCTATCTACCTTTCTCCCTCTCTTTTTCTCCCTCTCGTGAACTATAAGTTTAATCAAAACTCGAAATCTTATATATTATATCGTGCTTGTGTTGAAATCCACTGAGAATGAGAGTATGATAACTCGGGCGATGTCGTGATGTCGTACATTAATCAGTCACGAAATCCATCCTCGCCGTACTACGTTAGAATAATGCTGTAAAAGAGCCTGATGCCGATCAGAAGTTAACAGGAATGCAACCAAGATAAGGGCGTCAGTGGATTCCCATCTTCAACCTCCACCTATAAGAGTCCCGTCAGTGCCTTACCACTCTTCTCTCCCAAAGAATTACGATAGACCTCCGAGAGGTGGCAAGTACTTATGTCGTACTTTAAACGGTATCTTAGTATGTCTATGTATCAGTGCAATTTCATGGCAAACTTCACGTAGCCCTGGCAGCATGTGACGCAATCTGTTCATGGACAAACAGAAGCGGGTTCGAATCATTCATTTGCAAAATTTGTCAACGACCGCTGTTTTATGATTACACCTGTCCTCTTAATGCTTCATCACAACTTGAGCTGAAACTGTAGGTGTTAATTTTCAATATTTACGTAGCGTGTCTCGACATCGATAACCCTCCTGATTAATAGTGGCTTTTGACGGTCTGTAATATTTACCAAATGGGAGGTGGTACCTATTCCAACTGTATTTTCAGCCTCTCCACAAGGAGTTCCGGCTTAACGCAACAAAATGACGAAAACTGGGACACAGAAAAGGAATAATGATCAATGTGGAATTCGTAACTGTAACTTTTGTAGCATGGATTTATTTGTGCTTTTCCTTAAGCAATCGATCAGTCGAGTCTGAGCGTCTTGCAATACATGCACATACTAGTATTTAATGCAGTGCTCACTTTAATCTGTTCAAAATTAAAAGTAATGAAATTATATAATAGTTCCCTCAATAGAATTTTTTTTCCGTCGATAAAGTCTTTCCTAAGAAAAGAGTTCGTCTTCAGTTCGTTCGGGTAATTATACAAATTGAACTTTCATCCATATCGTTTACAATACATGAAATGAAACGAACGTATAGTAGTGTGTCTAAGTCAAAATAGTCACAATTTTGCCGACGTCTATTTATTTCGCAAATATGGGACATACACATGTACAATAACGTCATTTTTAAATTTTACCAACTTTTTTTACAACATAGTAGCTCAGAATAAAAAGGCCAAGTATGTCAATATGCCGCCTTTTTGCAATATTTTAATAAGGCATGTACAATCTCATTAAAGTTCGATCTATCACGCTCCCTTGGTTTTATAATGTTCGCGTTTTAATGAGATTGAGACATGCACTACCCCCATCCCAACCCCAACTAATTATTAAGTTCCTTTCGCACACTTTGCTATCTAAACGCGAATCCAATCCAAAAGTTTTAACGTAACAGTTTCATTCTATATACGATATAACTTTACTTTAACGCAGTATTTGCCTAACCGGATGATAACCTTGCCTACCCTCGCTCTCTTTTCACACAATATCTAGCGATTTGATTTCCTTAATCGATCAATCATATTCTGGAGCACGCGAGTTCCTTCGTGATACCACATCAGGTACGTGTTAAATCATGTGTGTCGGCTACGCTTTTTCAGTCGTAGATTACTTCTTCGGGTCTATCAACCCGGAAGTATCTTTGCACATATCGGTACGTTTAATGCCTAGTATCCACCGTGAACCCTATGAGGAACAAGGATATTCCCGTGTACAAACTACGATCCAGTTATTTGCCATCTTTAAACTTATTCGATAGCGAAACCGGACAATCTTGCAATGTTTGACGCCACGCCAAAGCTATTTTCTTTGTATCATGACCAGTGTTTCTTGGTAGGAGAATTCGGAATTGTTAAAAATAAAGAAAAAAACCAACACGCGCGGATCTAGCGGGGAAGTGTGTTTGGGGATGGGGTCTGGCACTCTGGCAGGACTGGACCAACAACTCTACGCCAGAAAAATATCTGGATCCGCGCAAAAAAAACCCCACCAACATTTGGGCTTCCACACTCCTACCTGTCATTTTCCATTAGTGTGTGGCTTCGCACTAAAGATTAGATTGGCAATACGCCACGAATGCTCAGCCGGTAGCAAAAGTGAAATACAACATTTTCTGACCACTACATGTAGTCCAAGGGCCGTAACTTCTGTCAATATTTGGAACAGCATTCTCCTTACAATATGCACATCTACACATTGTGATTTTTTGGTCATAGCAAGTTTCATTGAAATCCTCTCAAGGTTTAAGGAGAAGTTGCAAACACATGGTGAAATTACCATATATGCAGACGTATCAATGTCCAAGGGACAAAGCCCCGGTAAAAAATTATTCGACCGTCATCAAAAATTATGACTTAGATATTATCTTGATGTATCTGTATACCAAACTTCAAACTATTGTGTGCATTCATTACAGAGATAAAGCACGGAAACAGTCAAAAATTGGAAATTTTCTAAGTCCAACGAGCATAACTTCGTCAATAAGTACTCGACCGTCACCAAATTAAAACTTATGATGTATTTACAATGTATATATATGTACTAAATTTCAAGTCAATATGTGCTTTCATTGAAGAGACAGATCACGAGAACTGTCTCTATTGGAAATAGTCCAAGAGGCATTTTTCAGTCAAATATTATTCGACCATCACCAAATTAGAATTTGACCTAGATAAGTAGACTATCTCGAGCTGTATCAGTATACCAGTATGTACACCCGTTGCAGAGATAGAGCACGGAAACGAAATGATGACGGGAACGGTGTAACCCTATATGTCCCGACAATTTTCAACGGCGGAGCATAAAGTTTCGTGTCAGCCTTCACTAAATCTGGAAATATATTCTCCGAGGTACATACCTGTGATTTTAGCATCCGGACGAGATGTTTCTTTCCTCCATTGAGGCACGAAAACCGTGATGGCATCATGGTCTCGCTCTCTGAACCAGTCCACCGCTAACTGGATGCCCTTGCACGAAAAAATCTCCTTATTACCATGACTGCAAAACGAAAAAACCCCGTAGTATATATAATTAATATCGATACTATAATGAATCATATTTATCATACACATGTTTTAAAAGGCAAGGGGCGGTGGTGATTAAGATAAGGGGTGTTTGCAGACTACACTAGTTTAAACTGTACATACAGTCCATATTTGTCCGATTTATTTTCAATATTTCAATTTCAATTTTTAACAAATTTTTCAGAAAAATTATTCATTACGCTTACATAGAAAGTTATAATGTATTTATACTTATTCAAAAACAATTTGAGGAACACAGTGATCTTAACTTATACTATACGACAGATGTGTACTTTAGCTTCGTGGTTCAGTTGCGCAATGTGTAAAGCATTAAGTATGCGTCCCTGCATCACCGGAGGCATGTACTTTTATGAATCAAACTGCAAAGTGCATAGGACATGATAGAGATAAAAAGAGTCATTTACGGTTACCCTCCCCCTCCTTTTCACCATATTGTAATAATGTTATCGGATCTTATATCTGAGTTTAAGGCTGCTTCGTGCGTACAGAAAAGCTTCTGCAAATACACCCTAAATGCGCTGTCTCCCTTGGCAGATAAGATCGTAAATACCTCAAGTTCCACTGCCCAAGATATTTACCGTCCCAGAAAATGACCTACGCATACTATATACCAAAACAAAAGTCTCGAACGATCTGCTTTTAGAAAATAATACCATAGTTTTGTAAAATGAACCAACATCAATAAAATGAATGATTGCGCTATTATGAATCATGCATGAGAAGGAAACATTAAAATAATCGTGCTTGATATATAATTATCATCTGATATATATGTACCTTTAAATTAGAAATAAAATGGGTTTAATAGTGATTTTAAACAACTTGCAAAATATAAGCAGAGGCGAATGAGGGAGTTGTGTACCATTCATATAAACAAGTATGTATGATTCGTCTTTTAAAGATGTGAAAGGCGCGAAAAGTGGAATGTGAGAAATGTTGAATACACAAAAAGTGGAATACGCGAAATGTGGAATGCGCGAAATCGAATGTTCGCCAATAAAGGACAAGAACAAATTCATTAATGGATAGCTGAATAAAGGTTGATATAAATATATAGAAAATGTTTCTTCGCTTATTATTAGTGTCCAGTTTAATCAGATCTGCTAAGAACACAACCTGTGGTCCAACTCCATTTGTAAACATACATGGACAGTTTGTTCAATATCGGTTAATGCGGACAGAGGGGAATGGTGTAACTGACATGAGATTATATGTACAATGTACAAGTGTCGTCTGTTAGGGTTCTCTTTCACTTTCAACAATTGATAACAAAATGAAAGCAGAAGGTAACCGACCTCTTCAACATCGAGACATATTCCGGGAATCGAACCCAGATCGCCAGCAACTTTGGCCAATATTGTTTTTACCACTTCACCAAATCCGTCCCTCGTATCATGAAGAAACTTGCAGTACATGTTCTCTTTTTAGAGTGTACAAGTATTACACTGATAGAACCTTTTCTAACGTTATGACATCAATGTGTAACCTACACAGATATCGGATTCATTTATCAACCTAACAAAACATCGAGTGCTGTCATATAGTGATACACATCAATACATCACCTGCCACATGGTTCTACCATAGACCTACAATACATAATATGTCACATGGTTCTACCATAGACCTACAATACATCTGCCACATGGTTCTACCATAGACCTACAATACATCTGCCACATGGTTCTACCATAGACCTAAAATACATCATCTGCCACATGGTTCTACCATAGACCTAAAATACACCATATGCCACATGGTTCTATCACAGACCTACAATACATCTGCCACATGGTTCTACCATAGACCTACAATACATCATCTGCCGCATGGTTCTACCATAGACCTACAATACATCATATGTCACATGGTTCTACCATAGACCTACAATACATCATATGCCACATGGTTCTACCATAGACCTACTGCACCCCCTCCCACACCACTTCCTACCGTGCCTGCAGTCTACTATCATACCTATCACTGAACTATATTTCTCTTATTGTTAACGTTGTAGATCCTACACAGAAAACAGTTGTAACTGCTGAAACCTTCCTCAGTCTTCATACTGATCTTTATTCAATGTTGTATATTTTCAATAAAATAAGTGCTCAAGTGGAAATAAAACTTGAAAGTATTTTTTTCAACAAATTCAATCTTTTATAAGTTACAACGCAAAATACATGTACGTGTAATATTACAGCTATAGTTACACGTAGGGTAGGCTTTTTATTCCTATAAATACACGTACATGTATGTAAATTATAGGTTACAGCTATAAATAGCCTGTAAATACGTAAACCATAAGTTTAAAATCTCTAAATTGTCAGAATCCTACATCTGTGATATTCTGCACAGATGTTTTCGACAACATTTAAGCCGGCGTTGCACGTTTGGTTCGTGGCCGAGCGGCCCCATGTGCAAGCCCCACAGACGGCTCGTTGATATCCTGCTTGCGGATGGTACAGTATAATTCAAGGTTCCGTGACAAGGTAGACGCTGCCACGTTGAGATCACTGGTGGATCTGTAACGTCGCGGATTCGCACACAATACTGAGCCACCCGCTAAGAAGGCGCCGCCACAATCTCAGGTGAATTACCTTACCGAGGCGATAAACAAGAGACAAACATTGGTACATTCACATTCTAAATGTTACAATTGACAATTACATGTTTCCATGCATGGATTTCTGAACATAATCGAGGAGAACTCCACGCACGCCTTCAGGCGACGCATATCATCTCAATTTTGAATCAATCTTAATAACAATGGAATTATTTAATACATGTTCTGAATAGCGGTACGTTTACTGAAATCAAATATCTAGGGGTTTTTAGAAACATTTATACAGGTAACGGTGATGCGATTACAGCAAAGGTGTACTTTCATACATAACATGTAAATTATCTATTATTTTGCAATCATACATACTAAACTGAGATACCAAAACAACTCAAAGTCTGAATTGGTCATTTTTTTCCGAATAAATTTATTTACTTGCAAAGAACGTTGTCATGGTGATATTGGTCCATTATAAGGACCCTCCCCAATGGAAATTTCTTTGATTTCCCCTAAAAATGGTCTAATTTTTCCCAAACATTGACTTTTCAGCATTATGCAAATGGGACAAAAAATCACGAATGAAAAGGTACAGGCACCTTTGAAAAAAAAACACTGCCAACGACGTTCCGAGTCCAAGGATTGGCGACGGTCAACCCACAGGACTTTCTCGAGTTTCGGTCGAGAGATAAACCCAAAGATTTCTATAGTCTGTGACGAGGTTTCCAACCCCTGTACTTTTCGTTTAGTATCAGATACCCTACGGACAATACTACAGAGGAACTTCAAACTCGCGGAGTATAATTTTAAATAAAGATAAGAACCTACCTCATCGCCACATTACTGCCGTCTATGACAACTGGGCGAAGACCTGATGTACTACCTTCCTTTTCAAGTCTCTCAAAATCACCAAAGTCCATTCGGAAGCTCTCTGACTGACATTCCAAAGTACTATCTTCTGAATCCGAGTCGGAACTTTCTGTCGATTTAATAGTAATAAGTTCTGAAAGAATTTCATTTTTCCCAGTATTTGGCCCTAGTTTTTTCAAAACTGATGATATTTGCTCTTCGGAGTACCCCAGCTTCAAAGCAAATTCTATATTAGTCCTGTCTTTGATCACAGGTCGGTCGACTATATCGTCCGTGGATGAAGTGGAACATGAAGACTGACTAGACAGACATTTACTCAAGTTCTGAACTTCTAAATCACATTGAGAATTAGCATCAGCCAAGTCACTATCACATATTACACTATTTTCTCTTTCGAAACATTTCTGCTTCAGCGGCAGTTCAACACTTTCATTCGAACACTCCACAGCGGTATCAATCAGCTTTGAGTACCGTGTTTCACCAGGAGCACAATCTGTTTGTAAACTTGAATAATCGTCATCTTTCCTTCTACATGCACACGGAGTTTCATTTTCACACATTTCTTCAGAATTTTCCCATTTTTCCCAGCTTCGTGAATTTGAAAATATATCGCCAGTTTCTAGATCTTCTTGTGTAACACCGCTGAATCCGCCCCTTGCCCTGACATCTCTGACTGAAGACACATGCGACTGTTTTACAACTACCATTCTCTCTATGACATCATTTGCCTGTAGAACACTCTCGCTCCTGCCGAATATGCAAATTTCACACTTATTAACATTTATATCTAATATAGCTTGAGAATTTTTCTCTATTTCATCTTGTTTTTCTTGAACCATTTTAAACTGTTCCTCGGGAAAAGTTCTCGTCACCTGTTCTCGGTCGCTTCCCTCGGCTAGTAATGAAAATACGTAGCTCTGAAATACATGAAATATAAAATAAACGATTTGACCTACAATTTTATAAAGGATTAAAGGAAATCTGAATTTCGGAATTCGTCATATTCACGTGCAGAACAGAAGTTAAAATGATTCAACGGTAAAACTTACAAATTCCCAAATACCTATCTGCGTATATACATCCCGTATTTATCAACAATTGCGAGCTTTATCAATTATCAAATAAAACCTAGTATTATAATCACCCACTTGATTTGTAACTGATCTGTCCTTATACTAGTGAAGTATCACATGACTTATAATTCGGCGTGTATATCTCCGACAACAGCTATCAATACACATTCTTCCTGTTTCCAATAACGAATTCGGATATTCAATACACCATTGGATGCAATACACAATTAGATCAATACACATTGTCATATTGACAGCCTATCATAAACCTGTACGTGAAGGACTGTGCGGCCGTAAAGTGCAGTCTGGTCCGCACTGGTCAGTGTTAACTATCAGGACGACAGATACCACGGCCTGGGGATTCCGACACCTCAAAGACGAATTTAAAAGGTTGGCTGGTTGGTTAATTGGTGTTTTACGTCGCTTTCAACAATATTTCAGTGATATCACGACATGGAAGCAGGAGGTTACCAACCTTTTAAATATAGTGGCGCAACCCGGGAATCGAACCCGGATCGTCGGCACCGTAAGCCAAGCGCTTAACCCCTACACCAAGCCTGCCCCAATGGTGACTGAGAGATCTGTAATACTGATAGACATGACCAGATGTGTTAACTCTCCTCTGTACACTCTAACACATTCTTGTTGATACACAGACGATTTCAGAGTGTTATATATCTAACCAGTGACTAATATTCCGTTTATACAGTGAGATTATAAGCAAATATGGTTGTATATTAGCGGACCTTCCTACATGAGAGGTGAGAGGCTACAGAGCGGGGTGACGACTCATTGAATCCTCTTTGTGTGTACAGGTTGTATCACTGTAGCGAAATGTGTGTATGTGGCATGCGAGTACTTTTTAATGAGTATCGCACGTTTGTTGGATGAAATATGTAAATTGTAATGATACTACTAAAACATTCATAACAAAACACTGTGATCCAATAAGAAATAAACAAGCAGCTTATGATGTCAATGTGGTCATTCAATGAACATACTGATTACATTATTAACAGAGCCTACATTTTCCTGTTCCTGGCAAAATTCTACACGTCAAAATATGCCATCTTTTTCATTCCTTGACACATAAAGCAATATAACCCTTTTGAGATATTAATTTAATTTAATAATTTACTTCCATGGGCGAATCCAGAGGAGTGGACCGGGTGTCTGGACCCACCCTGCGATTCGGCGAAAATGACTTTTCTCATTATTGTTCGATGTAAAATAAGTAATTCCACATAGTAAAATATAGGTGGACCCCCTCTCGGAAAATTTATTGGAGGTGGACCCCTCTCGACAAAATTTCTGGATTCGCGCCTGCTCCTCCTCAGATGATTATGATATACACGGTCGAAGCTTAAAACACACATCATACACAATATTAAGTTTATTGTCTGTGCTACAAACCGGACACTGCCCTATTCAAACCAAAAATGATAAATTCAAGTGTTTAATGTCTTGCCCGTCGCCTACTTGACCTTCCACTGCCTAACTCCTATGTTGATAAATAATGGTACACTATAGCAACTGTCAACTTCTCGCAAATACACAGTTTAATAATAAAGCAAAGATTCTGGAAAACGGCTAGTTAGCAGGGTATGAAGAGCAAACTTCAGACAAAGACAGAGAAAAAATATTAACGAAAAAATATCTAAATAAACATGCACTAACCTTAAAATTTCGTGTATTCAAATTTTAAAAAGGTAGGGTGTCTATGGAAAGCGGAAATTACAGTTGTAAAAGCAATGTAAACTTCAAAACATTGCTCACATGAATTGTATGCACTCTAATAAATACTGGTAATACACTAAAGACCTCCAGCATGCTTTATGCAAATAAACATGTATCCATTTGTGTTTTTTGCATGAAGGGCGCTACGCCACTGCTAATCGATGACGTAACTGCAAGTCGTAGTATGCGCACTAATCGTATGCTATAAACCATACACTGTGTATGTGTTATACATACATGTACATGTATGACCATATAAATGTACACAGAGTTATACGAGGTTCACGTACTCTACACTGAAACGCCTACATAAATTAAAATATTGTACCGGTATACATGCTTGACCATAGACAAAGAATCATATGACATATATTATAGCCACAGACATACAATCAAACACTGTGTATGTGCTTTAGCTATCGCTCACATAAACAATCATACATTGTGTATGTGCTTAAAGTTAACCATATACGTAGCATCAAATACTAAGCTTATCCTATGATAACCTATTATCGAAGACATACCATCATAATTTACATATTGTATATGTAACCTAAATCTCTAACTTTAGACCGAGTCGACCTAGCTCTATTGGTAAGGTGCTTAATTCGTGACATACCATCATAATTTACATATGGTATATGTGACCTGTGTCTCTCACTGTAGACCGAGTCGACCAAGCTCTATTGGTAAGGTGCTTAATTCGTGACATACCACCATAATTTACATATGGTATATGTGACCTGAGTCTCTCACTGTAGACCGAGTCGACCAAGCTCTATTGGTAAGGTGCTTAATTCGTGACATACCACCATAATTTACATATTGTATATGTGACCTGTGTCTCTCACTGTAGACCGAGTCGACCTAGCTCTATTGGTAAGGTGCTTAATTCGTGACATACCACCATAATTTACATATTGTATATGTGACCTAAGTCTCTCACTGTAGACTGAGCCGGCCTAGTTCAATCGGTAAGGTGCATAACTCGTGACATACCATAATGGTTTACAAAGTGCAAACGTGATCTAAGTCTTTAACTGTAGACTTAGCCAGCCTAGCTTTATGGGCTTGGTGCTTGGCTTTTGATAAAAAAAGTCCCGGGTTCGAGTACCGCTAGAGGTTCCTCGGTGCCCTGTCATTGGTGTCCGGTCTTTCGAATGAGACAGGAATTAAAACCAGAAGTCTCTGTCGAGACTGGAGTTCTACTGTTCTCCTCTACTCAAACAACAATTTACCTTCAGAGAAGAAGGGGTAAAAATATATTTGGACCACACTTGTATGTTTTGTATTGCACATGCACAACTAGACCACCTACCAAACATGATGAGATCATAATTAAGTCTCACAGACATATACAATAAGAGAAGAAGTGGGAACAAGATTTTGGGACCACGCCCCTTTGTGGGGCCCCAGGGGGTCCGAACTGGTCCAAAATTGCACATGCACAATTACACCACCTAGGAGACCATAGGTCTCCTAGGAGACCAAAGGAGACCATAATTAGGTCTCTAGGCTATATACTTTCAAAGAAAAAGAGGGAACAAGATTTTGGGACCACACCCCTTTGTGGGACCCAAGGGGGTCCGGACTGGACCAAACTTATACATGCACAACTACATCACATATCAATCATGATGAGACTATAATTAGGTCTCTGGGACATATACCTTCAGAAAAGAAGAGGGAACAAGATTTTGGGACCACGCCCCCTGTGGGGCCCAAGGAGGTCCAAACTGGTCCAAAATTGCACATGCACAACTACACCACCTATCCAACAAAATGAGACCATAATTAGGTCTCTAGGATATATACCTTCAGAGAAAAAGAGGGAACAAGATTTTGGGACCACACCCGTTTGTGGGACCCCAGGGGGTCCAGACTGGACCAAAATTATACATGCACAACTAGATCACATACCAAACATGATTAGACCATAATTAGGTCTCTGGGACATATACCTTAAGAAAAGAAGAGGGAACAAGATTTTGGGACCACGCCCCTTTGTGGGGTCCCAGGGGGTCTGGACCGGACCAAAATTGCACATGCACAACTACACCACCTATCCAACAAAATGAGACCATAATTAGGTCTCTAGGATATATACCTTAAGAGAAAATGAGGGAACAAGATTTTGGGACCACGCCCCTTTTTGGGACCCCAGGGGGTCCGGACCCCACCAAAATTATACATGCACAACTACATCACACACCAAACATGATGAGACCATAATTAGGTCTCTGGGACATATACTTTCAGAAAAGAAGAGGGAACAAGATTTTGTGACCACGCCCCTTTGTGGGGTCCAAGGGGGTCCGGACTAGACCAAAATTGCACATGCACAACTAGACCACCTATCCAACAAAATGAGACCATAATTAGGTCTCTGGGACATATACCTTAAGGATAGAAGAGGGAACAAGAATTTGGGACCACGCCCTTTTGTGGGACCCCAGGGGGGACGGACCAGGCCAAAATAATAAATGCACAACTAGATCACATACCAAACATGATGAGACCATAATTAGGTCTCTGGGACATATACCTTAAGAATAGAAGAGGGAACAAGATTTTGGGACCACGCCCCTTTCTGGGAGCCCAGGGGGTCCGGACCGTACCAAAATTGCACATGCACAACTAGACCACCTATATAACAAAATGAGACCATAATTAGGTCTCTATGATATATACCTTCAGAAATGAAAAGGGAACAAGATTTTGGGACCACGCCCCTTTTGTAGGGGCCCCAGGGGGTCCGGACCAGACCAAAATTGCACATGCACAACTAGACCAGCTACAAAACATGATGAGACCATAATTAGGTCTCTGGGATATATACAATCAGAGAAGAAGAGGGAACAAGATTTTGGGACCACGCCCTTTTGTGGGCCCCCAAGGGGTCGGAACTGGACCAAAATTGCACATGCACAACTAGACCACCTACCCAACAAGAAGAACCCATAATATGTCTCTGGGGTATATACCTTCAGAGGAGAAGAGGGAACAAAAAATTGTTTACGGACGGACGTCCGGACGGCCGGACAACGGACGAAGGACCATCGCATGAGCTCGACTGGTCGAGACCAGTAGAGCTAAAAAAACAATATACTGTGTAAAAATATGTCCCGTAAACGTTAAAGTTCCCTCGCTGCATCAAGCAGTTCCAGTCAGCGTGTAAGTGCAGAAAACTCTGTGTGACGTAAAGAAAGAATCAAACAAACCTAATTGTACACCGATTAATACCCATACACTGTATGAGTGTTCTTTCAGTAAAAAAAAAAAACCTCGTACATTGTGTATGTGGTCTTATTGTAGACATACACCATGGTATGTCTTCACACAGAAAGCATACAACGTCCTAATAGCAATCATCCGGGAAGTGATAAATAATTACAAGAAAATGCGGAACTAATGACTAACGACATAAATAGAACACACAGTACAATGGGAAATACATATGTAAATAAACATTCCACGGAACTAAATTACTTAGAAACAGAGAATTTCCAGAAGAAACTAGTTCCTTAATTTTAATTCCATTTCCCAATGTCCCTTGCATGATGTAAATAATTATGAAGGGACTAATGGTACTGAGGGTCAAAGCTGTATGTGTATTGGTGAAGTGAATTTTATATGACTTCAAAAAGTGTACATGTTTTTAGTAATGATACAATAAATACGAAAATACCTATCAGAAATGTGCTAGATACTTGTACATTAAAAGTTTTAAACTTCTATCTTAATATTTCTCTACCGTAACAAATTCCTTAGTATTATCAGGAGCTAAACTTACCACATATGGTAACGACTTTACTAAACATAGCCAATTCTTTTAAATATTAGTATTGTTTGCATGAGGAATCATTATTTCTATCCTCCAAACTTTTTCACACAATCGTATTTGACAGCCGCCTTCCCCTGTTCCTACCGACCGGCGTACACAAACACAAAATAGAAAGTTCAAAATACCTTCCTAAACATTGCAATAATAATGGGGGGGGGGCTAAATGAGAAACCCGTCTTTGTAAAGCATCATTCAGAAGTTCTTTTTTCTGCTTTTTTTTTTAAATATTTCTAAGCCATTTCAAGATTATTTCACATTGTACTTACATGGTGGCGGCACCAACCTGTTGTATTGCTTCAAGATTATGTCCTTTTCTAAGGACCCACCGGAAGCAGTAATGGGTCCTTTGTACGTGCCAACGTATACCGTGACACGGGTCCTCGATTTGTACGGTCTCCTCCAAAGGACATACAATTTTTATTGTGAGGCACATCTGTAACTTCAGACAAATCCGCGTCGAAGGCCGGAATCGAACCCGGGTCCTCCGAGTTAAACCAGTGTGATACCACTAGGCCAACTTTCACCTTTCAGAGGTTCAAATTACTCCAATGGTTGATTGGAGTTTTACGTCGCTTTCAACAATATTACAGTTATATCGCGACATGGAAGCAGGAGGTAACCAACTTCTTAAACACAGTGAACGCCAAAGACATCGGACCGTCGGACCGAACGGACACTTTTATGGTCGGTCCGATTTACGATACTTCCGACCGGACCGAAATGTCCGATGTAGGTTTCAGATTTATTATCCTCAATCTGAGTCTTACAAACGTTTGTTTGAAAGGAAATTTAGAAACGAATTTAAGTTCAATCGCGACAACGATAAGGTTTGTTTATCTCGGATTCTCCTATTCGTCATTGGGATAAGCACAGCTGTAATCTACACAGATGTCTTTTTTTGATAAATTGAAATATGTAGAGGGGGCTATCCCTGGAAAAGCATTGAAAAGGAAACATCCGCAGAACGAAAAAAGACATTAATATATGAAGAAAAAGAAGAGGATAATGACTACTTTGAAGGCTATGCATCGGAAGATGTTAACTGGAAATTAGTTGATGAATATGCTAGAACAGAATAAAAGAGACTTTTAAATAAGATAACTCATAATAGTTTTTTTTTCGGTCCTATAGAAAATTATTCGGTCCTGTGAAAGCCTTCTTTACATAGGACCGAATGTCCTATGGAGCCCTAAAAACTTTGGCGTTCACTGTAAACATAGTGGCGCAATATGGGATTAGAACCCGGATTGTCGGCACAGCAAGCCAATTGCTTGACTTAATTCAATGGATGTGAAGTTTGACAATAGTCACATAATACAGAAAATCGCGTATCTGATGGTCGATTTTTAATCAAACATACATGCTAAGAAAGAATGGTGTAAAAATTACTCACACGGCGGTTTGAACCAAAGCAAGATCTATCAATAACCATGTTCCACTGACTTCGTGTTTCAACTTCGGGTACTTCTGCACGTTCTTCGAGGCGTGTTCGACAGAGTCGTAATTATGACATGAAGTAATATCATGCAGATACCGCATAACACGGTAGCATCTATTAAGTATCTATGATCTTTATTTCTTAAATTGCATAAGTAAGGATAACAATCTTACATTATATAAGTAAACGATCTATGAACGTGCTAATTCATTAAACGAACCACTTTAATACCCATATTCCTTTTATTTATATTTAACTTTGTTGGTAACATTGCTCTGCTTAATTCCAGAGAATCTTTGTCAAACATGTACCCCCCCCCCCCCCCCCACTGGGGGTTTATTTCATATCCAGCAACAAAGCTTTAATACATGCAGCTTATGTTTCAATTATAAATTTAATGGGCCATATCTCCTTTTAGTTTTAAATATTACCAGTGGTGGACTTGGCCTTTTACCCATTGACATCCAAATCAATTGACATGCTCCTTTTTAATAAGATCTAAGACATCCAAATATTGTTTGCAAGGGATGCATGGTACTAGATGTATCAACTTCAGTCTATCTTAATCAATGATGACCTTGACTTACGATAACAGCAATTTACCTTTGACCCCAAAATCAATACTTTTCTGACAAATGTCCATCTAAATTTGCTTCTGATATGATGCAAAGACCTTAATTTATCATTCTGAAACCAATAATTGCTATCTTTTTTTTTGCAAGTCAGTAACGACCTTGACCTTTGACTTACTGCCCTTAAATCAATAGACACACCTTCCTCTTTCGATAAATATCAAATCTCAAAATTTGCTATGAATATCATAGAATGCCAGAAACTTAAGATATCATCCAGAACATTTAACACCCAAGCCATGCCGATTTTTATATGATCATGTATTGAAAAAATAGTAAGAAAAATGCGGAAGTAAAAAATATTGTATTAAATGTCTTAATCATATCTTTGATATAGAGATATTACAATTGTTAAAAACTCTATAACATTAAACAATACCATGCTAAAAGAAAAAAATCGGAAAAATCCAGTTCACAGACTATTCGAATGCATCTGACGTACGCATATTTTATAAATTGCACGTACACGCTTCAAGGTCAGCATCAAATAGGTACATTACTGTATGTATGTCTTATACGTATAATGTATATATAGGCGTCATAAAAACACTCATACACATGTAATTTAGATTCTCTACTCATCACTTTCGTAAAGTTGTGTTGTTTTTTTTTTCAATTTCCTTTTTTTTCCCATCCTGTCGGAAATTTTAATTTAATGAGGTTCACGGATGCAATGAGCGATGTACTGTGTAAAACCAATAACATGCACACACCTAACACTAAGAAGCCCATACCTCTGCTAAGTCTCGGAATGGCGAGGTTTAATCTGTACGTCATTCTCACTAATTCGGAAAGTATATTCTACGATTCTATAATCTGTTTACGTGTCTGTAGGTATCAGGATAACATTTAAGGTGAATTAAAGTACTATGCTAACACACTGTATATAACCATTTCTAGTTTCTCGCACACTAATGATAACACGATAAGGATTATAAATTCTATTTATACACATATTAGTATCTGATTGCTAAATCTGGTCAAATACCTTTGTTATGATGTACAGTCTATCAAATAAAACATTGTTCCATTGTTTTCGATATATCATTGAAATTGACGTCAAATAAAAGAAATATGATACTTGCAGGAATTCTTTCTCGGAGGTTATCTCTGAGATTTAGTTTATTTTCATTGGAAATAACAATCGCGTGACGTAAACGCACTCAATAACATAGTCCGAAATGCCAGACCAAGCAGGAGAAAGACTTGTGAGTCTCATGTCCAACTCAAGCAGAGATGAGACTCAGGAGTCTCATGCTAGACCCAAGTAAGAGTGAGACTTGTGAGTCTCATACCAGACCCAAGTAATAGTGAGACTTGTGAGTCTCATACCAGACCCAAGCAGCGGTGAGAATTATGAGTCTTTTCACTCCAGCAGGAGTGAAAATCACAAGTCTCATGCTAGACCCAAGCAGGAGTAAGACTCATTAGTCTTGTGTCAGACTCAAGCAGGTGTGAGAATCACAAGTCTTATGCCAGACCCAAGCAGGAGTGAGACTCAGGAGTCTCATGACACAACACACCCAAGTAGAAGTGAGACTTGTGAGTCTCATGCCAGACCCAAGCAGGAGAGACCTGTGAGTCTCCTGCCAGACCCAAGTAGAAGTGAGACTTGTGAGTCTCATGCCAGACCCAAGTAGAAGTGAGACTTGTGAGTCTTATGCCAGACCCAAGCAGGAGTAAGACTCATGAGTCATTGAAATATAAAGCTTTACCACACAAATGTCCACTAAAATCTAAAAAGGTTTTGCACACAGTGCTCAATTGACATCCTGGAAATTAATTCCCAAAGACACCATTTTGAATTATTTTTTGTAGATGAAGTACATGTAATTATATGATATGTGATTCACATAAAGATGAAGGGCATAAACATTTCATTGTGTAACTTACTCAATAGTTTATAAGATATTAATGCTCTCACTTTACGTGTAACTGTAACCGGCAGCCATACATGTATCATTGCTGAGCAGACATACATGTATCAATGCCAGGCAGACATACATGCATCATTGCTGAGCAGACATACATGTATCAATGCCAGGCAGACATACATGTATCATTGCCGAGCAGACATACATGTATCACTGCCCAGCAGACATACATGTATCATTGCCCGGCAGACATACATGTCTCATTGCCGGGCAGACATACATGTATCATTGCCAGGCAGACATACATGTATCACTGCAGAGCAGACATACATGTATCATTGTATCATTGCTGGGCAGACATGTACAAAGCTTAATCTGTGACTTGAGGAAGCCTTTTACATCATACAATCCTATCGGTATGATGTTCAACATGCACAAAACTCAATCGGTGACTTGAGAATGTCCTCTACATGTAACGGTTCACTTGTACACCATACATTCCTATAGTTTGAGGTTCAACTTAACAGTAGCAATGCATTACTTCATGTTATTACATTTAAATTAATTTCATGAACAGATAACTTTCATATTTATAATCTGACAGCATGACATCGTAATAATATACATATACATGCTGAGAAAAGACTTAACAACTTGTGAAACAACTTCATTTTGTAAAGTTTCCATTCTTTTCTTAAATCTGATGAATGCAAATATAACAACCAAAGTGCATTTAATCTAAAACAAAAAAAAAAGATAGAAGTAGAACACAAGCACTCCATTCCAAACAACAATGATAATCAGATGTCATTTCATGTATGTATAAATACATGGGGGTTTTTTTGTTTGTTTTTACTAACATCAGGTTTTAGTATTTTTCATTATCTTTAATTTTGGCAACATCAGTACTTCTAAAACTTAATGTAAATAATATCAAACATTGTTTATTCATGTACCCATTTAGACACAACTCTGACCCTGGAAAAACAACAAGTGAAAATATCAGGAGTTTTTAAGTTATCTTTCTAGTCCCCATTATAAACCTATTCCTATTCCTAAAATAAAAAGTTTGCAAAAATTCTAAGTTCCAGACTTAAGCAGAATTCATGTCAGCATTGTCCTTTGTAAGTTTGTTTGAGTATTTTATATAATCATATTGGAGGTTAGTATAATCTTAATAAAAGACCACAAGAAGGATGGTCACACTTTGTGCTAATTTATGAAATTATTTTCAAAACTCTACTTTCAACATCTTGTTCAAAAATTTTAAGGCAGTAAAATAATTACATGTATGATGTATTGTATAGCATGCAAAATCATTTAATACATGTATAAACTCCAAAATTCTTGAAGTTAGATATCAGGGAATTTGATATATGGCATTCAGAACATTACAGGTAAAGCATCAGATTATATTCTAGAGACCAATGTATATTACTGGTGCACTTTTGGTAAAACAAAATCATTAAATTGTTTTGACAATATGCACATTCATATTTTATAGTTTAACAATATTAGCTGTAGAACATTTTTAAGATAATGAAATTATTTAATGTACATGTATAATACATACTCAATTTTCACTTGCTTTTAATATCATAATATTATTTGTGAATAGTACTGATCTAGTGCCGCATTATTACAGTGAGAAAGGCACTTTTATGTAAGGTGGGTGATCTTTGGGCAACCCAACCCAAGCCCCACCTATGCTACATGTCTGTGTACCAATAAATGTTAAAATAAAATTTTTCTCAATCAAACTTTTAAAACTTAAATGTATGTTTTCTTTCAAACATATGTGATTTTAAATATATCTTATGAGCAAATCCATGTAGAATTGATGCAGAAGAGCTTAAAGTTGTATAGTTACTTACAATAAATCAAAAGTTTCATCAAAAGTATCTTCAATGATCTTGACCGGACTCCTCGGGTATATACTCTGAGCAATGTAGACACTAAGACAGTGCAATGTCTAATTGTAATTTGTATGTTTAATCAATCTCCATTTGCTTTATTCCCAGTACCCCCTTATTCCTAATTTACTGAGAAAAACGAGACACTACAGAACAATTTCAGAGACTGGGAAATAGATAACAAGATATTACCAATGTCATGTTCAGAAACATTTCTACATTTCCCCGAAATTCCGTCACGAAGAACAAACAGGATACATATATCCTCGTGCTTCATAGCCTTTGCAAAAGGAATGTCAAGAATGTAAACAAACACAAAACCATTACGAAAATGTAGTACCGAGTATCTACGTTAAGCGTTAAAACGCCAAATAAAAATTATGTTTATTTCTAGAAAATAAATAATGCCATTTTTGTAACCTACTTGCGCTTTTTGTAGACTTTCCTGTGCGCTATCAGACGGCACGTGCGTCTTCGCTGACAATTTATATGACCCACTCCTCGTCCCAGATCTGGACGCATCGTCTTTGGTGATCAGTACATGTACATCAAATAAATGCTCTATTCGATTCAAATATCCTTCTATTAACGAGAACTGGGTTGCTTTAACATGAATACCATCTGCTGTCATCATATAGCAAGCTAAACCTTTCGATAACAGTCATTCTGTCGTGAATCTTATTCAAACAACCCAAACGTGACATATTTTTGTAGACACAGTTTCCTTCCACCGCTAGGTGGCGATCTAACGGATATGGTAAACGCTAGGTAAAATGCAGATAGTTATGGATATTGTATATACAATTTTTTACTTCAAAATCATTAGTGATCTTCATTTGCCTTGGCGACCCTAGGTCACTGACGCACGATTTGATTGTTGAATGATAACCTGTCAACTTAGATTTAAAGTATTTAGCTCTTGAATTATACAATTCACCTTGAAGTTTTCCCTCCCAGTACACAAAAATGTCAAAATTATTAAACAGAATGAAAAGGGAACAATAATTTTCCTCAGCACAGCACGCTATTTTAACTTTTAAATTATATAGTACACGCGCTTTAATCGCAGTAACTCTGCTACGACGTCAGAGATATGTGTTGTATGTCTCTAGGACGTAGATATATTTCAGAAACTTTATAATTACTATATAAAAACGCCCGTGATCTTCAGGGGTTAATATTAAGGACGTCACTAACAATATTTAACTTCCAGGAAACTTTTTGTTTTACGTTTGGTTACATTTCTAGTGACCAGGTCAGTGGCGGATCCAGGATTTCCGAAAAGGGGGGGCCATGTGTATTAGCCAAACTAATCAACCATTTTTGGTGCAAAATCTGGATTTTTACCAATGAATATGTGACCAAAAGGGGGGGGGGCTTCTAAATCCTCCACTGTAGGTGGAAATGATAGGTTTTCATATTATGATTACATATGATTTATTTGAAAAAAAAATCGAAATAAAAACCGGTTCGTTGGCAACTTCAGCACACAGCGGTCGATCTAGGGAAGTTGTGCCCAATTTGTTTTACAAACAAGCAAGAGAGAGAAAGACGCATTTTCATAGTAAATTTTATTGACTTATTGATTGATTATTGTTTACGTCACTCCACGGTTGGACCCCATCGAGACCACCGAAACCTAAAGACGACCCCAACCAGACCACCGAAACCTAAAGACGATCCCAACCAGACCACTGAAACCTAAAGACGACCCCAACCAGACCACCGAAACCTAAAGACGATCCCAAAAGTCCCCAAGAGTCCCGAAAGTGTGTTCACATGATGGGGCCTTTGGCTACACACATGCAGCGCTGGGCATACATTTTGAAAAACTTGGATAATAAATGCAAATATTGTCTTCGATCAACACTTAGGCAACAGTGGTGCTAAATTGTATCAAAGAACCATACCCCATTCTGTCTGCAATAAACTCCCCTTAATACTTCGCCTCCAAAAAGGTTAGTCTGGTTCAGTTTCGGGTTTGACAAGTAGAAAGGTCTCCTTATGGAAAAAAAAAAAACGAAAAAGAAAGGTATGAGGGGCAGTCTTTGGTTGTGAATTTATCAAGGAAAGAAAGGGACTTCAAAAGCTCTACGAAATGATCTTAGGGATCAGCGTCCGACAAGACAAAGAGAGGGAGAGGGGGTTCCATCTACATGTATTTGTTACGATCAAGGACCTCCAGTTTTTTTTTTCTCCAAGTGTTTTAAAACACGGTGTCATGTAGGTAACATGCCCCGTAAAGGAGCCAAGAAGAGCATATATACACCTATTGATCAACAGCCTCTACGGCTCACATATTGAAACACATATCAGCGCTATGCAATATATACTAAACATCTTTCCTGCTATCTGACGAATCCTACTCTAAAGAAAACGACCGTATTACGAATCACTTCCAAAAATAAAAATGAAAAATAAATAAATAATAATAATAATAATAATAATAATAATAATAATAATAATAATAATAATAATAATAATAATAACTACACGTACGGCTAACACTTCAAATTTATATATGTATCTGATGAACACAATATTTAAAATCAACATTATCTATAACATCAAAAATATTCATGTGAAACTTACCTATATGGTATATATATAAAACTTCATATATGCTGTCCATCACATTGCTGCACACATCCCATATCAATGGTCAACTCACCGGTCAATGTATCACATATACAACATTCTTATTAATATATTTTTCAAACGGTATAACAGACCCATGTGCCACACGGGAATGATTTTCACATTATTAATTGGTTTATTCATTTTGCAAATAGCGAGAATGTCTTAACAATACTGGCATGGTTGGTTAAACACGCAGGGGCCGTCTTCGTGACGGGGCGATTTATTATTAGCAGTATTTACACGATTCGATTCATCGTACGTCACACTTCGAACTAAAAATACCACCGGCGATAACAAGATATTGACTACAAATTTTCTCTAATGGAATGAAAAACATGCGCAGAACTTGGATGCTAGAGGCGGACCCAGAATTTCACCTATAGATAATCGTCTTTAATATATTTAAAAAAGATTTAAAAGGTTAAATATTGGATAATATCATACATCAGCTACTTGCTGAGTTTTCTCAAACTACCCTAGACCTGCACCTGGGCAAAGAAACTGATGTAAGGTCAATGTCCATCCCGATAGCTTTCGTTCATGTCGAAATGTTATAATAGTCGGTCGTGTAGAAATGTTATATAGGATAATTGTACAAACCTTGTATGAGCTTGCAGCGTCAAATCTAGATTAAGGCGTATTACACGTATAAAACATGCGCTGCTGTCAATCAGAGTTCAATTTCTATTAAAATATCCATAGGGAAATTTCTTTTTCCACCAGAGGGGATGAGGGCTAATCTCTAAGTTAGATTAAATTTAGTTATATTTGTTTTTGAAGGATAAGTCAGTAGATCAGTACATAATATAAATATGTTTTGTTTATTTTGTCAATATATGAAGTGTGCATCGATGTATGCTAAGGTTAGTGATCAATACATATTTCAGAAATTGAAATCTTTAAAACATTTTACTTCAGAATAAAATGAGAAGTTTATTAAATTCGAAGGAAAGAATCCAAATAATGCGCGAAATTCTGGTCGAAAACAAGAACCGGAGTTTGTGTGTTTGAAGGAGAGGGAGAGATTCGATTCCCTATTCACCCAGCCTTAGGTTTGATTGAAAAAAAACTTGCTTGCGAACAACAGTTACTATGATCATTAGTGTGGATATATTTGCCAATCCAAGGAGAGTCTTTCTAACAAATTTGCATTTGACAGCCTCACCCTTTTCCTATTTGCAAGTCTAGCAATGTCGAGAAGGCACTAGCCCTTATACAACATTATAAAAAGAATTTGACCGGTGGGGATTCGAACCTTGTACATACCTTAATAAGTATTTTGTTGTTCTGTAGAAAGACTTGGTATTATTGGCAGATTGTACGTGTTTGTTTCGAGGAATGAGTCGTGATTCCTGACATGCAATGATAAGTAATGATAATGGCCTGGGGGACACCACAACATGACTGTCCGACACGTTTAGTTTGTTGTGGTAAGAAACGTGCTCATACGGTGATGATATTTATACAGATCCCAATGCCAGCCAGGGAGGAAAAGTAAGAAGAGGGATAAGGAGTCCAGCCATCTATGCCAACACTAGCCATGGAGGGATGGGATAAGGAGTCCGGCCCACAGATGCCAACGTTGGCCATGGAGGGATGGGATAAGGAGTCCGGCTTTCAGATGCCCACGCTAGCCATAGAGGGATGGGATAAGGAGTCCGACCCTCAGATGCCGACACTAGCCATGGAGGGATAGTAATGAGAGGGATAAGGAGTTTGGCCCTCGGGTGCCGAAAGTAGCCATGTAGAGTTAGTAATGATGGAAATAAGGAGTCTAGCCCTCAGATGCTGACTCTAGCCATGGAGGGATAGTAATGAGAAGGGATAAGGAGTCTTGCCCTCGGGTGCTGAAAGTAGCCATGGAGGGATAGTAACGATGGGAATAAGGAGTCCTGCCCTCAGATACTGACACTAGCCATTGAGGGATAGTAATGAGAGGGATAAGGAGTCTTGTCCCACGATGCCGACACTAGCCATGGAGGGATAATAAGGAGGGGGACAAGGAGTCCGGCCTTCAGATGCCGACAGTAGCCATGGAAGGATAATAATGAGAGGGATGAGGAGTCTGGCCCTCGGGTGCCGACAGTAGCCGTGGAAGAATAGTAACGATTGGAATAAGGAGTCTGGCCCTCAGATGCTGACACTAGCCATGGAGGAATAGTAATGAGAGGGATAAGGAGTCTTGCCCTACGATGCCGACACTAGCCATGGAGGGATGATAAGGAGGGGGACAAGGAGTCCGGCCCTCAGATGCCGACACTAACCATAAAGGGATAGTAAGGAGGGGGATCAGGAGTCCAGCCCTCAGATGCCGACAATAGCCATGGAGGAATAGTAAGGAGGAGGATAATGAGTCTTGCCCTCAGATGCCGACAGTGGCCATTGAGGACAGTAATGAGAGGGATAAGGAGTCTGGCCCTCAGATGCCGACACTAGCCATGGAGGGATAGTAAGGAGTCCGGCCCTCAGATGCCGACACTAGCCATGGAGTGACAGTAAGAAGGAGTATGAGCCTCAGATGCCCACATCGGCCAGGAAGGGGTAGTAAGAAGAGGTATAAGGTGTTTAGCCCTCAGATGTTGATAACAGTGAGAAAGGGTAGTAAGGAGAGAGATGGAGAATCCGGCCCCAAGATGACGACACCAGCCAAGGAGAAATTATAAAAAGAGGGACGAGCAGTCCATTCTATTGGTGTGTTTTGGGGTTTTTTAATCGTTATTATTTATTGGGGGGGGGGGGGAGTTTAAATTTAATCATCCAGATTGATTGCTGTATAACAAGAAACTTGTAAAATAAATAATGTCTGTTATTATTCTTTACAGCTGGAATTCTATTCTTTAGTCTTTTATATTTCCATTTACCCATAAGGGCTTGATGCAGGTTATGGATTTGGGAGTTGTATGCATGAATATCAGTTAAATATCCTATTTAAAGCTTAAGCATACGGTGTGTAAATCATGTCATTTACGAACATCATTTGTTTTTATTTGAAATACAATCTGCGTTACTCTGCCTTTTCCATACATGTACGTAGAGTAACATAATAATAATAATGATAATGATGATGATGATGATGATGATGATGATGATAATAATGATAATAATAATAATAATAATAATAATAATAATAATAATAATAATAGAGATAATGATAATAATTCAGATTTTCTTTCGAGAACTTGGAGGGAAATTGACAGTACACCACATGTTCTACGACGGGAACGTGACTTCTCCTAGGTCATAGGCTTTGTTACAATGTATCTGGTGTGTAGAGAATGGGAATCGAGATCAGGGGCTCATCCGCCCTATTTCTCTTAGGGATTCGACGGAAACTTATTTTCTTAGACATGTTTGTTGTAAAAATATTTTAATTTCTTATTAGACTTCAATCCACTGAAATGTATATTAAGAAGATACCCTTTATGTAATATTCCGGACCCGCGTCTGTACATCCCTAGGCCATATGAATAAGTAGGAAAAAAATTAAGAGGAAGAAGCTTGGGAAAAGAGATTTATTAACACAATGCTGTAAGGTTTCAACAAAAACGAAAAAAAATCTCATTTATCTTTAAAGAAATGAATATAAAAATTAAAGGCGGATTCGCTAGTGAAGTGCCAGAAAATCTAATTTATCGCGTATTCAAACAACTGAAGTCATCTTAAGGTTTCTATTTTTATTCATTTTTTTTCTTTATTTTGTATTTTATTATTGTTTTTGTATTTAATCTCAACAAAACGGAATCAAAAGGGGATACAAACTCTCATGGAAAGGGATAGGGTGTTCAAATCGTCGTATGTACCAGTTTCCGGCTTTAGAGAGAACAAAGTGGCAAGGGAAAAATTCCCGCAAGTAATGTGTGAAAAAAGATATATGGAAGGATTTCTTTATATTTGGAAACAGAAATGGACCACATGCAACCCACTCTCTGCATCCGCTACTGTGTACGAACAGGCATAATCATTATAGGCTTCGTCTTTTTTTGTTCATTCTATTAAATTAGAAAGATAATGAAGACACGTGGCTCCCAGATTAAGTGACAGTGCTGTAGTGAATATTACGATCCGAACTATACGTATGAACCATATACTACCTTACAATCATGTCATAAGTATTATATCATCCCAAAATCGTGACTTTATCATATAATATATTCACACGAAGAGTGCAACGACGGCATATCCAAGGTGAGGATGACGAAGTTTCATATTAATTTGTCATCTTGGCTTCGCAATAATACTCTGCAATCATACACTTGATTAGTACCAAACGCACTAAAATAACCGTATGTTATGATCATAAAACATACATGGTAATTATACAACAATAATTATTGCAGCATCATACAAACAAATATAAACATCACCATGACAAAATTTCCATCACCATTATACAACTATACGATACATCATACAACCCTACGTACATCACCATTATACAATTCTAAATCGCCATTATATAATCGTACATTACCCTCATGCAATCGTACATCATCCTCATACAACCGTACATCACCCTCATACAACCGTACATCACCCTCATGCAATCGTACATCACCCTCATACAACCGTACATCACCCTCACACAATCGTACATCACCCTCATACAATCGTACATCACCAACATACAATCGTACATCACCCTCATACAATCGTACATCACCATCATACAGTCGTACATTACCCTCATACAATCGTACATCACCCTCGTACAATCGTACATCACCATCACACAATCGTACATCACCATCACACAATCGTACATCACCTACACACAATCGTACATCACTATCATACAGTCGTATATCACCCTCATACAATCGTACATCACCATCACACAATGGTACATCATCCTCATACAATCGTATATCACCCTCATACAATCGTACATCACCCTCATATGATCGTACATCACCTTCACACAATCGTACATCACCCTCATACAATCCTACATGACCTTCACACAATCGTGCATCACCCTCATACAATCGTACATCACCATCACACAATCGTACATCACTATCATACAATCGTATATCACCCTTATACAATCGTACATCACCATCATACAATCGTACATCACCCTCATACTATCGTACATCAACATCATACATCACCCTCAAACAATCGTACATAACCCTCATACAATCGTACATCACCATCATACAATCGTACGTCGCCCTCATGCAATCGTACATTACCCTCATGCAATCGTACATCACCCTCATATAATCGTACATCGCCCTCATATAATCGTACATCGCCATCATACAATCGTACATCACTCTCATATAATCGTACATCACCATCATACAATCGTCAATCACCATCATACAATCGTACATCACCTTCACACAATCGTACATCACCCTCATACAATCGTATATCACCATCATTAATCGTATATCATCCTCATACAATCGTATATTACACTTATACAACCGTACATCACCATCATACAATCGTATATCACCATCATAGTATCGTATGTCACCTTCATACAATCCTACATCACCATCATACAATCGTACATCACTATCATACAATCGTATATTTTCATCATACAATCGTACATCACCCTCGTACAATCGTACATCACCATCACACAATCGTACATCTTCATCATACAACCGTACATTACCATCTTACAATCGCACATCACCCTCATACAATCGTACATCATTATCACACAATCGTACATCACCCTCATACAATCGTATACCACCATAATACAATCGTACATCACCATCATACAATCGTACACAACCATCACACAATCGTACATCACCCTCGTACAATCGTATACCACCCTCATACAATCGTACATCACCATCATACAATCGTACATCACCATCATACAATCGTACATCTTCATCATACAATCGACACAATCGACAATCACCCTCATACAATCGTACATCACAATCATACATCGCCATCATACAATCGTACATCACCCTCATACTATTGTACATTACCATCATACAATCGTATATCACTCATCGTACATCACCATCACACAATCGTACATCGCTATCATACAATCGTACATCACCATCATACAATCGTACATCACCCTCATACAATCGTACATCACCATCATACAGTCGTACACCAACATCACACAATCGTACATCACCCTCGTACAATCGTATACCACCCTCATACAATCGTACATCACCATCATACAATCATTCATCTTCAACATACATCGTACATCACTATCACACAATCGTACATCACCATCACACAATCGTACATTAACATCATACAATCGTACATCACTCTCATACAATCGTACATCACCATTACACAATCGTACATCAACTTCATACAATCGTATATCACCCCCATACAATCGTATATCACCCTCATACAATCGTACATCTTCATCATACAATCGTACATCACCATCATACTATCGTACATCACCCTCATACAATCGTACATCACCATCATACTATCGTACATCACCCTCATGCAATCGTACATCGCCATCATACAATTACACATCACCCTCATACAATCGTACATCACCATCATGCAATCGTACATCTTCATTATACAATCGTACATCACCATCATACTATCGTACATAACCCTCATGCAATCGTACATCGCCATCATACAATCGCACACCACCATCACACAATCATACATCTTCAACATACATCGTACATCACCATCACACAATCGTACATCACCATCATACAATCGTATATCACCCTCATACAATCGTATATCACCCTCATACAATCGTACATCACCATCATGCAATCGTACACTTTCATTATACAATCGTACATCACCCTCATACAATCGTACATCACCATCACACAATCATTTATCACCATCATACAATCGTATATCATCCTCATACAATCGTATATCACCCTCATACAATCGTACATCTTCATTATACAATCGTACATCACCATCATACTATCGTATATCACCATCATACAATCGTACATAACCCTCATACAATCGTACATCACCATCATACATATCATAAATTTCCACCATACAATCGTACACCAGCACTACACAATCATACAATACAGCCGTATATCATCATTATGTTACCGTACATCGCCACCATACACATCACTATCAAATAATGGTATATCGCCACAAAATTTAAATAAAAGGTCTAGAAATGTTAAGTGCAAAACAGCTGTCGACGATATCTGATAAACAGTATAGCGACCAAAGAAAGGTAACTCCAGTAAAAACATATTTAGTCCTACAGGTCTAAAATGAACATATCTACCAATTCTATCATTTAAACCATTCATTTAATTTCACTTCAAGAATCTTTTTCATCTATACTCAGGGACTTTAAAAACGCCTATATGTTTTTTTTTCATGTAAAAACATAAATGTTTTGAAAATAAATCGATTTGAATATCTGCTTACTATTGTGTGGTTGCAGTAACTTTCATGCTATCGGCGAGACAAATCACTCAACCATAATGTAATACTGCTCACTCGTGCGCTTTTTAAAAAGTACTCGACCTCGTGCTCTACATTGAGTCGTTTTCTTCGGAAATAACGTATACTGGTACCTAGTGCCTTTATCTACCCTGATTTCAAACTTTGCTTCATTAAAACTAAGGGATGAAATACCGAGACTGTCTGAGCAACAGAGGTATGCTGTTCTTTGCCTTATAGACGCCGGCGTAAATCAAGGTATCATCGCAGGACGCTTCAACGTCCATTTATCTTCAATCACGAGACTTGTACGGAAGTATCGGACCACAGGAAGTGTTAAGAATCGTCCTCGAAGTGGTCAGCCACGCGTAACGACAAGACGTCAAGACGTTTTCATAAGGCAACGTCATCTACGTGACAGGTCTGCGATAGCCGTAAGCGCGTCAAGAGATGTGATAGCAAATCGCGGTAGCAAATCCACCCCTGGACAGTACGCCGACGATTGAAAGAGAAAGGTTTGCTATGCCGTCGCCCATTGAAAGGCCCGATCCAAACTCCTCGCCACCGAAGAAATCGTCTGACCTGGTCCCGGAACATACTTGCTAATCGGCGTAATTGGCATGACGTAGTGTTCAGCGACGAATCAAAATTCAATTTGTCCATGGCTGCCGGCGGCAGACAGCGCATTTATAGGAGACGCAATGAACGTTTTGCCGAAAACTGCATAATTGAGCGTGACAAATTTGGCGGTGGTGGCGTCATGGTTTGGAGAGCCATCAATCAACATTTCAAGTCATCACTGGTTATTTTGAGGAACACTCTTACCGCGAGGCGCTACATCGATGATGTTTTACAGCCTGAGTTCCTTCCATTAATTCAACGTCATCAAAGTGTCAACAATCCGTTGACGTTTCAACAAAACAACGCACGTCCGCACACGGCTAGAGTCACCTAAAACTTTCTAAACATCCATGGAATTAATGTAAAAGATTTCCCAGCACGTTTACCCGACCTCAATCCTATAGAGCACATGTGGGATGAGTTAGGGAGACGCTTACGTAAACGTCACCGTTAACCTAGAACTGTGGGTGAGTTGGCACGTGCTCTTCAAGAAGAGTGGAATAATATTCCTATGAGAAAATTTCGAACTTTATGTCAATCCATGCAGTCCAGATTGCGTGCGTTAAAGCAAATTGGGGGGAGCATGCTCGTTACTAAACAAAACACATGAAATTTTGGACGTGGTATACATAACTGATGAAATCAAGCCATTTTTAAAGGAAACGTGTGGTAGAATCAATCATATTGTCAAATATAATTCAAATTTTCGAAATAAATCAAGTTTGATGCAATTATTTACCCTAGTTGTTGATTAAACTATAATGATATTAGATAGGCGTTTTTAAAGTCCCTAAGTATATTAGTACATCAGGGCAATATGTGAGTATTACTAGTGTATCAGGGCAATATGATAGTATTGTTCGGAGTTTACCTGCTGTATGCAACCAGGGATCTATGAACTACTGCTTATCACCTTTATCATACATGTAGGTAATTGAGGATATGTGACCTGCAGGCATTTTCACAAAGAGCCATACATAATTTATTTTACGTACGTACAAAATACATCCTTGAGTTATTTTCACTAAACATCGTAAGTAAAATTTTCCTTACGGAAAATCCTCAACTTTAAGGACACGTAAAAGCTGTCGTAACTTTTAAGGAATTAACTTACGTGCGATTTTACTGTGAAAATGGCTCCTGGTACCTAGCATATTTACTGTAGATAGCAAGGGATATTATTACCTGCTTCCTAACATTTTCACTATAGACAGCTCGGAATCTATGACCCGCTGTCTATATAGCACCTTTTCTACGTTTAGCTGTGGATCTATGACCCGCTACATTGCATCCTCACTATAGAGACCGAGGGATCCGAGACCTGCTGTCCAACACTTTCACTATAGACAGCTAGTGATCTATAACCTGCTACATAGCATCTCCACTATACACAGCAAGGGATGTATGACCCGCTGTCTAACATCTTCACGATAGACGGATAGGGATCCATGACCAGCTGTTTAACACCTTCACTATAGAAAGCAAGGGATCTATGAGTCTGACCTGATGTCCAGCATCTTCATTACAGACAGCCATGCCAGGGATCTATGACCTGCTGTCCAGCATCTTCACGATAAACAGGTACATGTAGGGATCTATGACCTTGCCTCTACACTATGGACAGCTAGGGATATATGGCCTGCTGTGTAGCATCCTCACTCCAGACAGCTAGAGATCTATGACCTGCTACCTAACCTCTTCATCATAGACACCTAGGGATCTCTAACCTGCTGTCTAGCATCTTCACGATAGTCAGCTAGCAATCTATGACCCGCTGCCTAGCATTTTCTGTATACACAGCAAGGGATCTATGATCTGCTGTTTCGCATCAACACTATAGACAGCTAGGGATTTATAACCCGCTACATAGCATTTTCACGATAGACAGATACGGATATAAGACTTGGTGCCCAGCATCTTCATTATAGAGAGATCAAGGCATCTATGACCTGATGTCTAGCATCGTCACTATAGACTGCTAGTGAACTATGACCTGCTACATAGCATCTTCACTATAGACAGCTAGGGATCTATGACCCGCTGCCTTGCATCTTCATTATAGAGAGCAAGGGATCTATGACCTGATGTTTAGCATCTTCACTATAGACAGCTAGAGATCTATGACCTGCTGTCCAGCATTTTCACGATAGACAGATAGGGATCTATGAGCCGCTCACTTGCATCTTCACTATAGACAGCTAGGGATCTATGGCCGGCTGCCTAGCATCATTACTAAAGAACACTGGAGATCTATGACTTGCTACCTAGCCTCTTCACTATAGACAGCAAGGGATCTATGACTCGCTGTATAGCATCTTCAGCATAGACAGTTAGGGATCTAGGGCCCGCTACCTAACATCTTCACTATAGAGATACCTACTGTCTTCACCACTCACTTTGTAAACCGGAAAATCTGGATTTTCACTTATTTATCTTTAAAATAGTTTTACAAAATTAATATCAATCGACAGATCTTGTTTAGTCGTAACTTTTGGTGTATGGTATATGTTTCTACGAAGAAGCATTCGTATTTTATAGGGGAAAATCATTTTAGATAGGGCGTTTTCTATGTTAATTTTGACGTGACGTCGCCGATGTTTAACATTGAGTCTATGGGAAACTTGGCGACGTCACGTCAAAATTTAACATGAAAATCGCCCTATCTAAAATTGATTTTTTTTCTATAGAATATGAACGCTTCTTCATACAAACAAGGAGCAGGCGTGGTGTAGTGGTTAAGCGCTTGGCTTGCGGCGCCGACGATCCGGGTTCGATTCCCGGGTTGCGCCACTATGTTTAAGAGGTTGGTAACCTCCTGCTTCCATGTCGCGATATAACTGAAATATTGTTGAAAGCGACGTAAAACACCAATCAACCAACCAATCATACAAACATATAGCATACACCAAAAGTTACGACTAAACAAGATCTATCGAATGGTGTTGCCTTTTTGAAATTATTCTGAAGATGAATAACTGAAAATCCAGATTTTCCAGTTTCCAGAGTGAGTGGCGCGGACGGTAGGGATCTCTAACCTGCTGTCTAGCATTTTCAGTATAGACAGCAAGGGATCTATGATCTGCTGCTTTGCATTTACATTATAGACAGCGAGGGATTTATAACCCGCTACATAGCATCTTCAATATAGACAGATAGGGATCTCTGACCTGCTGCCTTACATCGTCACTATGGGCAGCTAGGGATCTATGACCCGCTGCCTAACATTTTCACGGTAGACAGCTAGGGATCTATGACCCGCTGCCTTGCATCTTCATTATAGAGAGCAAGGGATCTATGACCTGATGTCTAGCATCTTCACTATAGACAGCAAGGGATCTATGACCTGATGTCTAGCATTTTCACTACAGGCAGTTAGGGATCTATGATCCGCTGCCTTGCATCTTCACCATGGACAGCTAGGGATCTATAACCCGCTGTCTAGCATCTTCGCGATAGACAGGTTGTGATTTATGACCCGCTGTCTAGAATCTTCACTATAAATAGAAATGGATCTACATGTATGACCCGCTACCTGGCACTCTCACTATAGGGTATCGAAATATATGACTTTCTGTCTAATACGCTCATTATAGAAAACAAGAGATCTATGAACCGCTGTCTAGCATCTTCACTATAAACAACAAGGGATCTATGACCCGCTGTCTGGCATCTTCACTATAGACAGCTAGGAATCTATGACCTGCTACCTTGCATCTTCACTCTATATTATATACTAGATATCTATATATGATCAGCTGCCTAGCATTTTCGCTATGGACAGCTGGGGATCAATGACCCGCTGCCTAGAATCTTCACTATAGACAACTAGGGATCCCGAGTTCTGTCAAATTATCATTAACATAGGCCCTGCTCAATCAGCTTTACGGTTCGAACCCAAGACATTGTACTCATATAGTGAATGCTGGTGTCCAGCAAATTCACACAAGCACCCTGCCTTTCAGTGCGCATATCATAACACGTTGTAATGAATGTAAAATGATGTAAGAATAATTTCACGATAATGAATATATTAAGGACACTGGGAGATACTTAATCAAGTAACTTTTGCTTTACTTTAACATAAATTTCTTTGTTCATTCATTTATTCATTTATTTTTCTATTTATTTATTTATTGTCAAAAACTTATACACTAATCGACCACTGTTTCATAAACAAGAATTACTACAATAAAATCCATAAATGTCTATCTACTATAGGTCACTTCTGAAGTAATGTACCGAGAAACAATATCAATTTCAATTCATGTAGATATAAACATTTGCACTCAATGAAAATTTCTCGTGGATAATTTGTAGAATGTGAGAGTTATTTATTGTGTAGTGATCTACTATTTCGAATGACAATAATGAAAAAATATTTCAGATGCAACACATTTTACACACACGAAAATTTAACCGCTGTCTTTGATTTAACATCTGGTAAACTTTTTAGGAATGCGTGGACTTTTTCTCTGCATTGAAGGTTTTCTTCTTCCTGAAATGATACATGTATGTAATTCAATTTTCTTTTTGACAACCCCCTACCTAACATATATAAGACATCCTAATGAAAATGCATGAAATGTAGATATATAACTTTTGATATTGAAGATAATCTAGAAAACCGTATTCAAAAGTGACACGAGTCCATTCTACAGCAGTTGTAATGTGGGTTCATTTCCTATCACGGAGGACTGAAAAGACGACAAGAAAATTTTCGGGGAAGCATGCAGTCGCTATTGTATCGGTATGAATGTCTCTCCGTCCAAATTCATACCTCCTGAACCGTTCATCAGAATATCATACTTCACACAATTCTCACTCGGGATATGGAGTTTTGGACAAAGGTCACCCAAGGTCATTCAGAAAATTGAACTAGGAAATAGTCACACTTCATACAAATGTTGATTTCACTAGGGATATGGGCTTTCAGACATAGACCACATAGGTCATTTCTGAAAGGTCAAAGTCATTAGACTTTTGCAGCTTTAAATACCAAAGAAAAAAGGCTCATGCACTGTCAATTTTTCACAACCGTATGTTGACACTCCATACTTAAGATGCATGCAAATTTATATGTTCCTTGTGTTTGCCTGTCCATCCAATTTCTCATCTAATAAACCGTTCATCAGAATTTGATCATATTACACATAATTGTCACTCGGAATACGAGTTTTCGGGCAAAGATCACTCGAGGTCGTTTTGTAAGGTCGAGGTCATTCAGAACATAGAACTAAAATATCCAAAAAGAGTTTATATTTTAGCGAATTTTCAACAGGTGAAGTTTCCTTAAAGGTCAAAGTCAGTCAGCGACTAGAACCTAAAATATTAAAAGATTTATATAGTGGGAAATTTTCACAATCAATGTTCATAATTTATATAAAGGATGCGTGCATCCCCAACTTTTTATGCCGTCAGAAAAACTTCGGAGACACTTTCAATACATTTATAATAAAATCAAGAACATTCAATGAATAAAGATATATGGCATAATATTCCCGTCTTGTATACTCCTTTTTCACTGTACAGATTTACCTTTCGAAAATCATGTTTTTTTTAAATTCCCAAAACTTCTGTTTAAAGATAAGGTTTTTCGGAGTAATTCTAGGTTTTTCGAATGGTTCATATTGCTCTACCGTTACGTGAATCAAGTTACCTATACTACATGTATTTTGAAATGATAATTGTTTTATCAGATATATAAACATGATAATAAATCCAAAAAATAATTTGCCTTGCATCGGATTCTTCAAGATTCCCTGTTTGATAGAGTCATCCATTGGTATGACGCAGTTCGAGGAGTTGTATTGATTTTAAGATATACCTATTATATGACATAAATGAAGCAAACTCGTTTAGTCATAACTATATTCTTTTGTTACATTCAAGTCTTCACAGTCGAATATTAGTTTATGGGATATCCTCATTTTGTTTCAAATTTCAGTATTTGTTCGGCGATTTAAAATGTCGTAAACTAAACTTTTGGGACTACGCGTTTCAAATAAATCGAAATTCACCGAGACAAGAAGCGCAGCAATGCACAGTGGTAATCTAAGAGAATAATTTAATTTATGTAAGTTTTTAATACAGGTAAAAAAAATCAAAGAGCGCCAACCTGTTGGCTTTTCAATACATCTAGCGTTTTGTCGAATAGATGAGGAGATTTGGGACGATACCAGCCATTTGGTGATGATGATGCGCATCTCGAACGCGCTAAATGGTCGGAGTGTCGACGACCAGAAACACTGCTCACGATGGGTGCTGATTTTGTCACCCTACGTGGAGATGAAGATGAAGAGGGCGATGAGTCATCCGATTTTTGTACATTGGACTTAACAGAAGATCTTTTCCTTTTACTAGATGATTCCAGCATTCTTCCTTGTGGTGGTATGTACCAGCGTTGACCCGTATAACTGGTGAATATTTTTTTCTGAAGTGTAATGAAATCTTTTTTGTCATGTTTCAGTTTAAACTGGCAAGCTATACAACTTGAGTGTCTTGCAGAATTAGATTTCTTTGTCTTCAAATTTTCTGCTTTATTTATTTGAAAGGATGATGACCCAGGTTGAAATGGAAAGCGATCATTTGGCCGGGAGTAGGAAGATGGTTCCCATGCGCTCATTTCGAGCTCTTTACAACCTCGTGTATGCGCGCGCACGAACGACAGCGCTTTTTCTCGTGCAGTGCCAGATTTTGTGAAATTTACTTTGCTTTTCTCCAATTCGTCATCTAGTTCGCGAATTATTTTTTCGATATCGTGTAATTCCTTTTCATAATCAATAGCAATGGTGTCTGCTGGTCCATTCTTTTCCTTATCGTTGCACAAACTTAACTGATACATACTCGGCGGAGTTATTGGCGACTTTGTTCGAATTTCCTCGTCAGTTTCCTCTTGATTTATATCAATAGTTGTTGACTGGATTATGACATCAGTTTCTGTCTGACTGTTGGTTGCATCCAGAGCAGATTTTTCTTCTTGTTCAAATTTCGTAGAAGTGGGTGCACAGTGTTTTAACGATAATTTCGGGTTTCCGTTTGCATGGTATCTGAAACCTGGAGGTGGTAATTTGCTATCTCGAACAGAAGGATGAGTAGTGTTCGAAGAAGCTAGTTTTGAGAATGTGTATCGTGATTGCAAGGCATGAAAGAGAACACGCTGCGCTCGTTCGTTTTCTTCGACCGCTTTATGCTTCTGTTTATCAAGTACATCAAAACTTTGTCTTAATTTTGCGAGCTCAACGGCATTCTGGGGACATTCAATCCATTTTATGTCAAAATAAGCTGGCCCAAGTTTCACTTTGGCATCTTGAAGTGCTTTTGAAGGCAAAAATCGTTTTGAGTACTTACTCCTTATTGATGATAAAACGAACGCGCTCATAACGTTACATTACACATTGTTTTTCAATCACCCATCGACGACGCCATCTTTATCTTCATTGTTATTACGTCACATTTATTACGTCAAAATGAGATAGTCGTTTTGGCGCTTTACTTCTACAGTATGCATATTTGAAATAGATATGGATTGTTGTACAAAATTTTACGATGAAAACTAATTAGATAAGAAATCTAAGTTTATACAAATAATAGTAATAATCCCCGTGCCCGTTCATTACAACATCCAAACAGGGACGTATATATTTAATAGATAATCCAAATAAATGATATCAATACTGCAAGTATCGACAAAATAAATGAAAAAATATTAGTTAATAAAAATATAATAATAAAAAAAGTAGAAGACGTACATGAGAAGCTAAAGAGGATACATGCAATGTGTCTACACAATCTACATCTAATGAATGATGTTTATGTTACACTACAGTTTAAAACATTTATTATGCTTAAACTTTATAAGATCTTTATATTAAAGTTTAAGCATAATAAATGTTTTAAACTTAAGTGTAACTTTTATATACTGATGACAAAGCATTGCTTTTACATGTGTTGTAACAGTTAAAAGTTCCGTCAATACTTCATAAGCTAGCCGCAAGTAGTGGCCCTTTATGAATGATGGGGCCACAATTCGTATAGGGCCACTACTTGCAGCTATTCATAATCATACTCTTAACACAGATATTTTATCATAAACTCGATGTTTGAATTGTTTGTTCCACACATGTTGTCCGAAAAATTCGACTAAATATGTAAAACAACCCCCCCCCCTTTAATGGTTAGCCAGGTTTTAGGCAGGTACA